>CM031243.1:729676710-730280460 GCA_018340775.1 Taxus wallichiana var. yunnanensis | reverse complement strand
GTAGTTGAGTGAGGGAAAAGCATTGAACATCTTGTGAGGTGTTGGAAGACAACAGATCTTCATTGTATTTCCTCTGTAAAGCACTGAATAATAATATTGGTTGTTTCTTGGTGGATGTAGCCCACACTGGGTGAACCAAGGTTAAATGCAGTGTTATCTTTCTCTTTTTTATTTTATCTTCTGGTTTATTTTTCGCATTCATTGCTTGTATGCTTTATCTGATTATAGATTTGTGCAACATTGTTATATGGTTTAACCCCAACACACCTAGAGTATTCAAAGAGAAAGGGATAGAAATTTTCTTCTACTTTTAGACCCGATGATTAGGAGCTGGTTGGAATAACACGAAGGATTTGGGTGTCCTATCGCCAAACTAGGGATTTGAGCGTCTTGACACTAAACTTAAAATTTAGGTGTCGTGTCGTTGTTAAGGGAAAGTGGATTAGGACAAAGGGTCTATTCTTTCCTTTAACTGTTAATACTTCCTTACATATAAGTGTCACCGTAGATTATTACAAACTTGATTCGTAACTTGTCTCGTGTGACATAAAGTCACTAGTCGTATTGTTTTCCCGCATATTCCTAGGTGTCATTCCCTTATTTAGTTCTTTTTTTGTTTCTTACTTTGGTAGTTAGTTTATGTTAGAACTTATTACAATATGAAACTGGTTGTGTGATTGTGCAATTGTTGAAAACTCGCTCTATAGTTATTTTTCCCCTAAGCTAGGAGTGCTCATATGGGACACTAGCACCTAGGAATTTCTGTCTATTATAGGTGCTTCGTCCATGTTGATATTTGTGGCCAAGTCTATTTCTATCCCTGTTCTATAACTGATTTATGTTTTGTTCCTAGTGTCTATGTTTTTGTAATTGTGTTTTGTATCATAGGAGGGTGAAAAGGTTCACCCAATGTTTTCCCCCACTTATTTGGGGTGTGTGAGATGAAAAAAGTGAATGGATCCCAAACAAGGAAGGCTGAAATTGATGTGCACATCTGATATAGGAATCTTGTTGGGGAATATGGATTACACATGGTAATTACCATGGCGCAAGCAAAACAATGGGAAAATACTAGCATACAAGTGTTAGTGACAAACAAGTAATACACATAGAAATAACTAGGAAAGAGAATATAGGAAAACAACAATCACGGACATGAGTAGTTGGTTCCATACATAAGATACCACTTAGGATGTCACAAGATAATCAAATCCATCAAGGCTTGTGCAAACAAGGTAACAAGAAAACATAGGGCATAACCCATAAATAGTGACAAACAAGGTACAAGCAAATCAAATAACCATGATTAGAAGGAGTCCTGCAAGGAAAATGCTACACATGAAGCACTCATTAGCATGTTAGGAAAGGTAAATAGTATGCCACAATGTAATATCTAAATATAGGAATGAAATGTGAAATATTACAATGGTAGAACTTGATAACACGTGGGAAAAGGTAGATGCCCCGGGAGCCTCGGTGGGATTTGGTAATGGATAGGACCAAACATCAAACATTTTGGAATAACTTGTAGGTGGCCTAATTCACCTCAAGATACCATGTGAACGCGCATGTGTGTATGAAAAAAGCATACTATGAACCATAGTAACATGATAAGCAAAGGTGCAACATAGAGTAGTATAAGCAAGGAAGAATGCATCCAATCAATATCTAAGCTAATGTTTTTAGATTTTTTATTGAAAATATATAAAATAAAACTAGCTAGAAGGGAGGAATAAGGATTCCCCCATGTGTGTGTGTGAAAAGTGAGGTCCAATGAAGATTCCCTCAACAATCAAGTATTAACTAGGAACAAGAGTGTGTCATTGGGTGGTGTGGGGGAATTAGGATGCCCCCAAATGTGAATGCCAAAAAGATACATACAATAAGAGTACAAGGTAAGGGCCCATGATGTGCTAAAGAAGATGAACATGTGTTAACATGAGGATTAAATGGTGCTAAATAAGACACATATGATGGCACTGGGATGTTATATTTGGCCTTTTGTGTTGATTTATATTTTGCAACTAGATGGTGAGAAATTTATAATGCTTCTGGTGAAATAGTGTCATCTTTTTCATCAATAGGATAAAGAAGTGGTAAATGCTCAACAAGGTGCTTATAGTCATCACAATAGTAAGAAGGATTAGAATCATCGTTATCATCATATTTGGGTAGTAGAGCTGAATTAGTGTCATCCACGTTGTTCTCATAATATTATTTACAAGTATACTTAGGCTTTAGCTTATAGGTGCCGTGCACATGGAGATCCATAGATCAGTTGATAAGTTATTAATACATGTGTTTGCATAATCTATCTCAATGTGTGGTGAAGGAGTAAAGATGTGTGTAGATTCCTTTATTGTGTTGGCCTTAGATGGGGCTTGTGGTGGCTCAATTGATATTGCTAGTTTTGTAATGAGGAATGATTCAGGTGCAATTTATAGTGCTTTAGTTTCCTCAGTAGTAGGATGTGATGTTGTTATGGATGTTGGTACTTCCAAAGGAGGTGTGTCATGCTTGGTCTCTTGTGGAATAGGTATATTTGGTATTATTGGAGAATTTTTACCATGTACTATGACATAATGTTCACTATACATAGATGATGTACCTTTAGGAACCCTTTAAGATTTACAAATTTGAGAATGCGGTGTAACAAATGAAATGAAGTTCTTATGGTTAAGTTGTTGGAATTTTCATTGTAAAGCATAGAAATCATTGCCATGATGTCCATTAATGTAATGATAATTGTAGAATGGTTGGCCTTTGGCTTTTGTAAGCCAATAATGAAGATAATAATGATTGGAAACAAATTGATTTAGCGACAATTGAGGAGATCAAGTAGGATATCATGTTGTTTAACATGCTCATCAAATGAAAGAGGTGTTTTATGTTAGAGGATTTTACCCTCACTTATGTGTGCACATTTACTGTCATACAAAATGTTAAGCATGAAAAATTCAAAAAAATTGACATGACAACCTAAGCCACTCTTGAAAATCCCTCTCTCAATCAATGAGAACTTGTCTTTTGGTCACTCAATCACTATGTTACCCTTATAATGGCGAACAAATATGCTAATAAAATTTTTAAATTTTTTTCATGTACAGGGGATGTTATTCGATCTAATTCATGAAGGTATCTAGATCTCGAGAAAAGACAAGTACTCTCGTGAGACCCAAAAGGATTTTTTTAGACTTTTTGCACCTATGAGCAACCCCCTAAAAATGTACAAGGAAAATATAAAGCATCTAGGAAGTGTGTAGCAGAGATATGTAATCATTTGTGGTATTTTAGGAAATTTCTACAAAAAAACAGGTTTAGGAACAAGTTACTCAACACCGGGCTATTTGTAGCATGGTGTAAGGAAATGAAAATAGTGAAAAAGCTAGTTAACTTGATCTAGACATATCAAGAGAATCGGATGAATCAGGAAGCAACCAGATACTCATCAAAAAGATAAAAATGCCTACTTCACATTTCAAAATGTTTCAAGAGATTTTATTGTGCATGTTTTTAGATATGGGCCCAACACTCAGCAGATGGAGATCCATGATCCTAGTTGTGATGCAACGGAAGGTTTTGGGAGTTCTGTGAAGATTTGGTACTTGATTAAAAATAAAAAATTACATATGTGAGGTCATATTCGATAAGAACCTTGCATATAATAAATCAATAAATTGTAGAATATAACACAACACAAGAGATATGGGTGGGCCAAGATGCCCAAATAAGTAGAATAATACCCTTAAGGTAGGGCGACACCATACAATGCTCCTTAAGGAAGGAGTAACTCCACAATCTCCCAAGATGGGAATCCACTTCGAGGGGACACCTCCAATATACCTCTACCAAGTAGAAGAATAAACTCATACATACCCCCTCATAATGATACTCACATCCTTTAAATAGGATGGGTAACACCTAATCCCAATGTAGGCCGACCCATTGCCCAATATAATTAATTCCTATGTGAGCCCATATAACTAACTAAGGGGATGTGTGCCACATGTCGACATCTCCATCAACCCATATACATTATAATATTATATCCCATGTGAATCCATACATATAACTAAGGGGATGTGTGCCACATGTCGGCATCTCCATCAACCCATATATATTATATTACCATATCCCAAGGTACATAGCATTGCCTCTCTCTTTGGCATGTTTCGTCCCTAAAAACATAAGAAGAAGCCATATAATGAGTGCGATTTAAATTATTGCACACTTGTCACCATGCTTGATCATCCAACCACCCATATGAAATCCTACTAGGTGATGATGCTCCAAACATGATTCCATATTCCATTGTGCTCATCTGGTTCCATACTGGTCCATATGTGTTCCTTCTCAGCATCCATGCATATCCATAATTATTATTCTTGTGATTCCATGTCATATAATTATTGTTCCATTGATTCCATGTGTAGCCAAAAGTATTCATGTGATTCCTTGTATATCCATATGGATTTCTATCCTCATGTGTCCTAACATGTCTCCATGATTTTTTCCTCTCATGATGGTGTGGGTGTCGATATGGTGCCACCTTCGTATACTCAACCTTATCAACCTTTTCCTCAACTTTCTTGTCCTCTTCCACCTTGTTTGTTACTTCTTTTTTCTCTTGAGTAGAGAAATTATTTGTGACTTTATGTTCTTCATCCTCTCCTTCTGATTCATCCTTATTCCCTTCTTCACCATCTTCAAATTCATCTTCATGATCCAATTTTACATTACTTTTTTCTTTGTTAAGTGTGATATCTTGCAATGTAATTTTCTTTCTCTTGTACCATAATTTCATGAATTTATTTTGTACATTAATATTAATTGTTCCCAAGCTCTCTAACCAAGGATATCCAAGAACAATATCCATACCATCCATATCTAAAGCATAAAAATCTGAATGTAAAACATATTTATCCATAGAAAGCTTTAAATCTTCAAAACTTGAATCGCTTACCATCTATTTGAGATTCCTTGATATGCTTTTCTTGCACTGTAGATTTTGAGCTACAACCATATTGATGAAGTTATATTTGCTACTAAGGTTTATGGAAACAATCACCTTTTTTCCTTGAATACACCCTTCAAACTGAAATATTGAAGCTTCCTTCTTTGGAGATGCACTATCATGTGTAACAACTTCAACTTCTTCTTCTTCTTCTTCTTCTTCTTCTTGAAAAAAAAAAATATGTTTCTTTTTTGTTTCCCATCTAGCTAAGAAAATATCCTCCATTTCCTCCCAATCCCAATCCAATAGATCTATATCCAAACAAGAATACCAATGTCGTGCTTTCCCACCAAGATGAAGATAAAAACTAACCCATACTAAACATTCTTCAAAATACATTTGTTTAAATTGTATCCACCATTTTTTTGCATCAATTTCCCCATTACCATAGAAAATTGGTATATCCATGATGCATAAAAATTAGGGTTTCACAAACTTACTCCTTTGACCAATATTTTACCTAATGATTTCATCAATCAGTCAGCTCAAATCTGAAACCACAAAGAAGTAACCCCTACTAAAATTTTGAGAGATTTCCGAAAATGTAAGAAATTTAGGAAAATTCCTCAAATTGTGGCTTGTGGAGCAAAATAGTGAAAAACAATAAAACTAAAATAACTCTATCAAAATAGATCCACCAATTCTTAAATTTTAGTGGTATCACTGTTTAATATATTACCAACAACCCAAAAAAATTAATTTCCTAATTCGTCATTATTTAGAAGATTTAGACAAAACCTTAGAATTAGGGTTTCAAACCTAAAACGGACACAACTTTTACAAAACACCTCCAAAAAATATAAAATTTGGAGGTAAGATCACTTAAAATATGTATCCACTCCCCACAAAAAATATCTGAAAAATTCCATGCAGATCTCCAGATATATACGAATTACCAACATTAGGGTTTCATCCCACAAATTACCCGGATCATTGCTCTGATACCACTTGATAAGAACCTTGCATATAATAAATCAATAAATTGCAGAAGATAACACAACACAAGAGATATGGGTGGGCCAAGATGCCCAAATATGCAGAATAATACCCTTAAGGTAGGGCGACACCATACAATGCTCCTTAAGGAAGGAGTAACTCCACAATCTCCCAAGATGGGAATCCACTTCGAGGGGGACACCTCCAATATACCTCTACCAAGTAGAAGAATAAACTCATACATACCCCCTCATAATGATACTCACATCCTTTAAATAGGATGGGTAACACCTAATCCCAATGTAGGCCGACCCATTACCCAATATAATTAATTCCTATGTGAGCCCATATAACTAACTAAGGGGATGTGTGCCACATGTCGACATCTCCATCAACCCATATACATTATAATATTATATCCCATGTGAACCCATACATATAACTAAGGGGATGTGTGCCACATGTCGGCATCTCCATTAACCCATATATATATTATATTACCATATCCCAAGGTACATAGAATTGTCTCTCTCTTTGACATGTTTCGTCCCTAAAAACATAAGAAGAAGCCATATAATGAGTGCGATTTAAATTATTGCACACTTGTCACCATGCTCGATCATCCAACCACCCATATGAAATCCTACTGGGTGATGATGCTCCAAACATGATTCCATATTCCATTGTGCTCATCCGGTTCCATCTTTGGTCCATATGTGTTCCTTCTTAAGATTCATGCATATCCATAATTATTATTCTTGTGATTCCATGTCATATAATTATTGTTCCATTGATTCCATGTGTAGCCAAAAGTATTCATGTGATTCCTTGTATATCCATATGGATTTCTATCCTCATGTGTCCTAACATGTCTCCATGATTTTTCCTCTCATGATGGTGTGGGTGTCGATATGGTGCCACCTTCATATACTCAACCTTATCAACCTTTTCCTCAACTTTCTTGTCCTCTTCCACCTTGTTTGTTACTTCTTTTTTCTCTTGAGTAGAGAAATTATTTGTGACTTTATGTTCTTCATCCTCTCCTTCTGATTCATCCTTATTCCCTTCTTCATCATCTTCAAATTCATCTTCATGATCCAATTTTACATTACTTTTTTCTTTGCTAAGTGTGATATCTTGCAATGTAATTTTCTTTCTCTTGTACCATAATTTCATGAATTTATTTTGTACATTAATATTAATTTTCCCAAGCTCTCTAACCAAGGATATCCAAGAACAATATCCATACCATCCATATCTAAAGCATAAAAATCTGAATGTAAAACATATTTATCCATAGAAAGCTTTAAATCTTCAAAAACTTGAATCTGCTTACCATCCATTTGAGATTCCTTGATATGCTTTTCTTGCACCTATAGATTTTGAGCTACAACCATATTGATGAAGTTATATTTGTTGCTAGGGTTTATGGAAACAATTACCTTATTTCTTTGAATACACCCTTCAAACTGAAATATTGAAGTTTCCTTCTTTGGAGATGCACTATCATGTGTAACAACTTCTTCTTCTTCTTCTTCTTCTTTTTTTCTTCTTCTTGAAAAAAAATATGTTTCTTTTTTGTTTCCCATCTAGCTAAGAAAATATCCTCCATTTCCTCCCAATCCCAATCCAATAGATCTATATCCAAATAAGAATACCAATGTCGTGCTTTCCCACCAAGATGAAGATAAAAACTAACCCATACTAAACATTCTTCAAAATACATTTGTTTAAATTGTATCCACCATTTGTTTGCATCAATTTCCCCATTACCATAGAAAATTGGTATATCCATGATGCATAAAAATTAGGGTTTCACAAACTTACTCCTTTGACCAATATTTTACCTGATGATTTCGTCAATCAGTCAGCCTCAAATCTGAAACCACAAAGAAGTAACCCCTACTAAAATTTTGAGATATTTCCGAAAATGTAAGAAATTTAGGAAAATTCCTCAAATTGCGGCCTATGAAGCAAAATAGTGAAAAACAATAAAACTAAAATAACTCTGTCAAAATAGATCCACCAATTCTGAAATTTTAGTGGTATCACCGTTTAATATATTACCAACAACTCAAAAAAATTATTTCCTAATTCGTCATTATTTAGAAGATATAGATGAAACCTTAGAATTAGGGTTTCAACCCTAAAATGGACACAACTTTTGCAAAACAGCTCCAAAAAATCTGAAATTTGGAGGGAAGATCACTTGAACTATTTATCCACTCCCCACAAAAATATCTGAAAAATTCCATGCCGATCTCTAGATATAGACGAATCACCAACATTAGGGTTTCATCCCACAAATTGCTCAGATCACTGCTTTGATACCACTTGATAAGAACCTTGCATATAATAAATCAATAAATTGCAGAAGATAACACAACACAAGAGATATGGGTGGGCCAAGATGCCCAAATATGCAGAATAATACCCTTAAGGTAGGGCGACACCATACAATGCTCCTTAAGGAAGGAGTAACTCCACAATCTCCCAAGATGGGAATCCACTTCGAGGGGGACACCTCCAATATACCTCTACCAAGTAGAAGAATAAACTCATACATACCCCCCTCATAATGATACTCACATCCTTTAAATAGGATGTGTAACACCTAATCCCAATGTAGGCCGACCCATTACCCAATATAATTAATTCCTATGTGAGCCCATATAACTAACTAAGGGGATGTGTGTCACATGTCGGCATCTCCATCAACCCATATACATTATAATATTATATCCCATGAGAACCCATACATATAACTAAGGGGATGTGTGCCACATGTTGGCATATCCATCAACCCATATATATTATATTACCATATCCCAAGGTACATAGCTAGTTAACTTGATCTAGACATATCGAGAGAATCAAGATGAATTGGGAAGCAACCGATACTCATCAAAAAGATAAAAATGCCTGCTTCACATTTCAAAATGTTTCAGAGAGATTTTATTATGCATGTTTTTAGATATGGGCCCGACACTGCAGATGGAGATCCATGATCCTAGTTGTGATGCAACGGGAAGGTTTTGGGAGTTCTCAGAAGATTTGGTACTTGATTAAAAATAAAAATTACATATGTGAGGTCATATTCACACCCAATTGGTTGGTTTTCATTATCATCATTAGAAAATTTTGGGAAACTCCTTTCACTGGCACACAAGCTTGAGAAATATTAAAACAACGGGTAAATTTCAAATTTTAGGAAAAAATTGGCTCTGAAAATTGTTATAATGTTCTCATCGAGACATTTTGGAGTCAAAAACATATAAGGGTTTCCTATGAAACTCCTAGGGAAGCTCCGAGGAAAGAAAATGGGTTCGGATGACTATTTCGTAGTGTTTGGTGAAGGCAAGCTTCCAAAAGTGGAAAAACCACACTTGGAGACCCCTGATGTCCCTTTTTCCCCTTTTCCCCTTTTCTAAAATGGACATGGGGGACACTATAATGTGCCACCACATGGAATATAATTTTGCATCACTTAAAATGAAACTTATGGTGTTATAATGATGTTATAAACTCACATTGAGTTTTGGCCCCTTTTTCATGTTGCTTGGACCCATGACACATATATGAGGGTGTGATGTTCCTTTTTACCCTTCCCAAAGGTAAAATAGGGACATGAATTTTCACCACTATATAGAGGAAAGGTTTGTATCACTTAAACATTAACTTGAAGTGTTAGAAACATGTTTTCAACTCACCGTCACCTCTGGCCCCTTTCTCATGGAGATCTAACCCACGATGCATTTTTCCAAGGCTAATGTCCCTTTTTCCCCTTATCCAATGGGAAATGGGGAACACTAAAGTTTGTCACCACGTTGAGGAAAATATTTCGCCACTTGAAGACTTCAAACTTGCTCTCTAGGTTGTCATTCTCAACTTCCAAACTAGTGTGTTTTGGCTCCCTCTCCATGATTCATCCACCCTTGGAAATTTTTTTCACTCCATGATGTCCCTTTGTCCCTTAATAAATGTAGTAAGGGACATGGGGAAATCCCATACCCATTTATAAAGTTTTAACCCATGTTCACACTTGTCAGTTAACCCGGGTTAAGCCAAAATGGTCAAGGGTGAGTTAAAAGGTGAGTTGGCTAGGTTAGTGCTAAGAGGCGAGTATAAATTAAATACTTAGTCATTTTTGAATCCATTTTTCAAATTTCCTTTCCCTCCATTTCTGTTATGGCTTTCTAGGAAAACTAGACATCCACCATGGCCAAACACCTTTTTGCTCATTGCTTGCAAAACTCACCTTTGATGGCCCTGAAACTTTGCATGAAGCTTCCTTATGTGAACGCCTTTGGAATGAGTGTTTACATGACCCCATTGATGATATCAACCATTTTTTACAGTCCTATGAATTTTTCAGCCATGTAAAATGTCTCCTCAAGTTTACGAGTTCCATTGATTCAAATTGCCTCAAAATTAGAGTGAGCAACTTCCCAAAAATTAGCTTTCTAATGAGCACTCTCTTGCCCCATGAAAATGAGTATAATTGAAGATATGAATGAATATTTTTTTAACATTATTCCTTTTCCATGGATGAAAACACAGACCTGCAAGTTCAATTTTCATTTTCATGAAGATCCGACAAGAGAAACCCCCAAAACTAGAGCAAAACATCCCGGTGTGAAGTAGAATTTTTGGAAACCATTTTCACTCCGATCCGACACTCCGTGGCCAATGTATATTTTTATTAATTCCCTATTCAAAAACTTACTAATAATATTAATTCCAAATTATGAATGGATTCAATTCACTCAGATCATTCCCTAAGAAGAAAAGTGTTCAAAAGTGACAATTCGATAAAATTGCCAAACTAGTCACCCAAGAAAAACTTACTAAAAATAATAAGTGTCCAGAAAAGGATCAAAATGGTCATGGTTGTTCTCCTAAGCATTCCTCACCAATCAAACCCTTCGCATAGTTAAAAATAAAGTTTTCAAAGGTTGGATAATGGCATTGTGACTCAAGCAAGAGAAGAGCCTTCTCGATTCCCAATTTTGGTCACAGTGGAGCATTCTAGTCTTGGTGTATTTCTCACTTCGTTGTATGGGTTTATAAAAGTATTTAATCATGTTCCATCCAAACTATCACCTTCATTTATCAGTTATTTGGAATGTTATTTACCTCATCTCATTGATGGATCTATTTTCCCAAGGGCCTGGGATTATCGGGTTGAATTGAAGCGGCAATGGTCTCAAGTTACATCAAGTACCGAGTAGTATGGAGGCATTGTAGCATTTCAAAGGTTTGAAGCTTTATTAAATTGAGGTAAATCACCCTTAATCATCTTCAATGGTTGATTTTTCATCATCTCTATTTCAATGATTCCAAGGGTGCATCATTCGGTGAAGTCTCAAAGGGGCAAAGTTTTTAAAGGATCAATCTTTGTTGACGAACATCATAGTGTTGCAAAGGGTCATCAAAGATCAAGTTTCCATCCTCATCCTCCTTAGATTTGATATTCATCAAGGGTGGAGCCACCTTTTACGTGCTTTGGATATTCCTTTCTCTCCTCTCTTCATTATTTTTCCTCTTCTCTCCCCCTTTCTAATTCTTCATTGTATGCAATCATGATATTTTGTCCTATTTACTTAAGTGACAACAAAATATTTGTAAAATGTAAAAGTAATCTCTCAAATTATAAGAGAGGTACTTAATTTTCTCTTCTAAGGGTAATTGAAAGGTCACAAGTGGAATAGGAACATGAAGAGTCATGTGGGGGTAGATGAGAAGGCAATTCACAAGGCTATAAATTGGAATGGCTTCTCCATTCTAAAGGATCTTGAAAGTTTAGTTCTTGGTAGAAATTATGGATTGTTGTAGATTGTGAAGCTTTGTATCACCACTACACAAGAAATAAAAGCTACATTTTTCCATTTCCTTTGCTCATGTTTTCCTCTACTCTCTCTTTTTTATGCAACTTTGCAAGTATGGTGATCAAGAAGGAACTTGGTGTCCTTGATAGATGAACCTAAATAATTGTGTCTTTGGTTTGTTAGTCTCACTAATTTCTCACATCGTTTCTTTCCTCTAATTGAATGTTGAACTACTCTAGTTATTGTGTGTGAACTCTGTTAGTGCCTACTCACAATAATAGCCTTCCCTTTCCTAATTTCTCTCCTTCACCCCTCATTTATGTAAATTCCGGACTTCCCATCGTACACGATAAGAAGTTCTTGAAAATACTCTTGAAGGTCATACTGAAGAACCATTTGTTGAAGCATGAGTCTTAATTCCTCCTAAAGGAGAAAGAAAATAATAATTATAAGAGGAAATGGTAGAACAAACACCTGTACCATGGGGACATAACACTGGTCCATTGGCTTTGACTCCACCACTTCATGAACTTCCAAAATAATTGAGAAATAACTTCTTGAAATTCTATGGATATGGAAAGAAACATCTTGATGATCATATCACATCCTTCATCACAGCATGTGGCATCCTTGGAGTACAATATGAAGATGTTGCAATATGGTTGTTCATGGGAACATAACAAGAGTTCGTTGTGGGTTGGTTCTACTATTTGCCTTCACGCTCAATTGCTGATTGGGGTGGTTTGAAAAAGAAGTTTGAAGAAATATTTAAGACCGCCGAAGATTATCATGTTCTCCTCTCTCAACTTACTTAAATGAAAAAATAACCACAAGGGTCCATGAGAGACTTCGTGGAAAAATTTGACAAGTTTATCAACAAGATTCTTTCCATTGCTACCCTACTACATATAATCTAAAGATGTTCTTTGTGATTTCTTTCTATGGAGAGTTCAATCAAGATATTTGGACAACGCTCAAGAATTTTTTGTTAAGGTGGAAGATGGCCTCATCTTGTCAAGTAAGATCAATAATCCTTCAACAAAGGATAAGGCCCGGGGTTCCAAAGATGAGAGAGATAATCAATTGTTGCACAAGTTGGCAAATGACTTAACAATGTTGAAAAAAGAAGTTGCTCAATGAACATCTCATCCAAACCGAACAGGAATAAAATTGCAGGAGCACCCCAAAGGCTTACCTTAGAATCTTCACTGTCAATGCAATATGCAACATTAATGAAGATGAAGAAGAAGAAAATTTTGAATCAGAAATTAAAAATGAAGGAGAAAAAGAAGTTCCTTAGATCAAATTTTGTGAATGCATTCTTGATGATTATTTTTAAGAATCTGCATATATGGTTACTCCTTTGTGGTGTTCACTCAATCACAAAAGGAGAAAGAAGGCTATTTGTGCACTTCCCAAGCTAAGAAATTGAATTCTCAAATGGAAATTATGTGCAAAACATCAACAAAAGGAGGACCATCAAAGTCTACTTCAACAGGTCAACTGAGAAGAAGCATGAGACTACTTCAACCAAGAATCCTTCCTCCTCCTTGGGTAAGTATCCTTTAACTTCCCTTAAAAATCAGTTTTTTCAAATCCTAATAACATCCATGTCAAAGCTACCACAATCCCTAATGTTCCTACCACTTCCTCATCCTTTGATATCATTGACCATTTCAAAATATCCAAAGTCCAAATTTTTGAATATGAGTACTTGAGAACTCATCCCGAGAAACTCGTTTAGCATATCAAAGGAAGTAGTTATGTTTCATGTCCTAAAGATGCCACCACCAAATAACTACCTCATGTATCTCAATCCACTCCATCTCGAACTATCTCGCTTCTACACCCTCCACGTCTACGAAGGTAGAACCATTCTGCATATCCTTGTTGATCAATGGGTACATACTGAATAATTACATCATTGACTTCAGTAATTTAGATAATGTCATTCCTACAAAAGTTTATAAAGGTATTGGTCTCTCTCTATCCACTACCTTTGGTCATTGCCTCTCCATGGAAATGAAAGAAGAGCCTCTCGTTGGACAAATCAAGGATGCTTAGGTAGTATTGGCGACTTCCCGACGATAAAATCACAATGAGAATACTTGGTAGCAAATATGCTTGCCTCATATGGTATATTGTTGGGCCAAATCTTCTCATCAAAATGTTGGTGGGGATATGTATTTCGATTGGTCGCATGCCACCATCCCACCCGATGGTAAATCCAAGAAACTTCTTCCCATTAGGAAAATGAAGTATATTATTCAAAGACCAGATGACCCAATGACAGACATCCCATGTCAAAATTTAAAATCTTGCAAATTTTTCATGACCTTCAAGGATGATCTCGAGTTTCCCATGTTGGTGGAATAATTTCCAAGCCTCACAGAGCCGATCAAAGAACATCATGATGATTTGATGAAATTAGAGTTTGAGAGTATGTACTTCCCATGGGATGAGAGCATACATGAAGTTTCCCACTAGATTTCAATGATGGTTGTAAGAATCTTGACTAGAACCAAGTAATCTTGAAGTGATGAGAAATGTGGATAAAGAAGGAGAGATTCCCTAAAACTCCCCTTCAAGTGAGTTCAATGTTTCCAATCATGTCCTCAACGTTATGCATGAGTTTCCATTCAATGAATATGTTTGTGAATATGAATAATTATCCTTCTCATTGGGATGGGAAGACAAGGAATGCAAGAGTGACGAGATGTTTCAGCCCTCTGAATTCCAATTCACTCAAGAAGATGATGATTTCATCATGAAAATGGATTCCTTAGTTCTTGGTGATCAAGTTTTGGAAAATGATAATGTAAATATTTCAGCTCCAATGTTGTGTTCATTCCCTTTTCATGAATATGGAAACATTCTCAACAAAAATGGAGAGATGAAATGTTGCTTGATCCTAAGGTTTATTTTGTTCAAAATGAAAATATTCTCAATAGGCTTCAACCTTTTAGTGTTCACTCTGCTCAAGAGAAGGATGCTTTCAACATGAAAATGGATGTCAAAGCTCAAGATGGACAAGATGAAGAAGATGATAGTTTCCATGTTACATACCCAACCTTGAGCTCATTCTCTTTCCAAGAGAATGAAGTAATGCACATGCCACATTGTATAGGGAAGCATGTTGAGAAAGAGCGGAGTATGAGAAAGATGATTTCTTGGTCCAATTGAGAAATAGAGAAAATCAATAGGCTAGTGATAATGATGAAGCTTCCAAAGTATCTACCGAGAATCAACCTGCGAAGAAGTGGTCATGAATCGAATTTGGACAAGGAAGAAGAAATGTCTTTGTATGTAAATGATAAGTGAAGTATGATCATGGATCATCTTCATGCGATGGAAAATCATCAAGTGGAACAAGCTTAGGAATCAATGAGAAAATGGAAAGAATATGTCAAAACAATTAAGAAATTGAAATGAAAGAGTTGATCATCAATTACAATAGCAATCATACTAGATTTCTCAAGAAGTTGAGTAGAGGTTCATATTTCAGTAATTGTGTCAAGGATTTGTGGAAGAAAGGCATTCGATGATACCCATTTACGGGTAAGCACTTAGTCCAAATTAGTGCTTCGATGAAAGCGGACTATCCCCGCATGTGTACATATATGATTTAAGATGTTTCCCTTCTCATCTTGTGTTTCCTTTTCCTATTGTGTTTTTGTTTCTTGTTGTGTGTGTGTGTTCAATAAAGGAATTTTTGTTGTGTATCTTTATGGTGACTCTGTATAGCCCAATGGATAAGGCACTGGTCCACATGGTATCTTGAGATTCAAGAGTTCCTTCCTATCATGTCCTCACTTGTGTTTGATATAGAACAAGTCCCCAAGGTAGATTCATTTGTTGTCATGTAAAATGTTTAGCATGAAAAAATTCAAAAAAATGACATGATAACCTAAACCACTCTTGAAAATCCATCTCTGGTCAAAGTGAACTTGTCCTCTAAACAACTCAATCACATGTTTACCCTCATAACTTCCAAGAGGAATGTGATAATATGATTTTCAAGTGTGTTTCATGTGCAGGTGATGTTATTCAATATGATTCATGAAGGTATCTAGATCTAAGTAAAGACAATTACTCCCAGAGACCCAAAAAGGCTTATTTTCAGAATTTTTGCACTTTGTGAGCACCCCTTGGGAAAGTACAGTGAAAAGATAAATCATTCAAGAAGTGTGTATAAAATATATGTAATAATTTGTGGCATTTTAGGAAAGTTTTGCAAGAAAAAATAGGTTTAGGAACAAGTTGTGTAACACCGGCTATTTAGTAGGTGTAAGGAAATGAAAATAGTGAAAAATATAATTAACTTGTTCCAGACATATCGGGAGCCTCGAGATGAATTGGGAAGCAACCAGATACTATTAAAAAATATAAATAATCATACTTCACATTGTAAAAGGTTTCAAGAGATTCTATGGTGTAGATTTTGAGATATGGGCACTGACAAAGTGCAAATGGAGATCCCTAATCCTAGGTGTGATTTAACAGAAGGTTTTGGGTGTTCTATGAAGAGTTAGGACTTGATTGAAAATTATAAATTCCATATTTGATGTAACATTCACACCCAATTGGTTGGTTTTCATTTTCATCATCAAAAACTTTTGGGCAACTCTTTTCATCGCCATAAAGGCTTGAACAAAATTAAAACAACATGTAAATTTAAAATTTCAAGAAAATTTGGCTCCTAAAAAATTGTTATAATGTTCTCATTAGACATCTTTGAGTGAAAAAAATATAAGGGTTTCCTATGAAACTCCTAGGGAAGCTCCCGGGGAAAGAAAATGGGTTCGGATGACTATTTTTGGCAATGTTTGGTGAAGGTAGGCTTCCAAAAGTGGAAAAACCGCACTTGGATACCCCTTATGTCCCTTTTTTCCCTTTTCCCTTTCCCAAAGGTACATGGGGGACACTAGAATTTTCCACCACATGGATTAGAAGTTTGTGTCACTTAAAATGCAACTTATGGTGTTAAAATGTTGTTATAAACTCACATTGAGTTTTGGCCCCTTTTCATGTTGTTTGGACCCATGGTACATATCTGAGGGTGTGATGTCCCTTTTTCCCTTTCCCAAAGGGAAAATAGGGACATGAAAGTGTGCCACCACATGGAGGAAAGTTTTGCATCACTTAAACATCAACTTGAAGTGTTAGAAACATGTTTTCAACTCACCCTCACTTTTGACCCCTTTCTCATGGAGATTTGACCCATGGCACATTTTTCCAAGGTTGATGTCCCTTTGTTCCCTTATACAAATGGAAATGGGAGACACTAAAGTGAACAACCACATGGGGGAGAATATTTTATCACTTGAAGACTTCAAACTTGCTCTTTAGGTTGTCATTCTCAACTTCCAAACTGATGTGTTTTGGCCCCCTCTTCATGATTCATCCACCCTTGGCACATTTTTCACTCAATGATGTCCCTTTTTCCCTTACTAAATGTGGTAAGGGACATGGGGAAATCTCAAAACCATTTATAAATTCTTAACCCATGCTCACACTTGTCGGTTAACCCGGGTTAAGCTATAATGGTCAAGGGTGAGTTAAAAGGTGAGTTAGGCTGAGTTAGTGCTTTAAGAGGTGTGTATAAATTAAATACTTAGTAATTTTTGAAGAAATTTTTCAAATTCCTTTTCCCTCCATTTCTATTATGGATTTCCAAAAAAGCACACATCCACCATGGCCAACACCTTTTTGCTCATTGCTTGCAAACCTCACCTCCGATGGCCTTAAAACTTTGCATGAAGCTTCCTTATGTGAACGCCTTTAGAATGAGTGTTTACATGACCCCATTGATGCTCTCAACCATTTTTTATAGTCTTCTGAAGTTTCCAGCCATGGAAAATGTCTCCTTAGATCTACGGAGTTCCAATAATTCAAATTGTCTCAAAATCAAAGTGAGCAACCTCCCAAAAATCAGCTTTCTAATGAGCACTCTCTTGCTCCATGAAAATGAGTATAATGGAAGATATGAATAAAAAAATTTACATTCTAACTTGTTCATGGATGAAAACACAGACCTGCAAGTTTACTTTTTGTTTTCATGAAGATCTAGATGAGAGAAACCCCTGAAAACTAGAGGAAAGCATCCCAGTCTAAATTATAATTTTTGGAAACCATTTCAGAACCCGATTTGACACTCGTGGACAATGTATATTTTAGTAAGTCCCTATTCAAGATAATTAATAAGAATATTTAGTCTAGAGTATGAATGGATTCAAGTCACTCAGTTCATTCCTCAAGAAGAAAAGTACTCAAAAGTGACAATTCGACAAAATTGCCAAAACTAGTCACCTAGGAAGAACTTACTAAAAATAATAAGTGTCCGAAAAAGGCTCAAAATGGTCATGGTTTTTCTCCCTCCACATTCCTCACTAATCCAAACTTTCATGGAGGTTAAAATCATGTTTGCAAAGGGTAGATAATGGAATTGTGTCTCAAGCAGGAGAAGAGCCTTCTCGGTTCCCAATTTTAGTCATAGTGGAGCATTCTAGTCTCGGTGTGTTTCTCACTTCGTCGGATGGGTTGATAAAAGTCTTGAAGCATGTTCCATACAAAATCTCACCTTCATTCATCACTTAGTTGGAGCGTTCTTCACCCTATCTCATTGATGGCTCCATTTTCCCAAGGGTTAGGATCATCGATTAAATTATGCAGGCAATGGTCTCAAGTTGCATCAAGTACCGTGTAGTATGGAGGCATTGTAGTGTTTAAAAGGTTTGAAGATTTGTTCAAGTGAGGTAAATAACCCTTCATTGTATTCAATAGTTGAGTGTTCATCATGTCCATTTTTAATGAGTCCAAGGGTGCATCATTTTGGTGAAGTCTCGAAGGGGAAATTTTTCAAGGATCAATATTCATCGGCGAGAACATCACAGTGTTGCATAGGGTCATCATAGATTAAGTTTCCATCCTCGAGTTGATCTTTATCAAGGGAAGAGGCACCTTCATATGTGCTTTGGAGCTTCCTTTCTCTCCTCTCTTCATTATTTCCCCTCTCTCTCCCCTTTCTAATTCTTCATTGTATGTAATCATGGTATTTTGTCCTATTTACTTAAGTGACGACCAAATATTTGTAAAATGTAAAAGTACTCTCTCAAATTATAACATAGGTACTTAATTTGTCTCTTATAATGGTAATTGAAAGGTCACAAGTGGAATATGAACATGAAGAGTCATGTGGGGGTAGATGAGAAGGAAATTCACAAGGCTATAAATTGGAATGGCTTCTCCATTCTAAAGGATATTGAAAGTTTAGTACTTTGTATAAATTTTGATTTGTTGTAGATTGTTAATCTTTATATCACCACTACACAAGAAATAAAAGCTACATTCTTTTATTTCCTTTTCTCATGTTTTCCTATACTCTCTCTCTTTTTCTGAACTTTGCAAGTATGGTCATAAAAAGGAACTTGGTGTCCTTGATAGATGAACCTAAAGAATTGTGTGTCTCTAGTTTGTTAGTATCACTAATTTCTCACAACATTGCTTTCCTCTAATTTAATGTTGAATTACTCAAGTTATTGTGTGTGAACTTTGCTAGTGTCTACCGAAAGCACCCTAAACTTTACAAAGCAAATTACATGACTAAACAAGGAAAGCTAACACCATTTCCATCCATCTAGCCAAGGTTCTAAGTCTAGGAATGT
This sequence comes from Taxus wallichiana var. yunnanensis, assembly GCA_018340775.1. Lineage (NCBI taxonomy): Eukaryota > Viridiplantae > Streptophyta > Pinopsida > Cupressales > Taxaceae > Taxus > Taxus wallichiana. The sequence continues at coordinate 730,261,018 of CM031243.1, read as the reverse complement.
AACATTAAGATAGAAGCTTAAAATAATGCTTAACTAGTATGAAAACAATAAAAATCTAACTAAACATGCCTACTAATATGCTTGAATTACCTAACATGGGCCTAAATAGACCTAAGAGGGCAATCAAATGGTTATGGTTGCTACTCCAAACAAGGTGAAATGGCCTCTCCAAATGACTACTTGGTCATTTTGGATATCCATCTACTAACCCCATTAAAGGCTTTAAGCAAGGATTGAGCTTGGTTATAAATCATATTTATTATATGAGGTGCAAATCAAAACATGGTATAAAGTATAAAGGAATGAGGTGCAACCTTTTTATAGTTTTATTTTTGAGAGAATCTTGTATATTGGTGCATGTTGGACTAAAAACCCCAAATTAGATTAGAATTTCTAATCATGATTAGGCCTTACTAATCACAATTAGTGAATTACCAAGTGATTAAGAGGTGTGGAGCCTTAATCAACTGTTAGGGTCAACTAGAAGGCTAGGATAAGCTTTTGAAGCTTGCTGAGATGTTGTAGAGGTGAATGGGATGATTTTGAGTGGTTGGAAGAGGGGTTTGAGCCAATACCAGGGTATATAGACCAAATCAAGGGAAAATAGGCTTAATTAGCCTATAATCGCTAATTATGCATTTGAAAGAGGAATTTGGCTTACGATTCGCCGTAAACCGGCATCCCGAATGCGAAAGGGGTTATCACGATCAACAATGTGGTGTTAATTGGCTAAATTGGCAAGGAACGTTGGCTAAATGGGAAAAACAGAGGACATAAGTAGTCTTATGGAAAAACCTTTGTGTACTTGATACGATCTCTAAAACTCACCATTGCATGGGAGTAATGATGTACTATGCGAATCGGGCTTTTGTTAATGGGGGTAGATTACGATGATCCGCAAGTCATTTGAGACCAGAACAAACAAGAACCGTAGAAAGACTCTTTTGTAAGACATATTTCAATGTGCGAGGATGATGCAATTGACACAGGTTTCAACTGCATATATGTTGTTTACCATTTGTTGTAAAAATAATAATTTTTACAATTTTTTTATTTTTAGCAATAATTTTATTATTATTTTGAAAAAATCATTTTTGATTTTTATAAAAGAAATAACAAAGTCAACGAGGCAACGCTAAAAGTGACCGCAAGGCAAAAAATGCCCCAGTAGTAGAAAAGGTCGTTGGGAAGCAAAAATATGCCCCAACATAGTAAAAACATGCCGAAAATAATTATTTTTAAAAAATAATCATCGCAACCAGTGTTAAAAGAATTTTAGAAGATACACGGTGGTTTTGAGGAACTTTGGGAGTGAGAAACACACCGCGGGAGGTAGAAATGAGTATATAAGCCACTACGGCAAGTCATTTTACCACATTTGACTACTGAATTGAGCTCTGACCTACGAGAGGAAATGGCGAGAGTAGTGAATCAAAGGCACCGTGCAAACCTTGTGAGGGACTACTTGAGACTTCCAGCAAATGGACCACTGGTACCCAATTCTCTCTTTTACCCTAGTAGTTCAAAAAAAAAAAAAAATTAACGAGAAAATATGTATTTTTAGGTAAAATTTAGGGCAAAACGGGGGCACCTATGTTAGGTGTGTTTGTAAAAAAATTGTTTTCCTTGCAAGACGTGGGTGCACAGGTGCCTATGTTGAGCAACTTATTTTCTTTTTATGAAATTTTTGTGCCAGCATGGGCACCTATGCTGAGCTATATTTTTTGTTTTTTTGACTTAGTTGTGATGGGCACCTGTGCGCTATCTTTGAGCCATTTTTTTGGTTTTTTTAGTTTACTTAGCCAGCATGGGCGCCCAAGCGCCTGTGCTAAGCCCCTTTGACATTTTTTTGGATTTTGTTGGCCAACATAAGCGCACTGGGCACCTATCTTTGAGCCGCTTTGATAGTTTTTTTACTTTTGTTGGCCAACACGAGCGCTTGGGCACTGCCTAAGCCACTTTGATAGTTTTTGACTTTGCTTGCTTGCCAAGATAGTCTCAGGCCGAGCTACTTTGGCATTTTAGCATTTTGGTTGGCCATGGGCACTGGGCACTTGTCTTTGAGCCACTTTGAATTTTTTTGACTTTTCTTGGCTAGCATGGGCGCCTGGGCACTGTGTTTGAACCACGTTGGCATTTTAGCATTTTGCTTAGCTTGAAAGTGGGTGCCTGGGCACTTGTCTTAAGCCACTTTGACATGTTTTACATGTAGTTGGGCTCAGCATGGGTGCCTCAGGTGCCTATGCTGAGCCACTTTGTGATTTTTGCACTTTAGTTGGCTAGCATGGGCGCCTGTGCTAAGCCACTTTGGTGAATTTTGCAAGTAGTGAGCCAACATGGGCACCCAAACGCCTGTGTTGAGCCACTTTATCATTATTATTTTATTTTCTCGACTATGCAAGAGCACGAAGGGCCCGTCTTTAAGATCCTAGAGCTGGTGCACACATAAGGGGGCATTTACACGTGGAAGGCACTCTTAAAACTACTTTTAGGCCAAAAACTTAGCTTTTTGTTTAGAAAACCCCTCATAGAAGAAAAATGTGAACCATAGAGAAATTTAACGATGAAAATAGAAGAATAACATACTAAATTTAGACCTTTTTAGAATAAATTGCATGGTAGAATAGAAAAATAGACTACAACAATTGACTTATCTAGCTCTACAGCTATATTTGGACGCGTTAGGGATGCAGGAGCGACATGCATGACTTCAGACTTTTGAGGTGACGTTTGGACATTCCAACCGGGTCTTCCTAGAGATTACCTTGGAGGTGACAGGCTTATCTTACATAGCTCACATGCCCCATATCTCTTTTGATCATAGTTTACTCACAACCTTAGCTGAGAGATGGCGTAGTGAGAGTCAGACCTTCCGACTTCCGACAGTGAGATGAGTGTGACACTAGAGGATGTGTGGTGGATCCTGTGAGTTTCGATTCATGGTCGTTTAATTACCTATGATGGTCGCCCTCATTGAGTTGAGCATTATATAGCCATGATATTTGGATTGACTGACATTCCTTGTTGAGGCCTGATAGTTGTGGTTAGGAGATGCATGGCCGACACATGGCTAGGATGGGTCCCTATATACCTATTAGCTCTTGTTAGTGGCATGTTACTTCCTGATAAGATTAGTGCTCGATTCTCCCTGGGTCTCATTAGAGTGATCCACGACCTACTTCAGGGAAGAGTCTACTATTGGGGTCAGTGTATACTGGCTCACTTATATTTTGACTTACATTTGATAGCTTATCATGGTCAGAGGACACTAGGCCCTGCTACTTTGCTACAGATTTGGGCTTGGGACCACATTGCCATTGGACATCCTTTAGGAGCATTGAGAGCTCGAGTTCTTGGAGATCCTTCTCTCATGGGTTGGGTTCCTAATGGAGACAATGTTCGTAGCCACATGGGGGATATAGATTACTTCTGGTGAGCATTTGATGAGCTACAACCCCACATGATTACTTGGTGACCATATAGGCTATATCAGTGGCCATAGGATGCAAATGAGTTAGGGACGGCGGTAGTAGATCACTTTATTATTGGGAGCAGGAGCCATGTCTTAGAGTGGTACATGGTGGACCGAGTTCAGAGCCAGCTTGGTCTTATCCAGGGGATTCCTAGCGATGAGATTTTGTACATGTGCCGCTACAGAGATATTTTTGACATGGGACCACATATTAGGTTAAACAGAGCCCTTGCTAGCTTTTCAAAGGTAGTCTCACAACCTTGGGTACAATGGGCACAGATAGTACATCCTGGCACTACACCGATTATGTAGCGTGGTATGCACTAATGTTGCCATGTTAATTGTTCATTCCTCATGAGATATTGATCGCAACGGAGCATGATGAGCAGGCTCCAAATCCACCGGTAGAGGCACAAGCATAGAGACATGTAGTACCATATGTGGGGGTACCATCACAGATCCAAAGATAGGGGACCTTTATCACCCCCTCACATAATTCCATGACACACACCCACCAAAGGGTGGAGAAGGGGACTAGCATGATGAGGATATGAAGGATGATTTTCCAGATATTTAGGATACACAAGATGCATAGGTTATGCCTAATATAGCATATATGTAGGATATACAAGATACACAGGTTATGCCTGATATAGCAGATATGTAGGATATATAGGATGAGTAGGATATACAGGGATACACAGGTTATTGCCTTACAACAACAACTTCAATAGGTGACAACTTTGCAGCTTCAGATGGTAGTTGAGAGGGACGAGGCCCTTACACATGGGGACCACCAGACAAAGCTATACCAGCCAGGAATGAGCGAGATCGTGGCCTTTTCATAGTGAGACCAAGTGATGATAGATAGCCTACAGTCCCAGGAAGAGAGAGATCAAACTATAGTAGAGCAAGATCGGCTACATGTAGAGCAAGATCGGATACGAGTAGAGTGAGCTCAACTACAAACAAATCGAGACCGAGTGATAACTGATAGCCTACAACTACATGTAGAGTGAGATCAAATTATGGCAGAGTGGTCACAGTTGTGGATAGATCTAGCTAGCATTAGGGTAGAGTGTGATACACTACAAGCAGTGATACATCCTCGGGGATGTTGCTGATGATTGGTCACAATGCTACTCATAGCAGTGAGGCCACTTATCGTAGGATGTAGTACTACATAGTTACTCCGATCGATCGGAGAATTCCCGAGTATAGTCATATAACAAGTAGCAGAGGTCTTGATCCAGATCCCATAGACCATCCCGATCAGTGTGATCCGTAGAGGGTCCTTTAGGACAGGTGGCCTCAAAGTAGCATGGGTCACTCCAACCTAGGTTAGCTCGGCCTAATGTAGTTCAACTGATGCAACTCATTCTACTCATTCAGCTCCTCGGATGGCCCCACCTAGTAGTCTTCTTGGACTAGGCAGCCCCGACGTGGGTGAGAGTCATGGTTGACTTTCTTATTGACATGTCAGATGTATTAATTTCTTTTTGGTGTACCACCTCATGATGAAGGCATACTTTTATACGGATGTATGTATATTGTTTTTTATCATGCCTTGTGATGAAGACAATTTTTTGTATAGATGTCCATGATGACTTGTTATATCATATGTATATGGACACTTATATTTTTGATGATATATGTGATGAAAGATGGATTACCGACATATCACATGATGTATGAGATATCATGCTTGATCTATTTCTTTATGTTTGTATCACCTGTTAGATTATGAGATAGCCTTAGTTGATATCATATTGTACATTAATGAGATACTTTGAGTAAAACATGTTTATATTTTTATATTGGTGTGGGGGTGTAGATTTTTATCATGTTTAACCCCTCTTACCCCATCGGGTGATATGGTACTTGATAATTATCCTTTAGTATACATGTGTGATTTAGACTTAGAATATTTTTTTGATATGTGATGGATATGTGTGATATGATGATGAAATGATAACACAATGTACAAGTAAAAATTAACAAGCACAAGTTTTAAACAAATCTAATCAAAGCAACACATTTATTTACAAGTATGTAATATAAAGTAAATTTAATGCCCTGAACTACAGATGAAAGTAACATTCAATCTAAGTAAGCAAGTGAATTTAATCTACAGTACACAATACGAAATAGTAATGCAACTAAAAACCATACAAACCAACAACTAAACATAAGCAAACTATTACTTTGTTTTTGTGGGACAACTTTGGGGTGCTTTTTGTTGTTTTTGGTTTTATCTCCAAGACATTTTTCTATTGTTTTGAATTTTTCTACGAAACGATTCTGAATGTTTTTGTTTTCCAAGGAACATATTTGTATGTTTTGGGATTTTCAAAAGTTATATGAATGTTTTTGACGTTTTCTCAACTATTTTCCAAAGCGAACGTGTAAGGAAATGAAGAAACGTGGATGCCCCAACATTAGATGGGATGTACATGGGAAAAATGCCACGTGGTATATGCTAAAATTGATGCTCCAAAGTTGCCTCTAGCGTGAGATGGGCTCATTTAATTTTAAATTCTCCACACTCAGAAGGTTAGGTTAGCCGGATCAGGCAAAGAAGGATAGGCTCACAAAGGACTCAAATGAAGGTAAAGATCAACCTAAGACAAAGTTGCCACACTCCTAAACTTGAATTCCTTGTGAACAACGGACCCTCCCTTGGTGTCGAAAGCAAGTTTTCACCAAAAGACTTGTCCAAAGTGCCACCATTTTGTAGTTTTCACTATTGGGCGCACTGTTTATTTTTCTTTTTCTTTTTCTCGTTTTTATACTTTTTGTTTTACTTTAGTTGGTATTGTGCAAAGACCCCATACTAGCATAGAAGCACTTAAGATGCATTTCATTCATGGGTTATCAAAGCTCTTGGCCATTTGAATAGGCCAACTTATATGCACCTAAATCAAACTTGACAACCATAATGTATGGTCCTAGCCAGTTGGGATCAAATTTCCCTTTCTTTTCTTGATCTTTATTGGTGTTCTTTTGATTATCTTTCAACGCCATATCTCCTACCTCGAACCGATGAGGTATGACCTTCTATTTGTAGCTTTTCCGTACTCGATTGTGATACAATTTTAGGTGATTGAGGCCACGAAGGCATTTCTCATCCAATAGCTCCAATTCTGCCATTCGGCTATTCTATAGTCCTCCTCTTCATTCAAGTAATCCCTTAGCTCGATACACAAAGAAGGGATCTCGATCTCTAAAGGCAAGATGGATTCTGAACCGAATACTAAAGAATATGGAGTTGCACCTATAGGAGTGCGGATAGAAGTTCTGAATGCCCAGAGGGCAGGGTGAATTTGCAGTTTCTAATTACGGCCTGTGGTATTCACCATTTTCTCCATAATGTGAATTAAGGTTTTGTTGGAAGCTTTGGCATCCCCATTACCTTGAGGGTAATAAGAGGTTGAAAACTTAAGGGAAATTTGAAAGCATTTGCAGAGTGCTTTCACATTTTTATTTTTGAACGACTTACCATTATCAATGATAATGGAAGAAGGGATACCATATTTGCAGATGATATGATTCATTATAAACTTTGAAATTTGGGGACCTTCTATATAGGTTAGAGGAACAACCTCTACCCATTTTGTAAAGTACTTAATGGCCATTATAATGAACTTGTGGCCATCTGAGGAGATAGGATTAAGTTTCCCTATTAGATCGAGACCCCACTTTGAGAATGGCTAGGGTGTCATGATTGGTTGCAAGGATTGTGTCGACGCATGTATCAAATTGCCGTACTTTTGACAATCCACACACTTCTTCACATGTTGACAACAATCATGCTCCATGGTAGGATAATAGTAGCCTACTCTAAGTATCTTCTTTGCAAGGACAATCCCATTAGTATGAGCTCCAAAATTCCTCGTGCACCTCCTTGATTTCTTGGATAGATTCATCAGAATTTAAACAACACAACAAATTCCCGTCATAGCCTCGGTAGAAGAGGGTACCCCCAAGTAGGGTATAGCGGGCTATACGTTGGATGAGGTTGCATTTTTCAGCACGAGAAATGTTCATAGGGAAGGTTCCATCATGGAGATAATTAAATATTTCAACGTACCATAGTGATACGGGACCAACAACTTCACATACTAAACAAGATTCTGGTATGTCGTATGTCATTGTTCTTAGATTTTCAACAAAGAATGGCATATCATTACTCTCTGGTGAAATGCTCAACATAGATCCTACCATATTCATGGTGTCTCATACTGTTCTAAGCTCTTGGCATTTTCTCAAATGTTATATGCTCAAAGAATTATTTCAAGGAATCGACCATTCTTTTATATGGAAGTAACTTTTCATCTTTAACTTTATATTATTATGTGACTTGTTTGATAATAAGCATTGAATCACCAATGCATTTTACTTATTTGATATCCCATTTGATGGCCAACTCCATTCCTGTAATGAGATCTTCATAGTCCACTATATTTTTCATGCAAGGAATCTAATTCAAATGCTCATGGAACCAAGTCTCCCATGGGAGTGATTAGCACAACTTCGGCACCTAAACCATGAAAGGTAAAAGAGCCATCAAAGTAAATTTTCCAAACTATAGATTCTTCAAGGTACATAATGGATGCATCTGGTAGTTCTAGACTTAAGGGTTCAGTACATGGTAACGGAGCTTCTTCTAGTTGATCTACTAACACTTGTCCTTTTACTAACTTTTGATGAACGTATTCAATGTCAAACTCACTTAATAAGATGATCTAATTAGCCATCTTTCCGGTTAGTGTTGGTTTGGACAATAAATACTTCAAAGGGTCAACCTTTGAAATAAGCTTGATTTTATTGTTAAGCATATAATGACATAGCTTCTGGAAAGCAAACACCACAACTAGGCAAGCTTTCTCAATTTGTGGATAATTTAGCTCATATGCTACCAATGTCTTGCTCAAATAGTACACCGCCTTTTCTCTTTGTTCTTTGTCATACTGGGCAACAAAGTGCTCCAATTGCAAAATGTGTAGTAGAGATATAAAGTAACAAGGGTTCTCCTACCATGGGTGGCATGAGAACAGGGGGGTTGGCCAAGTATTCTTTTAGCAAAGCAAACGCTTGTTGTTTTTCTAGTCCCCAGTTGAAATTAACATCCTTCTTAAGAAGATGTGTAAATGTATGACACTTGTCTACTAGCTATGAAATAAACCTTCTGATGGCCTGAATTTTCCTTGTAAGCTATGCAGTTGTCTGATATTCTTAGGGGAGGCATTTATGTGATAGTTGTAACCTTTGCAAGGTTTACTTCTATTCCTCTCCATGACACAATGAATCCTAGTAATTTCCCAGATAGCACACCGAAGACACACTTCTTTGGGCTAAGTCAGACTTTGCAATCCCTTAATCACAAAAGATACGTTGTAAACTTTCTAGGTGTTCCTTGCAGGTTATAGATTTAGCCAATATATCATCTACATAATCTTCCATGATGTCACTTATCATATCGTGAAAGATTATAGTCATCGCCCTTTGATATGTAGCACCTACATTTTTAAGGCCGAAAGGCATGACTTGGTAACAAAACATCCCATGGAGTCATGAAAGCCATCTTGTGTTGATCTTCTTCTGCAATCTTTATCTAATTATAACCTAAGAAGCCATCCATGACTGAAAGCATCTCATAACATGTTATAGAATCGACAATCATGTCGATGTTTGGAAGAGGAAAATCATCCTTATGACAAGCTTTGTTTATATCCCTGAAATCTATACATACTCTAATACCAACTGGCTTCTTTTGAATCGGGACCACATTGGAGATCCACTCTAAGTAGTTGATAGGCATGATAAACCCTACTTCTAGTAACCTTTCTAGCTTTGCCTTTACCAGTAAGGGGATGCGAGGATGCATCTTTCGAGAGCTTTTGTTTGATAGGCTTGCATCCGGGTGTACCACAAGATTGTGCACCACTATTGTAGGATCAATTCCTGGCATGTTTGCATAAGACCACACGAAGATGTTTTCATAATCTCTTAAGATTCCTATGAATGTTTTTGTTCTTTGGTTGAGAGAAAAGCTCCTAACTTAACTATCTCGTGGCGGTTCCTCCGTGCCGATATTAACATCTATCAGATCTTCCACTAATAACTTTTATTCATCCCATATGCATGTAGGATCAAGAGGGAGATTGATATCCTCCTCTATCACATGTGGCTCAGGGAGCTCTTCATCTTAAAGTGGGTACATTACATTTTCTATAGGTTGTTTTGCATGTTTGTCCACAAGTTCTTCAAAGAGGTTTTCACGATAGGATTTCCCCCTTTTATTTCCACAAGGCTTTTCTTTGAGTCTTTTTCCCTTGCTCACTTTTTTACTTAAATTCCCACACAACTCTACTTCCTCTCAAAAGTATGTGCATGCGTTAAGCTAAATGGAGAACCCCTTCTTGTGATCATCTCATGGAATGTTGTCTCTGATTCCCAAGAACTCACCAATGGCCTCATCATTCTAAAACACGTCAATAGGTACGTGTTGTTATTGATCCCAATTCATGAGTGATGGGTAAGTGATGGTTAATGGTTGAGTTTTATGGGATATGATGGGTATAACAAGGGTTATAGTAAGGATAGCCATATTGGCGAATAGGTTCATAAGGAAAGGTCTTTGTAAAGACTACATCAGGAATCTGTTTCACTTTCATTTCCAGACAAACTATCCTCACTCTCAGAAGAGGCATACTCATCATCTGAAGAGTGAGACTCATATAAATGGATGCCTATACTTGATTTACCTACTATATGTCGAGGTATTGCAAGAGCTTCTAATGGGCCTTGTTCTTGGTGGCTGCAACTACGTCTTTTATACCCTATGGCAAGAATTATCTAATTAGGAATGGGATACTTAGGTGATATATAACATGTATCCATTTCATCATCATCTTGACGAATATAATGTCCATAAGAAACCTTTCGTCTTCTAGTAAGCCACCAAGAGTAAAGTTCTTGAAAGAGCAATCCTCTCTTGATCTTTGGACTTTGAAACACACCCTACGATGCGCTTGGGCTGATAGTGAACCATTGTGAACTATTAGAGCTTTGCTTGACCTCCATCTCCCATGTAGACAAAGGAGTTTCGAGGTGGAAGAACCATTGCCATTGATAAACAAGGTATCTGGATCCACTTGTGAAGCGAGGGCCTTTGACTAGATAGGAATAGTGATCTTCATAGATGGACACTCATAGATTGTATCGAAAATTCCTGACAACGCTCTACAATGAGCAAAAGGTTGAGGGTCCCCCTATATAGTGAGTGTCTGTCCCTCATATTACAACTTTAAACACTGATGATATGTTGATGGCATGGTTTGCACGATGTGAATCCATGGGTGACCGAGCAAGATATTGTAAGGGAGTTATAGGTCCAAGACGTGGAACTTCGTATCATGTATTATGGGACCCACTTCTAATGAGAAAGTGATCATTCCAGTTGATTTTCGTTCTTCATTGTCATATGCCTTAATGGTGATGACCTTTGTTTCTAGATCAGCTTTTGTGCAGCCTAGTTGGCGGACTAGTTTAAGAGTACATATGTTAAGACCCGATCCGTCGTCCACAAGCACTCTCTTAACCTTCTTATGTTTGATGATAACCTCAATATGAAATGGTAGGTTATGTGAATGATCTTCAACTAAGCCTTTTGTAGTGTTCAAGTTTATGTGTTCCAAGGGAACAAGTTGTGTTTCCATGGCTTGCAAATGTGTTGGGTCAACATCAATGGATACTCCTTATCCCCTGTAAGGTTTTGTACATTATAACCTTATGGATGTTAGAAATCTTTAGAAGGTTAAGATGGAAATATTAGCTGTAGTTTTTTTAGTTGATCTAACACATCATGGTGATTCTCTTAAGGAGGAGCAAGTAGGGTTCAAAATTTATAATGAGGTGAGCCCACCATGTTGCCACAATGCACTCTCTTATCTTGATTCTAACTGTATTGATTTTCTCAATGAGGGGGTCAACACAACCTATCAGGGCATCGAAATGGTCTTTGTTTGACATATAGTTAGCATTCTTATTATGAGACGATTGTCCCTGATCCGACTTTTTCTTTTCTTCATGATTGGGAAAAGGCTTTTTGAAGATACCTAGTTTTTCATTTGGAGATTTTGCAGCTACAATGAAATCTACTTCAATATCACTGTTGTCGACTAGGTCTTGAATATAGTGTTTTAATCTTAAACACTTGTCTGTTTTGTGACCTTTTACGTGATGAAACTCACAAAATTTATTCTCCCAAACCATGATGGTTTAGGTGTGTCATCCCCGTAGGGTTGTGTTTCAGGGTATTTTACCATGTTTATGGCCTCTAACTGTTTTAGTATAGACGATATGGATTCAGATAGAGGAGTAAAAGTGCAGCGTTTATACTCGGTGGGTGGATTACCCTTTGCAAGTTTCAAAGGTGTGTGGTTCTGCACGGCTTACACCCGTTTAGAGTCTACTATCCCATCACTAATGACATTTTTTTTTCTATTAGGAAAAACTTTGTTTTATCGTTAGATTTAGAATCGTTGTGTTCGTGGGAGAAAGGTTTTAGAGTCCCCTTAGCTAACAATGCCTTTTCAATTTGACTCCCTTTTTCTATTACCTCTTCAAACGTGTTACCACAATGCATTTACAAGTGGAATGTAATGTTTGGATGGAGGTTGGGAACAAATATGCCTATCAGCTACTTTTTAGGTAGGGAGCAAGGGAAGCGACTAGCTAACCCTCTCCATCTTTGTAAAAACACAATGAAGTTTTCGTTGTTTTGTTGCTTGGCATTGTAGAGATCTAACATGGTAACATCATTTTCTATATTGAAAGATAAGTGTCGTACAAAAATCTCTGCTAGTTCTGGCCATGTTGATATGGATCCCTTAGGGATATGCACAAACCATTCTAACGTCGTTTCTCCTAAACTTCATGGAAACAAGCACATAAGATAAGTGTCGTTGAATGCAACCTCTTGGCATGCCATATAAAAATATTTTATATGATCACGAGGGTCACCTTTTCCCTTATATATATCAAATTTTGGAAAATCAAATTGTCCTGGGAAAGGTACCTACAACATGGCTTTGTTAAATGGGTAAGGACATAACTCATCAAACTGATACTTTTTGTTATTGTTACTGGTTTCACCCTCTCATAACACTTGAAGGGCATTCTTCATTGTTGACCACTCTTGATTAAAAAGTGGATCTTACATGGGTAGCGTGTAAGTCTATACAAAGGGTTAAGCCTAGGTGTATGCCCACCCCAATTTTTGTGAAAAAGTCCTCATAAGGATCCTTTCGTGTCTCTCATCGAGGAGTGTTTATTGGGAATTTGTAAAATGAAGCTTTAGGTTTTGCCTTTGGTATAGTTTGTTTCACAACTTTTGGTTGTTCCTTTTGTATATGTGAAGCCAAACTTGCCAATTGACGAGTGAGGGCTTGGACCTGTTGTTCTAACATAACCTCTTTAATGGGTATTTCATGACGATCTTCGTTAGGAGGAGGTTGTGCATGATGAACATGTTCTTCATGGTCTTTGTAACAAATTTTAATAGGAGGAAAATGATAGTCTCCATCGTTTTGAAAGGTACTTCCTCATTATTTTGTCATGTAGAAGTAGAGGTGTGACTTGGGTTTAATATGTCATCTATATGGTGATGAGGATGTTCCACTTCCTCTTCCCCTCAAACCATTGTGGAAATGAGAGAAGGGTCCACCGTGGGAGGTAACCTAGCTCCTAGTTCCATAACACACATAAGAACCTCATGTTTGTTTTGAAAAATGTAATCATCAAAATTGGCGGGAGGATGCTCTATATTCATACAAGGAGACTCTTCCTCTCCACCACTATGGTCAACCATGATGTTATCCTCTAAAAGAGAGTTGTCACCTCCAAATATATTGGTTCCTAATCTTTGGGATCCCATCCTCATAGTAGGCATACTTGAGATAGGAAATACGACGTGAAGAATTTCCACTAAGGTTTACTAAAAAGGACCTTAGTCAAATTTGTGCAGCGTAACAACCCTAAGTTGTTAAAACAAGGTGACTATAGAATAGCCACAAAAGTGATAGGTCAAAATGAACATACAAACTAAAGAATAACGAACAAGCTAACCTAATGAAGGTAATATGTGACACAAGTTTTCCTTAGAATAATACAATGACGTATAACGCTCGAAATTTAGTTACACCAAATAGTTTATTCTCTAAGATTTCATCTAGATAGGTTTGCAACCAAATAGTGATAACAAACATCATCAGTTAGGTCAAGTTTGCAACAAACAAGGCCTAAATGATAAGAGAATGTTGACGCGATCTTCTAACAAGATATACTAAAAACCAGTTTCTAAACACTAACAAAGTCCAAGTCTCATAAAATGGACGATAACAATGTGAGCAACGTAATGATACTATTTGGACACATGAACCAAGATTTCAGGAAGGCAATATTTCTAGTGTCAAAATGATGTTATCACGATGCTAACAATGTATCCTCAACACTCAAAAACTCAAGACAAAGTTAGGATGTAAAAACTACATCTAAGTATAACAAGAAATTGTTATGCGTGCGAACAGTGTAACTCTAAAATATAGATATTTAGGCCTAATTTCATAATGGAAATAAGACAAAAATATCTCAATTATATGGCTACAATGTGGGCAGCGTAACAACTCAAAAGAAGAAAAGGATGAAATCACCTAACTACAATGATAATAAGTCTCAAATATGGGTTATGAGACAAGGGGGCTACTTAGATCGTGAGTACGTACCATGTAGAATTTTAACACTTGTGCTTCGGCATTGCAACCTAGTTGCGGAAGTAGAATACAAAAGTGGTGGACACACAATATCTAGTGGTATCCGTGTATGTTTTTTCCTTTTGTCCAAAATGGGCATAAACTTGGTGTTATTTTGGCAAAGTTTCGCCTTGTCTTAGGACAAGTGAAAAGCTAGGATAAAATGACACTAAGTAGATTTCATGATGAAAATCACATGGTTTCAATTTTAAGAGATTCTTTCCCTTGTTCAAAAACAAGAGTTTGAATTTAATAAACTTGTCACTTTGTGAGAGCTCTCTAGTATACTATCTAAGACAAAAATAGTGGCTCCAAGCTGACAATCTTCCTAGGTGGTTCTCTCTCTAGGTGTCACAAGATATCTAGAGTGAGCTCAATTTACTAAGGTTTCCCAAGGATTATATCGGCTTTACTTTACCCCCTTCAATATAATGAGCACCGAAGTGCATTCAGTTATACTTTCACTGGGGTCGCGATACATATATCTTTGACACTAATCTCACCAAGGCGTACTAGACAAGTCGGTAGTGTGGAGCACTTTCCTATTTTGTTCACAAGGTTCCTCTTGCGTGAACTACTTTAGGGTTCCTAGGACCACCCCCATTGTTGTAGCTTAGGCTTGTGCCAAGGGGTTATGTCCTAGTTGAGAGGATGAGTCGTAGCCCTTAATCGAACCCCGCAAATACAATGTGATGATTGTGGTGTATTTTTTATCTTTTAGACTTAATGTGGTTTTTGTCGCACTCCTTTTGGCAACCTACAATCACATGTGTAGTTAGAAAAATTGTTTAGGTCCTTCACACAAATGGTTAGTAGTTCCAAAAAGATTCACAATATCATAGGAAAATAACAATGAAAAATGCTTGTAAATCAACTAACTACCATCAAACTTTTACAAAAAAAACAAGGTTTATTCCCAATTAATCCAAGTGCTTCTTAATGAAAGACTAAAATTGCTTTTGATTCCCAAGATCACCTTAGGTGCAAGGGAAGAGCATACACAAATTTTAGCCTTGATTTCTTTATTAAGTGAAAAATATCTTAAACTAAAAGATTAAGTACATGCAAAAAATGAAGGTTTATTCTCTTAAGCACAAAATGAATGATAATTGTTCCTACTTACTCCTAAGAAGCAAAAAGAATGGTTTAGAGGTGCTTTTGGTTCTCAAGATCACACTAGGTGCAAGAGAAGAGCATACACAACTCTATTCCAAACTCAATCAAAGTATGAAAACATAATCACTCCTCAAACCCTAACCCAATTTACTCAACAATCCCTTATTAAACCCTCAAATAATTTTGTTAGGAATCTTGCTCTAAAATCAATAATTTGACAAAAATAACATCTAAAAACCCTTTAAAACTGATAAGAATCATAAAATTGAAGTTTTGGAATTTTGAATTTTTTTTACCTTGATGCACAGCACCCCTACTAGTACACAGGTGCTCACAGTCAAGCACAGGAACATCTCTGTCATCTTTCACACAGTTAATGATGCACATGCGCTTCCAGTGAGGCACCGACGCTCACAGTCATGCACATGTGCCTTATTCCTGTAGATGCTCAACCTATCTTCTGGAAGGCCATAAATTTTGCTCCCGACCTCGAAACAACTCCATTTTTTTGCATTGGAAAGGTATTGAAGTGAACTACACAATGCCAACATAAAATTGGAGCAAAAAGTTACCAAGAATTTAGGGTATTCATTTTTAGAAAACTAGTCCTTGTCTAACATATCTAAATGCTTTGATGAATGTTGTTTTGAGAAGATTTCTTGAAAAAGGTCCAATCTTTGGTATTTCTTGGGAATTTTGACAAGGCTTTGCCTCCTTATATCTTGCAAAAAGTAAGAAAACACTTCTACCACTAATCTAGTTGAAACAACTTTTAAAAATAGAAATTGATCTAAAACTTTGAAAATTACTCTAAAACTTTGAAATTAATCTAAAAAGCTTAAAAGTACACTAGAAAGCTTGAAAGTAAACTAGAAAACTTGAAATTAATCTAGGAAACTTGAAATTAATCTAAAACTTTGGAATGAAAACTTTGAAACTAAGTTAAAAATCTTAAAAATTGAATGCAATGGGGTATTGTCCCACTCGGCATGCCAAATGAAAGCACCCTAAACTTTACAAAGCAAATTGCATGACTAAATAAGGAAAGCTAACACCATTTCCATCCATCTAACCAAGGTTCTAAGTCTAGGAATGTAACATTAAGATAGAAGCTTAAAATAATGCTTAACTAGTATGAAAACAATACAAGATCTAACTAAACATGCCTACTAATATGCTTGAATTACCTAACATGGACCTAAATAGACCTAAGAGGGTAATCAAATGGTTATGATTGCTACTCTAAACAAGGTGAAATGGCCTCTCCAAATGACTACTTGGTCATTTTGGATATCCATCTACTAACCCCATTGAAGGCTTTAAGCAAGGATTGAGCTTGGCTATAAATCATATTTATTATATGAGATGCAAATCAAAACATGGTGTGAAGTATAAATGAATGAGGTGCACCCTTTTTATAGTTTTCTTTTTGGGAGAAGATTGTATTTTGGTGCATGTGGGACTAAAAGCCCCAAATTAGATTAGAATTGCTAATCATGATTAGGCCTTTTTAATCACAATTAGTGAATTACCAAGTGATTAAGAGGTGTGGGGCCTTAATCAACCGCTTAGGGTCAACTAGGAGGCTAGGATAAGTTTTTGAAGCTTGTTGAGACATTGTAGAGGTGAATGGGGTGATTTTGAGTGGTTGGAAGAGGGGTTTGAGTCAATACTAGGGTATATTGACCAAATCAAGGGCAAAATAGGAATAATTAGCCTATTATTGCTAATCGTGCTCTGCTTTCAAGAGGAATTTGGCTTGCGATTCGCCATAAAGTGGCATCCTGAATGCGAAAGGGGTTATGCAATCAACAACGTGGTGTTAATTGGCTAAATTGGTAAGGAACATTAGTTAATTAGCAAAGAGTACTAATTATAATGGAATTGGGAAGAATAGGAGTGGTTTGCATGCATTTTGGCAATAAGATTGCAAAAGCGTAATTTAGGTGTCTACATATACTAACAATAATAGCCTTCCCTTTCCTAATTTCTCTCTTTCACCCTCATCACTAAAAATTCCTCCCTTGTACCCCATACAAGCACTATGCCACAGGTTCAATGAAGTGCTCTTGTGTGATCCCCACCTATTTGTCCACCCCACATCGATTATATAGGATTAGGATAGTTTACATTGAATAATGGGAGCCTCCCCATACACAAGAAGGAGGGGCGTAGCCGTGAGCATTAGTGGAAACACATTATTTGCAACACGAAAAATTATTTCATCAACACACATGTAACACTTATGTCATATCGCATATCATTTTTCTTAGGAACATCACGAGGCATAGAAAGAGAAATGATATGTGCATTTGAAGTATCCTTAAGGCATTATATCTCATCGTTGAGAGATATAATTGTAGCATTCATGGATTGAAGTTTATCTTGAAAGTCATGGTACGAGCTTGAATAGAATCTAAGATATTCATATATAATGTGTCATCATTACTAATAAGAAGATTTGAAAGATGACTCAAAATTATATTCACTTGGGGAGGTTTCGTATTATTAGGGAGATGTACTTGTTTCAACAGTTGTGTAAGAGTATCTCTATATGAGGGTGTCGTTGAAGTAAATGAAACAAGGATACTTGTGGTATGGGCCATGAAGATATAAATAATGAAAAAGGTAACCCCAAATTAATTATAAAAACAATGTATAAAAGGCAGATAATTAAGAGATTGTGGGGAGAAGAGCTAAAGAGGGGTGTTAAACAAAAAGAGACTATCAGAAAGTGAAGAAAACGACCATATCTCAAAATAGAAGTTGAATTTTTTAAAACAAAAAGTGGTAAATTTGAATTTTATAAATTGAAAGAAAAACCTCCAAGTGATTTGGCCAAAAGTGTGTATTTTTAATTATGTTTTAATTAGTAAAAACTATAATTTTAATTTTCAAAAAAATTCTAACAATTAGGGTGAACAATTTTTTTCATTAGATATGGAAAAAAAAAAATAACCTCAAAGGAATTTGAAAATAGATTCATTATGCTTGAGATATGAAACAAAAGGTGATTTGAAAATTTAGAGCCCTAGAAAGTGACCCAAATGGTAGTATCAACCATGAAACCCTAGGAAAAAAATTATACATCAGATTTATGGTAGACGATAAATTAAAATCGGCATGATTCTTAAGATAAGATGTATATATGAACCCAAATGCAGCTAGGGTTATGGTGTTGAGAATAATAGATCCAATAAAGAGCATGTAAGGGATGAGTTCACCAAATGATTTAATAAAATTACAATCTAAAGTAAGTACATTATTGATTAAATGGATATAACAATAGTTAAGCAAGATCAAGAAAAGGAAATGCAAACAAGAGTGATTTATAGGGGTTTGAGAATGACTCAACTTGTAAATGTAGTTGTAGACTGATTTTGGGTTGGTAAATGATCTGGAACAACTAATCCCGGACTATCCAAGCTCTGTCTAAAAATATGATCTAGTAATTGATAGGACATAACCACGTAGAATGGGACAGGGCCGCCTGTGTGGTCTAGTGTTTATTTTGGGTGGTGGAATCTATAGAATGGCTCGGGATCTAGTTCTTTCTTTGTCACTTATTATTCATTGTAGGTTGCATCAAGTTTTTGCACTTATGTTCTATCGTAATGGTACTTACAAAAAAATCCTAACTACCTAAAAATACTCATACACACATTAGATGAATAAAAATATGCATGTGCTAGAGTTGGATTGACCTCGATGGTCACCCCAATGTGATTGTCACTGAGAATTGCACTACATTTCAAACTCAATGTATTTATTATGTGTGTGTTTGAAATAGTGTCCCTTGAGTTAGGATGCCCTAGTGTCAGTCACATAAAGAATAATGGGATACAACTACTTTGTCCCAATATAAATGTGTGGTATGGAATTCGAATAAACCCTCCTATGTAGTGAAGTATGTAGTCCCAAAATTTAGTCCTTGGTGTAGTAGATATAAAATATTAGCTCTTTGTAATAGTATGTGCGTCTTAAAATTCTTTCCTAAATTAACGAGTTAAATAATACATGTGTGTGTGTGTGTGTGTGTGTGTGTGTGTGTGTGTGTGTGTGTGTGATTCATTTTCTTAAGTTTCATCATTAACAACTGAAATGCCAAACAAGGGTGATAAAATAAGATAATAAGTAAGTAACATTCGAAAGATTAAAAAAAGGGACAAAGAGGAAAGAGGTGCCCAGAGTAGAAACTAGCACTGACGCTCCTATCCCTTATGGGTGATCCTATACATGGTGCTCAAAAGGTTAGAAAGTGAAATTAGAGCTGAGTAGGATGTCAACCAATATGCAAAACTTTAAGTTGTCAATCAAAACAACAAGCAATAAAGATAAAAAGGATAAAATTAATGTCAAAGTAAAGTAATGGGTTTTAATGTGTAATTCTCTTACTCGGGAATCGTGCATATAAATGAATTGTTTAGAGGTTAGATGTACATAATAAGTGTGTGATTTAGTGACTGCACCACCTAATGAGTTATTTTTTCCAACCCAAGCCCTTTGTTTGCAGACAAATTGGATGGAATCCTTCAATTCCCAAGTTTCATGCCCTTACTATCGACTCTAACCTTTGTAAAATACTTGCACATGATTGTTTACCAAAACATCTAAAATGTACACCTAGAATCCTCTTGTGCCCTCGTGTGATCTCTTGCATGTAGGCTCCTTCTATGAATCATTGTATTCTCTCTATTATACCTAGCTCAATTATGTTCCTTACACATCTTAAAGGTGTTTTGAATGACCTAAGCACCTCTTAAACTCCCATAATCACAACTTCTACAGAACACACTTCCTTGTCTAACAAGCTCCTATTAGAAGACCCTTCGCATGCCAAGGCAATTTTCTCGACTTAGAGGATGCCAAATAGAAATGAACCTTTACTTCTCACTCATGTCCCGAGTCATATATCTTATTTTCTCTGTGGAGATTTATGAGGCTTGTGGCTAATTGCTAACGCACCCTAAACTAGTAGCCTTCATAACCCCACATCATTGACTTGTAGACTTTTACCACGAAGGTCATGGGTTGCATGCTTGTTGCCATCATGAATTAAAAATATCATGGGTTTAAGCTTCAGTGCAACTTTAGAGACATAATTTCCATAGGTATATGATTTAGAGATCGATCATGTAGATATTGATAATTTTATAATGAAGTTGGCCTCATCGAACGAGTCATGTATCATTAAATGGTTAGCGGATAATGGTCTCACTTAGGCTACATAATTTTTAGTTTCCTTATAGTGCACTAAGATGGTTATGCTTTGCACTAAATACTATGATCATAAATAACAAGAGGTCCCTTCCACTGATGTTGTTCCCATTAGATGAAGACTCCTATAAGAATGTTTCAAATTTCCCTCCATAGCATCATGTGTTAAACTCTTAATGGACATCGTGCGGGATTATTAGGAGTAGAAATATGACATATGTGTCCATAAGATCAACACTTTTTGGTTTATTTACAAACCTAACAAGTCCAAGTTACCCTAAATATTGCATAGGTCAAACTTTAATGATGATAGTTCGGACATCATCAATTTGCTTAATCGAGCATCGAGCAAATGCCAATAGAACATTTCAAACCTTGGAATTATTGCTTCATTTTAATTATTTGTAGTTGATTTAACAAAATTTAAATCTTTATCAGAGGACTAAGGTCAAATAGATAATATCATCCATTCACAAGATCTAATATGCAATGGCAAACAAGTGTAAATAATGAGAGGATGAGAATGAATTAGTTGATAACTCGTTGTTTGTGTTAAATCTGGGTTGGAATGGTGTTGGAATAGGTTGGATATGGTTTGTATATGCTTCATCTAGAAAATAGAGATCTAAAAGTCTTCTAGACAATAATGTCAGAAGAGGACATGATCGTTTGGGTACTAGTGTCTATACTTGGGCATTAGTTCTAGATCTAGTCTTTTCAATGTTTGATCATGTCTTTTTACTTCACTCTTTGTCACTCTAACTTCGATGTAGGGTTTCATGGTTACATATGTACTGCAAAACAAACCCCGACTACCCACGCAAGGCTTAAACACACATTAGATGGAATAAAATATGCATATGCTTAAGTCAGACTGATATAGTTTGTCACCCCAATGTGATTATAACATGAACGCTACACTATATTTTAGAATCGGTGTAGTTATAGTGTGTGTGTGTGTGTGTGTGTGTAGAATTGTGTCCTTTGAAGCCGGGTTTCCCTTGTATTGGTCACACCAAGATAGTGGGATACAACTACTTTGCCCCTAATATGAATGTGTGTGATGGAAGTTAGAGTTTGTCTTTTCTATGCAATTAACGATGCCACCCGGATGTAGTCCTTGGACGTTGTTCTTTACCAAAGTATTATATAGGAAGTAATAGCTCAAATTTCCCATCCCCTTAGAATAGTTAGTATGTTGTGTATATGTGACTCCTTTGTTTGAATTTTGACACTTAGTGACAAAAATAACAATTAGAAAAGACCCAAAGTTAAGTACCAGTGGCAAATTAGAAAATAAGGAAAGATGGGAAAAATTTCCTAGAAGGGACATTAGTGCCCACATTAGCACTTTGGGCACTAGTGTCCTTATTGGGTGGTATTATCCCGAGGGACAAGAAATAGAAACATGACAAACGAGGAGAACAATGATCCTTTGACTAGACCAAGGAGTATACAAATCGATAAAATATAAGACATAGTCACAATCAAAACCAATCAAGAGAAATAGGACTAAGAGAGGTGTCAGTCGATATCTAATCTTCTCACTTAAGAATCATGCATATAATAACATACTAGAGGTGTAATGTAATAGTAATAAGTGCATATTTTTGTTTCAACATTTTCCCCCTTTATGCTTTATTTATATGAAATTCAATGGTGTAAATGATATAATAAGAACATACCTATAGAGGGTTGAAGAAGTTGTAGTCGAGGCATGGTAGAAGTATGAATCACGGTGTGGTGAACCATGGATCATAATTTTGATCCATGCGGGGGAGTGTGTTGTCGTGAAAGGTGTTGTTGGATAGAAATATGTTGTGGAGATATATAATATTTTGAAACTTGGAAATGGTAGGAGGGATCAAGAGTGATCAATTCTCGAACCGATGTGAATACTCTACGGATTTGAGTGTATTGACACTAAGAGGAAGAGTGTTGGGAAAATGATTAACTTTTCTTTCCACCATGATACCTTCTTGTAGACACAAAATCATGCACTTTGGGTAATTATCTAGTCCTGATTACATACTACTATTCATATGATTCCTGAGTAATAAAAGTACTAACTAACCCATTTCTTTGGCCACCTTTCTTTGCTTTCTGTTTCCTCTTTCAGTCTTGCACCCTTACTTGCTCAGTATGCCTTTTTATACTCTGACTTTTATCATCCTGGACACTAGCACTGACACCAGACACCAACGCCAGGTGCCCTCATCCCCTCTGGGTGCCCCTGACCCCTTTGTACTTTACTCATACTTTTTGGGTCCTTTCTAGTCATTTGAGCATCTTATCTTTTTGTTAGTCGACCTTTTCGGGTTAATTATGAAATTCAAGCAAGGGAATCATATAAATATAAAGTTATGTGATCATAATAAGGGACCAAGCACTAAGCATTAGCTATCACCACCTAAGGTTGCATCCATCAAGGCATCTACAAGCTCCATTGTATCAATCTAACACCATCACAAGAACCACCTAGGGCACGATTTCATGCACACGCACATAAAACTACATTGGGTTTGAGATTTAGTGCAACACTCAATCGTAAGTTCATAATTTTGATAGCTGAGGACAGTCTGACCCCTCATTTTGCATCTTTCTTTTTTAGGATTTCATGTCTATTTGAGGGTTTTACAAGTTCATATTTCATTTCAGGTTTCCAACAATCTCGATGATCTTGGTGTGACCTCAAAGTGACTAAAGACGAACACCTTGCGACACCTCAGAGGAGGTTTTCCGAAGTTTTTCCATAGACCCGATTGCCTGAAACAAGCCTAAGGTGCCCATGGGCACCCTTGTCCCTCTCCGGGTGCCCTAGTCCAGCCTATCTCTCCGAGATCTACATTTTTTATGTCTCTCGTGCAACTCTCTTGCCATTTTGTTCACATGGTCACCACTTCGGTACAATTCAGAATTAATTGTGAATTAGTTAAGTACCCTTTCTCCTCTTTATGATTAGGGTTTCATAATTTATTATTTAGTTTCTTAGGTCTATTTTCTATACTTAATTGCATATTTATTTTATTGCTACAATAGCATTAGATTAGGCTCATATCTTTACATTTTAGCTTAATCACTTCTCAATAGAGGTTCCACCACTGCATATAGAAATGAACCAATTTTTACTTGCCTACTAGTCATAGAAAACCCCGTAAAGTGGAAAGGATAGGCAATTACGTCTCATTACCCCCACTTTATGATGTAAGGGTAAAAACTTGGTTATATAGAAAAATGATTGATAAGATAATATTGATTGGTTCTGAGTTAGGTCATTTGCGATGAAAGTTTTCATTGTTGAAATATGATTAGAAATAACGTATATCAGGTTGAACAATAGTATTTGATTGAATAAAATTAATTTGAATTTTTTTAGAAAATTAAATTTCCCTAAATTAGGTCATTTGAGGGTGAATTTTGAGAATCTGAGATAGTTTTGTGCTTGAAATAGATTAAAACTTATGATTTTGAGTGATAACTTGGTAATATTTGAACGTTTCTCTATGATTGATTGGAGATATAGTGGTAGCATGCAATGTGATTGTGCATGTTGCGTTGGAAGATTTATCGATTTTCTCAAGAGGGGTAAATATGATAACCCTAAATGTTTTCCCCCCTTTCAGCTAAGAGGTGAGAAGCTAGCATCAAACCATGAACTAAAAGAAAATAGATAGATTATTTGGAGATGAATAAGAGAAGTACATACTAGTATAGGTAGTGATGAATGGAACTTAAGTAAAGCATGTTTAAAAATCTAGGTATGTGTGTCAATGAATGTTCAATGTGGTAGACATGAAAAATATGATTCTAATGTCATTGATGTGTTAGAAACGGATGACCAAGGCTCAAGATATGGGCTGAACAATGTTCGGTGTATTAGTTGTTATAAGACAAACTATAATAACATTAGGAATTGTTCACATTGGTGAAGATTTTTATAGAGGAGCCAAAAATAGGCCCACACAGAAGGAGAGGGAGCAGGGGAGAAGGTACCTACCCTCGAGGGTGTTGTGATAGTAGCGGTGGTTGCACGACATAAGTATGACCTAGAGTGATTTATATTTTATACTTTGTATATAAACATGATGATGATGTGCTAATGTGATTTGTGTCTTGCAGGTGATGAGTATTGGAGCATGATAATTGACACATCAATACACGTATTATCCCACAACATTCCCCTAGATGTCCTTATTGGATGGGGATTATTAGTGAGGGTGGATCACATTGTTTGTGAGCATGCCCATATGTTTGATCCTATAGTGGTGGCATTGGCCACGTGTATAATGTTGCGGTCGAGTAGGATGAGGCAATGACAAAGATAGCTCATGTGAGGGAGATCATGGAAGGAGGATTCCTAAGACAAGATATGTTTGCACAAAATGTAGAGCTTTAGGGCCGGTATGAAGAGGTGGTGGCCAAGGCGGCCATTGGAGCTCAAAATTGCACCCATCCCAGATCAGGATGAAATGTGGCTTTGAGGCAACATGCGACTGTCTCAAGTTTTGGGACCTTGTGCACTTGATACAAACCTCCGAGAAATCTGGTTCATCTACTTATTTCTACTACTAAAACTACTCTTAAAAAGGGAAATGCAGTTACCTATCACTACTCTATGATTCCAAGGGACCAAGGTTAGAATGAGATGCATGAAATGGAAACGTCTAAGCTAAAGGAGGTGATAGCACCATAAAGAGGGAGATGAACACAGCTAGCTTTAAGTGAAAAATGAAGGAAAATGTGTGCAAGAGGACAAACATGTGTATCACGAGTCTAAAATGCATTTACACACTCGCTTTAATGGGGCACAATTAGAAAAGGAACCTATAAGGGACGTAGAACACACACAAACGAACAATGTAAAGGAGAGGCAAGATGATGCAATAAAATGCGAACTAAGGTAGAGAATAGCCACAAAATAAGATTTTATTACTTCCAAAAGATGCACATTCGATTACAATGGTTGATGGGGCAAATATTCACATGTAAAATCCATATCTAAAGGCATGCAACTCAAAATGCTAAAAATTAGAGCTCGATTATTACACTTAGCAAACTAAGAGGGTCTAACCTTTTACAATGAGCATTGTTCCAATATTGTTGTCGGCCCTAAAATTCCCCTCTTTTGAAGTCAAGTTTCAAAAAAATTGAGTTTGTACCTAGGAATATTGAATCGCATCGAGCCTGGCATTGTTTGCAGTTTTCCTATTCATGGAGAACAATTTGAAAGTCGGGCATATGGTGAAGTTCCTTTCCTTCTTTTTATTTTCTTCTTGCAGTTGGGAATGACAGGCGTATTTTCCTCGTTAATTTTTTCCCCAGAGTCCATGGGTAATACATGAATATCTTTGATTGGATGTAGTTTGGCCATATTTCAAGGTTCAACGGAAGCCTCCACATGTCCAAACAAGGTGCAACTCTAGGGGCAGGGTCCAAGGGACAATCCTCAAATAAGTGCAAGCTTTCCACGTGTCCCAGGTACAAAATGAAGACAGAACAAGCTAAAATCGGCTAAGTATGGAAGATTTAGTGAACGGCAACACGTGCCTCATCAGCACAAACTTCAAGAGTCAAAGCCGGGGTGGTTCTCAAACTTGCACCAGTCCTCCACGTGTCCTAGGTCCAAAAAGGGACAAAGCCGATAGTTAAAATTGACCAAGTATGGGCGGGTTGGTGGAAGCGCCATGTGCCTTAACGACGCCATTTCGGAAGTGAAATCAAAGGGTCAATCTCCAAGTAGCACTAGCTTGCCATGTGGTTAAATTCAATATGAAGACGGAGTTGGCCGTTGAAAAGTCTAAGATCGGCGAAAGAGACATGCGTCGGCTCGACACGCTTGAGGGTGTCTCCAAAGCGAAACTCAAATGAGCGCCACCCTCCATATGTCTAAGGGTCAACATAAGTCAAGCAGAAAATTGGCCCGAATTGGCTAAGTATAAAGGAACCGGTGAAGCTCTCCACGTGTTAGCCTAGCGTTGCTTGAAGGAAAAGAATGCAAGAGGTGTTCGCAGCCCGCTTCAATCAATATCTTCCATGTGGGTGGCCCAAATTTGAAGTTGTAAAATCAAATCAAATGGCCCATGTTTTAACTGGTAAAATAATGTAACGACTGTATATTTAAAAACTGGTTTTTCTGCCATTAACGTTTTCTTTGCGTTTTCAAGAATTCGAAAGGGCATGGATGATTGGAATAAGTTGTAATTGTTTCTTGCTTGCTTGAGGAAGTTGTAACCGTCTCTTGCAAGTTATATCATGAGCTTTCAAAGCCATTGTATGGGTTGGAATTTTGATTATTCTGGAACTATAATTTCAAATTGGAAGAAATCAATACAAAGGTTTTTCCCTTTTTCTTCTGCTTTCTCTTTCCTTCTGGTTCTGATATGTGAATCATCTAATCCTTGCATGCTTGGAAACTTTGTGTTCTAGTTTGTACAATCTCTAGAACTTTGAGTCTATGAATTGTGTCTGTTATCAACATGAATGGTTTTATTATGTATCTCATTTGCATAATACATATAAGGGTTTTCTCTGCCATCTCTTTTCCCTAAAAGTATTGTCTTCTTCTGCCTCCCTCCTCTCTTTAAAGTCTTATATCCTCATGTATTGATAACTTTCTAGGCTTAAAACACATTTCAGGATATCGAGAAATCACCATTGAATGAAAGATTGTGCATTTGTACATAGGTTTTGCCCCCTTTCAATAAGGTAACCTCCCCCATTAAAGAGGAGGGACTTTCTTGTCCCCTGACCGTGGTTTCATCCCAAGTGCTAATTTGAAACCCAACAAATATTTATAGAAGAAGGAGAGAAGAGGAGGAGAAAGAGAGGGAAACTTAGATTCAAACTTCTAACCTCCAATAACCAACATTAAATGCCTACAAATTCGTTTGTAATGCTATCAAATGCACCTCCTCGTGTTTGTTTTACTTGTGGAAGAAGGAAAGAGGGAAAATCGAATCAAATCTAGGTGGTTCGGTTGATTGAAGTAATGCATTATTTTCTTAAGATGTGTTTCCCTATTTCTCATCTACCTAATCCCACTAAAATATGATTTTGAATGATCTGGAGTGATGCGCACATTAGAAGCTTTCAACAACACCAAAAGTGCCTAAATCTTAGCTCAGAAGCGAAGTTAGGGCAATTTGAAATCTACAAAGGAAAATTAAACATGCAAGACACGTGGCGTGCTCTAATTAGTTGAAGGATTCAATGACTATTCATTGGTTTTGTCTTTTTTGCCACATTTCAAGTGTACATTAGATGTGAGTATTTAGCAAGTAGATGACATGTTTTGATACGTTGCATGTTGCACACTCAAGTATGATAGATTATGACGTGACACAATGACTCGATGTAGCGCACGAGTAAGGCTCGTAAAAATGCGTAAGAAAGGCACATAAAGGGATGCACATGGAAATGAAAAGACAAGTTGCATACCTAAAATATACAAGTATGTAAGCAGGGCGCAACAGAAAGAAATAAAGGGTCACACGGAGAAAGCATACATGGGACTTAGCCAATTTGGAAGGTAAGTCGCGTAAAGGGTGCAAACTATGGGAGAGAAGGTGGGCGCGCAAAGAGTGTGCGCAAATGGATAATGGAAGAAGATAGAGGAATGGATAAGTAAGGGCATGCAAAGGTTCACAAAAGAACGTGACCAAGTAATGTGCCAAGGAACTACCAGAGTGCGTGCATGCAACTTGGAGTCTTAAACTTCCGAGTCGAATGAGGATGTAAGTTGTCAAAACAACTAGGGGAGTTCTTTTGGACAACATTTTGGTGACTTTATGGGGCCATGTACCTGTTAGATAAAGGATATCATTAGCCTTGAAGCATCCATTAGGCATGGAGTCAGTTTAAAAATATGAAATGTTGATCTACGACTTGATCAATTGCCCCTGAAATCACTTGAAGCACTTGTCTGAACTCTTAACAATTGCTACTCTCATGTGAGGATGTCCTAATCTGAATTTCATGAGAGTGGAAAATTGTTGCAAATTGTTGGAATATGCAAATCGAATCGACACCCTCGAAGTAACAAAAGAGTGCACGAAAGGAAAGCATTATATAAAAATAGGACAATGTGTGCATAGTGTACTTGGAGAAATTGAAACTATTCTAATATATACAATGATGTTGAAGACTTAATGGAAGTTCTTGAGATAAATTCCATTTACTATGATTGGTAACACGCCTCCATCAAGGCAAGACACGTCAAAAGAGTTAGCCTCCTTACAAGAACTGATAGTGTATGGGCCACTCCAAAGTGCATCAAACTTTGAATGACACCCAACTTTGGCTCTGTTAGCATCCCATTTTAAGAATAGATCACCAACTTTGAAAGCTTAAGGTCTAGACCTTATGTCAAACCACTTATTTGTCACTTGTTGATGTTTTTCTAACCTAATCATGGCAAAGTTTCTCAATTCTTTAAATCCAACCAGCTTTGCCATTATGATTTCTCTCCTATTCACACCCTCAAACTCCAGTTGTTGGGTAAGCTCTAATGAAGGCAATTCAAGAGACAAAGGAAGTATAGCTTCCTTTCCATAAACAAGTTTGTAAGGTGCAGTATATTGCCTTAATCACCGCGATTTTTTTTACCCAAAGCACACGTGAGACCTTTGTGTGTCATTATCTCTAGTTAATATTCATTGTCATTTCATGATTATGATTAGGTTCTTGTTAGTTGATTTTATCAAGCCATTACCTTGAGGGTAGTAGTTGGAAGAAGTCTTCAAACAAATACCAATATTGAGGACCCAATCATCAATTTTAGTACCAAGTAAGGATTTTACATTATCAGAGATAATGGTATGAGGAATACTAAACCTTGTTACAATGCCCTTGAGAAAGTCAAGGATGAATGACTCAGTTGATTCCTTGAGCGTGACAACTTCTGTCCATCTAGTAAAGTAGTCTCAGTAGTCCATCACACCCCACTCGTGACTAGCACTTGTGGGTGGGTTGATCATGCCTATAAAGTCAAGACCCCATTACGCAAAAGGTTGATTCACTTGGATTAGTCAAGGGGAAGCGTTATGAATTTATTCTTTCCTCCAAAGAAAGCACATTCTTTGCATTTCATAACCCACTTGTGTGCATCTGTAAACAAGGTAGGCCAAAAGTATCTCACCTTAATGATCTTCATTGTTATAGCTTTGACAAAGAAGTGTCCACCAGAGAATCCATCATGAAATTCTACTAACACTTTGTCAATCTGCGCGCCATCAATACATCTTAGTAGAACACCATTAATGTTCATGAGCGCATATGGAATAGATTGCAACCTCAAATGTCTTCTCTTTTATTTGTTCAAACCAGGAAGGTATGTGCCAAAAGAAAGGAACATTTTCATGATATCTATCCAATTGAACGTGTTAGGATCTTCATTTCGCTCAGGTTCAAGACACACTAGTTCTTCATCTAGAACAATGAAGTTTCCTAATCATTTTGTGTGTCCTCGAAATATGCTTTCAAAGCATGTTGCCTCTAATCAACTTAGTGGCTTTGATAGTCACATCATACTCCATGATTTTGGTCACCCATCTTGCTCTTTTATCACTGATTTTTGCTCCCATGATGAAGTATCTCACACTAGAGTGTGAAACTAACACTTTAACATGATTTGTGAAGAGCATAATTTTAAACTTCTTGAGCACGCACATGATAGCGAAGACTCTATCTCTATGTGTGACTATATTTCAATTCATAATCCTTCAATGTTTGACTAAAGAAAGCCATTGGCTGCTGCTCTAGTCCTTGTTCATTTTCTTGTGTCAAAACAACAACACTAACACTAACATCAGCTCCATAAGCATAGAGGATGAAATCCTTAGAATAATCCAAATTGATGAGTCTCGGCATGCGCAATAATTTCTTGCTTTATCTTTGTGAAGTTATCTTTTTCCTTGTTTGTCCACCTAAAGATTGTGTCCTTCTTTAGCATGAGGGTGATGGGCCTTACTAAACCTGCAAAGTTAGGAATGAATCTCCTAACAAATTTGATCTTTCCTAGGAAGGATTGTAAGGATTTCTTATGCTAGCAAAGAAAGAGCAAGGATGGCTGAAACACACTCAAGATCAATGGCAATGTCATCCTTTGAAGCCACATTGCCCAAAAGTTTGCATTGCAACAAAAAAAAGTTACACTTCTTGGGGTTAAGAGATACCCCAAATTCTCTACATCTCTCAAAGACTTTCTCCAGATGTATCATGTGATCTGCTATGTTTTGAGAATATAGTTATGTCATCCAAGTAAACTAGGATGAACTCATTTATATATCCTTTAAAGGAAATGTCCATGGCTTGTTGGAATGTTGTGCCTGCATTTGACAAACCAAAAGGCATTTTCTTCTGATATGCATATGTTCCCCATTTGGTTGTAAATGTTGTTTTGAATTGATCCTCTTCCTTGACCATAATCTGATTGAAACCAAAATACCCATCTAGCATGGAAAATCTCTGTGCGTCACAACCACTATCTACAAAATCTGCTCCATAGAAGGCAAAGGATAGTGATCCTTTAAGGATGCCTTGTTTAAGTCTCTAAAATCGACGCATAGTCTGATTTCACCGTTCTTCTTGCATCTTTGAACAAGATTCGCGACCCAGTAGAGTACTTGATAGGAAAAATTATCTTTACCTCAATGAGTTTAGGTAACTCTTTCCTCGTGAGGGCTCTATCTTAGGATTAACGGGCCTTTACTTTTGTCTAATGGGTTTGATGGTAGGATCCAATTCAATAGAGTGTTGAAACACTTGGATCAAATCCTTTGAGGTATTCATACTCCCATGAGAAGATGTCATTATATTCTTGACAGAGAGAGACAAAGTCCTGCTTTTCATCTTATCATGTGCGCAATATTTTCCAAGCAACAACTCTTTACCACACGCAATAGTGATTGAAGTACAATCTTCTTGCACTACACACATATTTTTTTCTTCACCCTTAAACTCGTCATCAAGGCTGAAATATTCTCTAAGGTGATTAACCCTTTAGGCAACTTGTTTGTCTTTAGCTGGATCACTTGGTCACCATAGCTGTCATGCAAGTCAACTTGCATGTTTGAAGAGAACTCAACTTCATTCTAAATGAATTGGATAATTTGTGTGTCATTATCAAACACTTGCCAACTAGCTTCATTGTTTGGAATAGATGGCTTGATCACCATCTTGATGTGTTGTGCATTGCCTTAGATAAAATACTCAATAGGTGAGAAATTTTAACCAAGTGCAGTAATTTAATCTACTTCTTTGTTTAAATTCCTTAGCACAACCTACATATTTAGAGCTTCAAAGCTCTTTAGAGGTCCCAAATTCTATGTTTATAAGCTTTGAGAAGCTTATTATTTTTTGTGCACCCTTTGTTTGTGACCTGGTGGATAACCACTCGTATCCCCAAAGATCTGCAATGCCTTGATCTACCTCCTCTCAACAATAAGAATACCATGCACCAATGCTTCATATTTTGCTACATTGTTGGAGCATGTAAATTGTAGCTTATGCGCAAAGAAGAACTTCTCATTCTTAGGAGAAATGAGAACAACACCTATGCATGTGCCATTTCTACTTCGGATCCATCAAAATACATTTTCCATAGTTTAGAAAAATCATCATCTTGTTTTTGCTTGAGTGCGGTAAGTAGTGCACAATTTTCTTCAAGGATGCAATATGTACCAAGACCAATTTCAAAAGCTTCAAGGGCCACATCATAAGGGTCAAATTCATAGTGCTTCTTGTCCCATTAATCTAACATATAAAGTATAAGAGGAGGAATAGGTTATTCTTTTGAAGCTGAATCTTGTTCTTGGCCTTCTTGGATTAGGAAATTAGCTTGGAGAGGTGATGGGTCATATGACTCAACATGATATGAAAATATGGGTTCAACTTGTATGGTAAATTAGGTACCATACCTTGTTCTTAGTAACATATGAGACCAATCAAAAGACAAGTAACCACCTACCTTAGTAGTGACATCTCTTGATAGGCATATGGAAAACAAAGGAGGTAGGTCGATAATTGACACATCTTGAGTTATGGTTAGGCTTGGACAAGCATGGAGGCTTAACTCAAGATCCTTGATGAATCCTAGAGTAGTACAAAGTCATGAAGTCATCCATCAAGTTACAATACTCCTTTAGACATGGGGATGTACTCAAGGCCTAGATCAACAATTTTCTTTAGCATAACAGAATTACTAGCCTCTGAATCAATTATACAATTGTGCACAAAATGTTTGCCTATTATCAAGGACATATAGAAAGGTGAGGTTTTGACAACTTTTCTTACTTGTTTCTCCTTTGTATGACAGATGTTGACAGCAACATGAGGCCTTTGGATTAATGGATCAGTGCACGGGAGTTGCGTCAGGGCTTCATGTAATATGTTGCACTTGAGATGGAATGGCCAAAGCATCCCACATTATGACATTTACATTTTCTTCTTCATCTGGTCCACAATGTTGAATGGAAGGCCCATAGACTTGTCCACTTGAGGCACAACATTATCTTTTCTTGATTGTTCAAGCACGGAGACAAAAGCTTTGGGTTGCGTAGAGGCTTGACCTACCAAAGGAGGAGGTGCGTGTCACTCCGTTGGAGCGTTGTGCGTAACCTCACACACATAATCTTATGCATCATAAATGTTTGGTGTATTAGCATCCTTCTGATTTTGAATTTCACTTTGACTAGTAGAAATTGAAGGTGTGAGTTAGTTTCAACATCCTTTTCTTATATCTTGTATTGTCGAAAGAACATGTGTGTGCGGCCTATTTGAGCTATTCGTAGCTTGGTTCATTGTGTAGAAGTCATCGAACCAAAGAAAACAAGGTTGGATTCAGGGATAACTTCTGATGCTTCTTCATTTTTAGGTTAGCATGCACTAGTGGAGGTATCACTACCTAAAGCCCTTTGAATCATATGGGTTTGCGCACAAAATGCATTAGCGTAGTTGTACTGATTGTGAGGCACGTTATAAGGAAAGCACCACTCTATATCTTGGACCAAATTGTTTTGAACTGGAACAAGTGCTTGACTTGAATTGGGAGTTAGAAGGGGTTATGTAGGAAAAACTATTTGAAGTAGGAGATGCGCATTAAGCACGCCACCTATCATTCTCATTGTCTTCCCATATCTTGATTTGGGTATTAATTCCTAAAGGGTTGATGGTTTTGATTAAATCCTTGATTAGAATTACTTTTGAAAGCTTGCGCCTGTTGTTTTTATAAGGATATGACTATATTAGACAAATTTCTAATCCAGGACCTTCATTTCTTCATCCTCCTTTTGTTGCATGAGAGAATAGGATGTGGAAGTGGTGGGTTAAGAAATTTGCTCAGAATAGGAGCAACATAAGGTGGGGAACTTGAGGCATTTTTAGGGATAGGCACATGGGTGGTCTAGGAGCTAATTTCCCTGCTGAATAAGACTATTTTCGGCCCTAATTGCAATGTTATAGGCAACTAGAAATTTTATACCCCCCATTTACTGAATCATGACTGAAATATCATTGTTTAGAGACCTTAGATAGTAAAGGAATACATGCTAGGTTCTTGGTCTTACCTTTGAGGGATTCTACCCAGTTTTTGAAATCTAATATTGAAATTAGTCATTTACTCATTAGGTGTTCTCTTTGTTGTTGTCAATTTCTCTACCAAAGATAGGTGATCTGACTTATCCTCAAAATATTTGTAAAGAGATGTGCTAAGATCATCCCAACTAGTAATGGATGTAGGTCTCAAGCTCCTATACCATTGGAGTGCTTTACCTTTGAGTGAAGATGTTAGTAGCCTAACTGCTACATCATCATGTGTAACTAGATAAACAAAGCACACATTTGCAACATCCTGGATGTGCTCAGCAGAGTGACTTGATTCTCACTAATGAAGTATGGAATACTCTTAAGCACGGCTGCTGGCATGTCATGTTGTGCATTCAAAGCGAGAGGACTTCCACCAAAAAATTTACAAATGGTAGATTTCTTTGTCATGTCGGTGCTACCATAATGAGGTAATCAAAAGGTATGCTGAGAGGAGGAGTAGAAAGTGTACAATGCGTTGGGGATGGAGATGCACATGTGGTTATTTCTACCGCTCTTCTCTCGTGGAGAAATATGAAGCTACTCAAAGGACTCTTCGGATGTTGCGCTCTGTCTAGTATGTATTCTTCTCATGAAAAAGGAGAGCGGATTGCTGAAAATATTAGATCTAAGAGTTAGGAGTCGCGAGACATGTTGAAATGAGCCTCTCGAAGGCTAGAAATCACTAAGTCACATGTCAAAACTTGGCAATAATGAAATATGAGCTTTTAATACTTGTCCCACCATTATTTTGTGCCAAAAACTATTAGAGCTCAAAATTGCACTCATCCCAGCTCAAGATGAATAGGGGCTTTGAGGCAACATGGGACTATCTCTGAGTTATGGGACCTTGCGCACTTGAGACAGACCTTCAGAGAAGGTTAGTTCCTCTGCCTATTTATACTGCTAAAACTACTCTTAGGAAGGGAAATGTAGTTACATATCAGCACTTTATGATTCCAAGGGACCAGGGTTAGAAGGAGACGCATGAAAAGGAAAAATCTAAGGTAAAGGAGGTGATAACACTAGAAAGAGGGGGATGAACACAGTTAGATTTAAGTGAAAAATAAAGGAAAATGTGCATAGAGAGGAAAAACATGTGTATCACAGTCTGAAACACACTTACACACTCGCTTTCGCAGGGCACAATCAGGAAAAGAACCTGTAAGGGACGTAGAAGACACAAAACAAACAAATAATGTAAAGGAGAGGTAAAAAGATGCAATAAAATGTGTACTAGGGTAGAGAATAACCACAAAATAATATTTTATTGCTTCCAAGAAATGCATAGTCGATTACAATGGTGGATGAGGCAAATATCCACATGCAAAATCCAAATATGAAGGGTGCACTCAAAATGCTAAAGAGTAAAGCTCTAAGCAATACACTTAGAAAACTAAGAGGGTCCAACCTTTTACAATGAACATTATTCCAATATTAATGAAGGAGAGAATAGGGGAGAAAAGAGAGGAAACTCGTATTCAAATTTCTAACCACCAATAACCAACATTGAATGCCTACAAATCCACCTGCAATGTTGTCGATGTGCCTCCCCATGTTTATTTTACTTGTGGAAGAAGGAAAGAGGGAAAATTAGATCAAATCTGGGTGGTTGGGCTGATTGAAGTTGTGCATAAATGGCTTAAGACACGTTTCTTATTTCTCACCTACCCAATCCCACCAAAATCTAATTTTGAATGATCTCAGTATTTCTCGTGTTAACAAATTTCCAACAACACCAAAAGCACCTAAATCTGATCTTCGTAGTAGAATTTAGGGTGATATGAAATCTACAAAGTGTAAATTGAACACGCTGCACACATGGTGCACTCTCGATTGGTGAAGGATTTGGTTGACTATTTATTAGTTTTGTCTTTTCTACCACATTTCGTGCACATATTAAATGTGAGGATTTGGCAAGCAATTGGCATGTTTAAATAGGTTGTGTGTTGCACACTCAAGTATGATAGGTTACGACATGGCATAATGACTCGACGTGCATGTAAGCAAGGGGCATGAAAATATAGAAGACAGTGCACAAAGGAATACATGTGGAAATGATAAGACAAGGTGCATCCTCGAAAAAAATACAAGTATGCAACCAAGGTGTGACATTCAAATGTAGAGCGCATGACAAAAAAAGAAAGAAATGGGTGCGCGGAGAAAGCATACAAGGGACTTAGCTAATTTGGAAGGCAAGTTAGGGGGCGCGAAAGGGTGCACTGACTGTGGGAAAAATTCAGGTGTGCAAGGAGTGCGTGTAAATGGAGAATGAAAGAAGATAGTGGAATGGAGAAGGAAGGGTGCATGAAAGAACTGCAACCAAGTAATGTGCCAAGGAACCACCAGAGTGCGTGTGTAGCCTGGAGTCTTGAACTTCAGATTCAGAATGAGAATGTAGGTTGTCAAAACAACTAGGGGAGTTATTTTGGACAACAACGACATCATTACAAACTCGTGTACATGCATAACACTCCCGAGTATAGAGATGGAGTCAAGTGGGGAAGCCTCAAGTTCAAGAGCTCCCATAGTTACTTCCAATAGTAGCGATGAAGATGTATTATGTATTTTGTAGTGGACATTGTCCCCAAAGATCATCGTATATGAAAACATTAAAGAGATATATATGATGAGATCATTTTTTCTATGATATGATGATGTGTACTGTGTATTTGTGTGAGTTATTGATGATTTAATTTGATATTTATTGAATTCATGATTGAGGATATATTTATTATGTTTTATGGTGATGTCGTAGAGTAGATTATACATGTTGATAGCGTGTGATGATAGTAACATAGTGATGATAATAGACATGAATGTGGTATGATTATCAAGTTGTACTTGTAGTGTAGATGATAACAATGGTGAAGATAACTTAGGAAAAATTGATCATGCGTCGAAAATGTAACAACATAAAATAAATAATGGCATACATGTATAGAATAGGCATGAAATCACGTAGCATTGAAGAACATAAAACGTCTAGCTAGAGACAAGGTGACTACTACACACAAGTAGCTCAAATGATGGCCATGTAGTTAGTATCAAGAGCATAAGTGCCGAATGATAATCTCAAGGTGATCATAGCAACACTAGGAAGATGTGAATCATATAGTGGTGAGTGGTGCTCCTTCGGGACCCACTTAGGTTTAGGGTGAATAAAAAGTGGGGTATTTGTCTCATGTGTAGTTGAAATTGAGGGAGTAATGAACAAAATAAACTTATGAGGATAAGAGGTAGTCATAGTAATAGATGTTAGTGTTCGACATCACGACACAGGAGAATGTGATCAATTAACATGGTGTGCGGGAAAAGTAATGACACCCTTGTCCTCAAGAAACTGAAGCCTATCATGGAGTGCATAGTAATCATTGCCTTTATGACCATTAATCACATGGAAATCATAAAATGGTTCGTTACAATTTCGTCATAAGTGGTGAGGAGGATGATAGTCATTAGAAGGTAGCCGAATCAACTTCTCATCAATCAAAGTATGCACGATATCGCGAGGCCTAGCAGAATGTGAAAAATACAATGGCTCACGTTTTGGAGGGGGAGTGAAGTGTGGTGGAGGTCTATGAAGATGGGATGAATGATCACGAGAATGTCTAGTGGGAGATGGAGAATGTGAGGTTGGTGTAATATGAGGAATAGAAGATGTACTAGGTGGAGTAATAGAAAAACTAGAAGCATGTGCAAAAATGTACATTAAGCATCTCTTGTTCTAAATGAATAACTTTAAGACAAAGAACTAGAAAAGATTCACATGTGTCATACAATAACTTTTCTTTTAGAGGGAAAATCAAGCCATGAAAAAGATATATTGCATTTCTAAATCAATAGGCTGATAAAGTAAATGATACATGCAAGATTTGAAATGTAAGATATAATTAGTAATAGGGCCATTATTGACTTGATATAAAGAAGGTAAATGCTCAAATGTAACTTTAGGACCATTATTAGAAATAAAATGTCTAAGAAATGCTTCTTCCATATCAAGATAAGTACTAATAGATCCACTAGGAAAATGATGAAACCAATGTGAAGAAATATCAGTAAGACTATTAGGAAATGATTTTAGAAGTAATCTATCATTAGAATGTGAAGCCATAACTAACCTAAAAGCCTTAAGATGCATGTAAGGATTACTTGTTCCATCAAAGAGTGTAAAATTAGGCATAGTAAAACCCTTAGGAAAAGGTGAGTTGTAGATCTTCTTAGGAATAGGATTGCCATGAAGAGAATTATTATCAATACTAGCATAATAGGCCCTACTCTCAAGGGTAAGAGTATGAATCTTATTTTGTAAATCACCTACAACATGCATAAGAGAAAGAACTTTTTGTGGGGGAAATTCATAAACATTAAGATGTTCATCAAGGGGATATAGCTTGTCATTATGAGTAGTCATAGGTACATTATTTGGTTAGAAGGTAGTCTTAGGATCAACAAATGAATAACTAGGGGTAAAGAAGAAGAATTAGTAGGGATAAAATTTTGCACAATTTTATCAACAAGGTGAGTTGTACATCTTCTTAGGAATAGGATTGTCATGAAGAGAATTATTATCGGTACTAGCATAATAGGCCCTACTCTCAAGGGTAAGAGTATGAATCTTATTTTGTAAATCACCTACAACATGCATAAGAGAAAGAACTTTTTGTGGGGGAATGACATAAACATTAAGAGGTTCATTAAGGGGTTGTATCTTGCCATTATGAGTAGCCATAGGTACACTATTTGGTTAGAAGGTAATCTTAGGATCAACAAATGGATAACTAGGGGTATGCACATTAGAAGAAGAATTAATAGGGATAGAATTTTGCACACTTTTATCAACAAGCTCGGTAAAAAAAGAAGGAATACAATCAATATGCACACTATCTTTATGATCATCATTATGGACATTATCCTCTGAAATATAAAGGGTATGAACACATGCATCTTTAACTTTTGTAGATTTTAACACATCATGAGAAGAAATATGAGTACTAGCATTATTATGTTGCACACAACTAATATATGAAGAAAGATATGTCCTTTTAGGCACAGTACTCAATGGACAAGCACGTGGTTGAAATGAAATAGAGGGAACATTAATATCATTATTAGTAGTAATAAAATCAGCCCTAATTATTTGTGCATATATAAGTGGAAGAGAAGAAGAAGCAAGATGAGAACCATTTAGAATAACATCCACAACATCATTATAAGCATGGGCTTCACAAGCATCATTAACAAGACATTCTTCATCTAAAAAATTAACCAAATATTCAACACATGTATCATTTATAACAAGAGAAGCAATGTCACTATCACTATCACAAGAACTAGTAGCCTTAATAGGGGGTAGGAGTGAAACATTAGGATGAGGGTTTATAAATTTTGTGATTAGAAGAGGAAAGTCACGTGTAGGGCTGTTATGTGCCTCAAGGTAAAAGTCACCTTCTTCCTGGGAATTCGCAAAACAAGGCTAAAGACCAGTCATAGGTAAGGGATCATACTTGGGTAACAAGGGTTTGAAAAGAGGATTATGCAACCATTAGGAACACACAAAACAAATAGAATGAGGGATCCTATGACCAACTAAGGTTCAATCAAAAGCGGGGTTCACCAGTAGAGGGAGCTAGTTTATTGATTAGGGATGAGTCATCACAAAATCATTCTATTTCCAATTGGATGAATTTCCAAGTACATGTATGTTTTTCATGGCTTCCTACTTAATGTGGTCTATTACATATCTAAATCTTTATCAAAGTCTAAATGCTTGAGGTACATGGATTGAGGAAAGTATGGTTTGGGAGTATTACCCATAACTAACATTGGAGAATAATATAATTCATTTCACCAGAGTAAATGATGCCTTCGTCATGTCCATAGTCTGAACCCTAAAAGATAACTTGACAAAGAGAGTCTCAAATATAACTACTAAACTAGAAACACATTTTGAGAACCCATTCATCTAGTTCTCACACTTTACCTATCTCAGGTTGGTGAGTCTTCACGAGCTCCCTCATGTGAAGAAATTCAAGAAAACATCTATAATGATCATGGAAGCCTCTAATGTTAGGTTCCTTGAGATATCCCAACCTAGGAGATATGTATAATTTATTAAAACTATGATGGAAGACTTGAGTATCACACAATTATAGGTGGTGAAGCTCATCTGTTGAGAGTGATATCCACGAAATTCGTGAAGTCGCCACCCATGTAGTTGGGAGGATTTTGGAGAGAAAATAAACTATGAAGTAATTTGATGTTTGGAATAGGTAGTCGATGTCTATCATAAACTACCTCTAATCACCCATAGATCCTCTACACGCACTACACCCCCACATGTTGTTGTGTTGGGGATTTATCAATATGTTATTAAAAGGTTGGGAGAATTGAAACATTTTGAGATGGCTATACAAGGATGGGAGGACCAGATTCTATAAGGATTAAGATATATTAAAGAGTCCAATTTAATTTATGAATCAATAAAAGTCATTAAGGTATCCCTCCATAATTTCTAGCTAAGATCAATGCTGAAATCACTTAGTGCTTTGAAACAATAGTGGTCAATGACGAGGAACTTAATCGATGAATGAAAACCTTTTCTCCCACCACATAAAGTTCTCGAGACATTAAGTATATGCTTGAGGGCCCTAATAAAATACCTTTGAATGTCAAGCATGCTAGAGTGCACTAATTTAAAGCATGTTCTCGAGCCATATGTGAAATAAATTCCAAATGCACGAAGTGCACTCTTAAGGCACACACAAATTAAGAGCATATTCACATGTGGGTGTGTACATTCCGAACACACGTTTTGTCATGCTAAATCATGCCCAATATACCCAATACATCTAAAGACACATATTATTCCCAAATCTAAGACATGTTCAACGTACACCTCGATCACAAGTCCATGTTAAGCCCTTGAGTCACTCTAGGTTATATCATTTCATGGCTAATGCTCCTATCTCAAGCTTCGTTGAATGATGTTGCAAAGTGCATTAATTGAGCACCAACACGGGTCTCACCAGTGTAGATATCAATTCCGCATTCAACCTAACATAGAAGCACGTTTGAAGTTTCCTCTAATCTCATGACCTAACCCTACTTACATCTCGAGGGCGCCATATAAGATGGTCGACCCCACTTTTCTATGAGACTTAATTCAGTCAAAGCTCACAATTTTAAATCTACCCTCGTGTTGTTTATCCTTCTCACACATTTTTCATGCCCATATCTTCATAACCTTAGAGCCTACTTGTCCTCTCATGTGCTAACCATTTTTATCTTGGTCCTACATGATCACTACGGTCCACCCTCGTTCTGAAGTCTTATATGCTCTGGTTTACACTTTTGATTGCAGGCTCCCACCTAATGAGTTCGTTTTCTAACTTTAAACCAACCCGCACCCCTGCTTGGACACATTCCATGGAATCCTTTAATTCCCAGGTTGTGTGTCATTACTATCAATTCTAACCCTTGTATAAACACTCGCACATGATTGCTTATAAAAACATCTTAAATGTACACCTAGACTCCTCTCGTGCCCCGGTTCTCTTGCATGTAGACTCCTTCATGAATCATTATATCCACTTTATTGTACATAGCTCAAGTATGTACCTTACACATCTTAAAGGTGTTCCTAATGACCCAAGCACCTCTCAAGCTCCCTTAATCACACCTTGTACCTAACAAGATTCCTTTCCTAACAAGCTCCTATCACAAGACCCTTCGCATGTCAAACAAGTTGTAAACCTAAAGGTGGTCAACTAAAAATGAACTTTGTTTCCCACTTGTGTCCCAAGTCGAGTTATCTTGATTTTTCTATGGGGTTTATCGGTTCGTGGCTAATTTCTAATGTACCCTAAGCTAGTAGCTTCTTAACACTGCATCATTGACTTGTAGACTTTTACCACAAATATTGT
This sequence comes from Taxus wallichiana var. yunnanensis, assembly GCA_018340775.1. Classification (NCBI taxonomy): domain Eukaryota; kingdom Viridiplantae; phylum Streptophyta; class Pinopsida; order Cupressales; family Taxaceae; genus Taxus; species Taxus wallichiana. Next base: position 730,218,896 of record CM031243.1, on the reverse strand, counting down.
GGGTTACATGTTTGTTGCCATCGTGAAGTAAAAATATCACGGGTTTAATCCTTGTGTAACTTTAGAGACATAATTTCCATAGGTCTTTGATTTGGAGATCAACCATGTAGATATTGATAATTTCATAATGAAGTTGGCCTCATTTGAACGAGTCCTATACCATTTAATGGCTAGCGGACTCACCCAAGCTATAAATTCCTAGTTTCCTTATAGTGCACTAAGATGGTTATGCTCTACACCAAATACTCGTGATCATAAACAACAAGAGGTCCCTTCCACATAAGGTGTTTCCATTACATACTTCGATGATGAATCCTAGAAGCACACTTCAAACTTCCCTCTAGAGAATCCTATGTTAAACTCTAAGTGGACAATGTGCATGCCTATTAGGAGTAGAAATATGACATATGTGTCTACAAGATCAACACTTCATGGTTTCATATTCGTAAAGTTGACAAGTCTAAGTTACCCAAAATATTGCATACGTCAAACTTTAACAATGATAGTTCGAGACATCATCACATTGTTTAATCGGTCATCAAGCAAAAGACGATAGGAGATTTCAAACCTTGGACTTATCGCTTCATTTTGATTATTTGTAGCGGGAACTAGTTTATTGATTAGGGAGGAGTCATCACTTTGAATCATTTCAATTCCAATTAGATGAATTTCCAAGTACATGTATGTTTTTCTTGGCTTTCAATTGATGTAATCCATTGCATATCTAAAGCCTTATCCAAGTCTAAAAGCCCGATGTATATAGACTACGAAAACTAAGGTTTGGGAGTACTACCCATAACTAACATTAGAGAACAATATAATTCACTTCACCGAGTAAATGATGCCTTCATTATGTCCATCATTTGAGCCCTATAAGATAACATGGCCAAGAGAGTCTCGGATACAACTATTGAACTAGTATCACATTTTGAGAGCCCATTCAATTTGTTCTCATACTTCACCTATCCGAGGGTTGATGAGTCTTCATGAGCTCTTTGCTTTGAAGAAACTAAAGCAAACATCTATATTGGTCATACAGCCTCGAGTTCTAGGTTCCTTGAGATAAACTAGCTTAGGAGAGATGTATAAGTTAGTAAAACTATGTTGGAAGACTTTGAGTATCACATGATTACAACCGGTGAAGCTACTTTGTTGAGAGTGATATCCATGCAATTCAAGAAACCACCACCCGTGTATTTAGGAGGATTTCGGAGAGCAAATAAACTATGGAGTAATTTGATGTCAATAATAGGTATTTGATGTCTATCATCAACTACCTCTAATCACCTATAGATACTTTACATGTACTAACCACCCACTTGTTGTTGTGTTGGGGATTTATTAATATGTTATTAAGAGGTTGGGAGAATTGATTTTTTTGGGATGTATATACAAGCATGGGAGGATCGACATATGTAAGGAGGACTTGGATGTATTAAAGAGTCCATTTTTATATATGAAGTAATAGAAGTTGCCAAGGTGCCCCTCCATAATTTCTAGCTAAGATCGATGTTGAAATTGCTTAGTGCTAGTTAATAGTAGTTGACGATGAGGAACTCAATACGATGAATGAAAACCTTATGGTACTTGAGATGATTTTTGTCAAGAATCAAAATAACCACTCTTCCAAGTAAAAGGAGATTCCCAGTGGAAATTTATAATCATGAAGGAAGTAAAGGAGTTGATATAGATTTTGAATAATATCGCTATGATACCAAATAAAGTGGATGGAGCAAATTTACGAACAATAAATCTTGATACTTCTCTATAATATCGCATATCACAAGAGGTAGGAAAACTACCTCCTACAAATTAGGAAACAAATAATCTATTTATAATATTACGGGTATAACAAATATTGTTGTTTCAACAATATAAACGACTAACAACTAAATAACAATATAGCTTACTAACTTATTTATGTAAGCACTAACAATTATTTTCCTAATAGAATGCATGTGCACCGGGCTTAGAGGGGGCTAAAATATATGATAAGATAAATGCAAGAGTTTTTTTTTGAAATATGATGACATAAGCTAGAGGATGCAAAATTAAAGGAAATCTTACCTTATGAAAGTCATCAAGAGAGTTATAATGCCCAATTTAAACCCAAATACACAACATAAGACCAACATGCGAAATCAATATAATTTATTACCGATCAATGTTATAAAATCATCTCTAGGGTCTACATAATGCCTCACTTTGATGTATGTGCATGTATACATATTATAGTAAAACAAACAAGTGTACATCGAGGGACTTGAAGATGATTTTTCAACTAAAACCCACGATTACTTGAAATTGGTGTCTATATAATAATGATCCACAAGTCAAGAATGAGAAGAAAGGACCATAAAAGTTGACAAATGTGTCAATCACACCCGATTTAGACCAACTCTTACAAATACACAAACATACAACTTAACAATTAAGAAATGTTGGTGACCAATTGATTCTAAATAAGTTATCTATACATTATAATGGAAAGCTTTCACAATCCATATCATAATTAAAAATAAATGAATTATATTAAATCATAACTATTATGGATACCCCTCAACACAAGAAAGATCACCTATAAAACAACACTTCTACCCTCCAAATCAAATCAATATATAAGATTTACAAATGTATATCTACGAATTTGTAACAAATTTGAAATGTAGAGATAGAACCTTTAAATGTATATTCCTACACTTACAAAATCAATCACACCCCTTATCAACATCAACTACAAAAATAATAACTATCCCTCTAAATCAAATAACATATATTATTCGACATTCACATTACATTGTGCACATACAATTGCTAGTTTAAATTTTTAAAAATTATTTTAAGTCTTCAATTCATTTTAACCCTGAAAACGTGCTTGGGATCTTTTGATTATTCTTGTTTTGAGTTTGACTTGTGTATGGATTTTTTTATGATTAATAAAAACATTTTCAATTTAAAGAAAAAAAACTAAAACTTTTGGCTTAGATAGCGCGTCTTAAGCTTCCTCAAAATCCAACCCGTTCCAAATAATCTCCTTATTTTCTAACTTTTTCTTTTGTGATTGTTTTCCCTCCTTCCCAAGTCTTTCTTCTGTCGTTAAACGTCGGCATTTTAGCTCCATGTAGCGCCAAAGCAACGGACAAGCCTTCCGCAAACAGCGGCAGTTCCAAGCAACAACAAGAGCACCAGTTAACGCCACGAAAAAACACACACAGATCCCCATAATTCTTCCAAGCTCCCAGCCCGCATGTGACCGTAGCTTCCTGCCGCATGCGACCACTCGCCCAATACCGCGTCTTCTTCCTCCTCGCTCCCTCCTCTTAACTCTGAAACAAAACTGCTCCTCGCAAGAATTAGAAGGGAAGAAAACATTACAAGGTCTCTTCGGTTTGCAAGGGTTAATTGCCTTCCTGGTTTGCCGGATCCGACGAAACAGAGTCTCAGTGAAGGAGATCTCACGAGGGGTTTGCACCGGGTGTATAGTATAGATGCAGGGATGTTATGCAGGCGTGCAGGCTGAGTCTAGCTGAGGTAACCCACCCTGCAAAGGTGGTTAAGGTGTGGTTAGATCCTTCTTCGCAGTCCTTGGCTCTAATGCTCTCTGATTCCTCATGTCTGCTTTACTCCTTAAAATTCACGTCAATTGCCGTACAAATTCCCGTGCCTGTAACAGACGGATGTTTTCTCCGTCTGTTGCAGAAAAAAATTGAAGCCGCCCCACAAGCAGAAATCCCGGAGGGTCGGGGTCGCTCCATATGACCGTGGGGCTGGAAAGGAGGAAGGGGCTGTGGTTTTTTGGCCACAATGCCGGACAGAGGCGGTTGTCGTACAGTTCTCAGGGCGTGGTCACGTGACACGGGCTCAGGTTTTAGCCAGTCGCTTGTGGAGGTCAAGGATAAGAGCAAGGGCTTGAAAGTCTCCGAGGGCTTGGGAAGAAGGGCTACAGGGGTGCTGGATTTGCCTCACGGTTTCGCGGTTAAGATTGCGGCGTCGGTGAACGTTTTTGTTGTGTATTCGGCTGCTGCAGGAAAAATTTGGGTTATGGCTGCGAAGGCTAAGGAAAGTGGCGAAGATTCTTCTAAATTAAGTCCGAATTCTGCAAAATCAGAGCAATTTTCCGCTAAATTGAGGTGCTTTCGGCCAAGGCCAAATCGGACGGTTGTAAGGGCAAATTAGAGAGTTTTAAGGGAAATTCAGCTAAGTTTCCAGGGCTTTCCGACAAATTGGAGAGTTTGAAGGATATTTGCGGCAATTTTGATGGATTGAAGTCTTCTGGCAAGGATCGGGTATGTATTAGTTTGATTAAGTGTTCTGTCGTGGATTGCAACGGACCTGTTTATTCGATTAGAGTTTCTTTGCAGAATATGATTTTAGGGGAGGATTATGGGGTTAGGGTTTGGGCCTTGCGGCCCCTAGTTAAGGGCAGGCCGAAAAACAGGGCTGTAGTGGGGAAAAAGGCAAAGATGGGGTTATAATGAACAAGTTTGGAGGTTTGGATAAGGGGAATTTGCAAGGGAGTTGTGTGGAGAGTGGGCCGAAAGTAGGGGGTTTGGATCAGGGCAATCCGTTGGAGGGCAATTTGCAGCGGAGTACTGTGGAGGATGGCAGGAAAATTGGGGTTCCAAAGCAGAATAATTTGCAGGTCAATTCTGTAGAGGTAAATTTGCAGGCTAATTCTGCAGAGGGCAATTCGCAGGCTAATTCTGCAGAGGGCAGTTTGCAGTTGAGTTCAGCAGAGAATGGCTGGGAACATGGTACTTTGGATCAGCTTAATTTGCAGGCTTATTCTGTAGAGGGATATTCACAGCTGAATTCAGTGGCGAATGGCTGGAAAATTAGGGTTTTGGATCGTGTTAATTCTCTGGAGAATGGCAGGGAAGAAATGTGTCTGGTGAAAGGAGGCAAGCAGGTAACCGAGGGAGAGGAACTGGTTTTGGGGAGTTTGTTGAAAGTTGGCAATGTTGAGAATAAGGGCAAGGAAACAAAGGGCAGGGAAACAATAGTATCAAATGGTGGTGAAAGGGTTAATGGAAAAGGGGTACGGATTGGCAAGGTTTGTGAGAAAACAAATGACAGGAAAGCCTCTTCTGATCTTGGTGAGAAGGATTTGGATGAGAAATTGGATAATGGCGAAAAGGCAGGGTTGGCTCTGAAGAGACCTCCTAGAAATGGAGTAATAGAGGATGCCATTGGATGTTTTAAGGATGTTTCTGAGATCTATTGCAATGGAGCAAAGATGGGTGCAGTTTCTGCAGCATCTTTACACCGAGGGATGTTGGTATCATCTTGTAAAGGATCCATAGATAATGTTGTGAATTTAACGAACGGAGTTCAGTGTAACTGCACAAATGTCTTGTCCAGTGGAGCCACTGTGGCGGGGTTTCAAATGGGTAAGTTCTAAATTTCGGGTGTTTTGGCACATATGCCTGTTAAGTTTTATGTGTTGCAAGCAAAATTTAGATATGCGTGCAACTTTTAAGTGGTTTTAAGATGCATGTTATTGTGATACATTGTATTTTGTATTTTCTGATTTGAATTTGCTTGACTGGATTTTTCTCCTATTTATGCAGTTGCACTCACCGTGTACTGGGTTTTACACTAGTAGGTTACTGTTTGATAATCAACATTCTAGTGCATATCATGTTGCTAGGTGAATGTGCAACCTAGGCGTGTTTGGTTTTCCTGAACCGTATTTATTTTCCAAACCAACGAAAATAACTTGAGTGCTTGTTAGTTGTTGCATAGTATATGATGTTTTTGTTAATGTGCAAATAATGCTGGATTCAAATATGCCTCTTAGCTTTTATGTACTTTCTTGAAATATCTTGAAAAAAGCAACTTTTCAGATTTGATCAATGTACCTTGCAAAGTGTTTCATTTGATAGCAAGATACCATGGAAGTATTCCAAAAATGTGCTGCTTGAATGCTGCATTTGCATTGCCTGCGTCTGGCTTTTCAGCTCTACAAACACTTGAGTAAATGAATACATCACTATTGCTTTCTGCACACCTTAAAAAAATTATCATGCGTATTACACCATTATAGTGCAGATAGATTATTATCTGGTTATGTGCAGAGCCTATTGTTTGTTTGTTTCTGCTCTGAGTGACTGGTTCTTCTTCTTGGAGCAGGAAACCTTGTAAACTGTACTTTGAGCAGGTGTGAAGCAAAGTCCCTTGCATCAAAAAGGAGTGATGGCCAATTATGTGCTATTAGGGCTACTGCTTTAGATGATTCCTCTACTCAACAGCAACTTTCTCAGCAATCATATTCTTCTTCAGCATCATCATCATTATCAGGGTCTGTTGGTTCTCTTTCAGTTTCCATGTCTGCTTCTGCTTCATCAGCTTGTGTTTTTCCATCAACTTTTGGAGCACCCAATCATCAGAAGGGACTATTCATGCCCCTGTTTCATCTTTGTTAGTGAAGAGTAGACCTATAAAAATGAGGGAAACCTTGGGAAAGGTGTGTTCTATTTTCGTGCCTTTTGAGGATGCAGGCAAGGAAGGTAATAAAGCATCGCGATTAAGGGCCATTGCAATCCATGATTTGTCGCAAACCAAGTTTGTTGTATTGGATTCTGCAGGAGACTTGCACTTTTGAGCCTGCATAATCTTGTTTCTACTGGTGACAGTCAGAAGGAACAAGATTGTGATATTGCTGGACATTGTTTGAGGCATCTGAAGTCCTCCTTGAAAGTGAATATGTTTGCGGCTTTTCCAGAAATGGCATCTTCCAGTAAGCTATTTCTACTCAGCCCTATTTTAAAATTATAGCTACAATGTTAATATTGTTATTCATTTCTTATCTACCATTCTTCCAGCATCACAAAAGCTCTGGGTATCAGATGGACGCCATTCAATTCACTTGCTGTCATTTCCTAGTGCGAATGCTTCTCCTGGTGAAAGTGACAAAGATTTAGCAGAGGAAAACCCATTGCAGCTATCAGGTTTGTCTGTCTAAACTAGTTTGTAAGATAACATTTATTTTGGGAAAATTATACTTTTTGCCTCTTTTAAAAGACTTTTTGACTCCAAAATGCCTTCGCTAAGATTTTTCAATGGATTTCATGGCAGTCATTCAAGCAGTGTTCTCAAGTGACCGTATTCATGCCATAGCTGCAATGTCTGCAAATGCAAGTTTGGTTCTAACACAAGGTAAGCAAGAACTTTAAAGGCCTCTGCATGGATAACTTTGGTACTAGGCTACCTGTTTTATGATATTGTGCATGAAATATTTTTTCTAAATATTACCAGGAAATGCGTAGTTTCTGTTATGTGCCAAGCTTTTAACTGGTTTTTGAAGTCAACATTTCTTTTTCTGCAGGGAGTATTATCACGTATGATGTAGCTGGAAGTTGAAACATAATTATAAATTGCACTGCATGGTAAAAAGGCTCACTTCGTCTCTGTTAATTCAATTTTAAATTTGACATTGTGTTTTAAGTTAGATATTAAGAGCAGAAATTTTCTATCTTTTTGATCCTATTCATTGGTGAGAGTTGGAAAAAGGATCCTTTGTTATCACGCTGAGAGGCGTTCTTCAACCGCAGATGGGGTGGTTGTGGGCTGTAATGTCCATGATTGTGTTCAATTTTAATTCTGATTTTAAATTTGATGTCCTTTTGATTGTCACTAAGAAGTTTTTCCTTTTGCTTGGAGAAGTCAATTGAAAAATCATAATATCTTGGACAGACAGTGGAGTTTGGAGCCCATTTTTTCTTATACAATTTTTTTCAAGCTTTACATGTTGGAGTAGTTAGATTGACAACATTTGTCACCACAGTTGGATTTTTTTGAAGAAGGTATTAAAGTTAGTAATTGTGGTATGCTAACTTACCACTCATGGCAGCGATCCCAATTGGATATTTTGCCTTCTGAGTAGTTGAAGCCTTGCAAATTACCTATACATGTGTTGAGCTTGTTGGTAGTTTACTATACAAATTTGTAATTTTTGCCATATCACATATATTCTTCGTTTGTGGAAATATAGCAGCAATTGATTTGAAGGCAAGATTTTAAATTTTGATGGACATAGGGGTCTCAAATTTATGATCTTATCAGGCTTCAACAGTTGGACTGGCCAATCTGCATGCTTGTGGATTGTGTGTTATGACTTGCACAACATTTGAAGATCATCCTTGATCTCGATTGCCTCCATGGTTGTCTTAGAAATCTGCTGATTGGCCTTCCCATGCCCGAAGCATTAATTGCCTTCAGGAAGTTTGGCCTGCAAGGGTCCTATCAAAAATTTTAATGGTTTGTTGGCCATTTCAGACCAACCATATGAAATAATAGATACTTCAGTAGTACACTGATTGGAACAAACTGGTTTGAACAACCTCTTAAGTAAAAATTTCTCCTTATTCGGAATGGAAGGTGCATAATTTTTCAGAATGACAAGTCTTTTAGCCAGGGTTGCTGGATACGCCACCCCCACTGATAGGGCGTGCGTATCCAGGTGGCAAATACAGATACAGGTACGGCATGGCTTGAATATGGTTCAGAACCGTAACCTAGCATATCCAAATACAAACCTGTAATTGGGCCATATCAGATACAGCTGGATTCGGTATGTAGGGCAACTATAGCTGTATCTGATTAGAAAGTTAAAAAATTAATTAAAAAACCCCTTCAAAAGGCTAAAAAGATGCTAAAAACTGCTAATGATTTTCTATAACACATTTTAGCAGAAACAATTGAGGATATGGAGGTGAGAGTGTTGATTCACTCTTTTACTTCAAACTTTCATATTGGCTCTTATCAATCTGCAATTCTTTTGGTCTGTTTCTTTTGGTCTACCCTGCTTCTTTTCTCTCATTTTGTCTATTTTTCATTAGCCTATACAACCAGCAATTCTTTTAATCTATTGAATACCCAACTTCCTACCTTTCTGTGGGCTGGGAGTGTGTAATTTGCATGTAGTTTTAATCTAATATATAAATTCATTTATAATTTAAAAGTGATAATTATTATAAATTTTTATTTTTATTTTATAATCTAGATTATAATAATATTCTAAATATAAATGTTGTATCCAACCGTATCCATATTAGGGGGTGTTAAAAACTAGCTGTATGTGTATCGGATATTATATCCGTTTCAACATCTGTGTCTGTATCCATGCAACTATGCTTGTAGCGTGTAGGAGTTTCATTGAATGGTTGAACCATAGAGCAAACAAACTTAAAGGGATTCCCACATCCACACGTGTTAGGAATTGCAAAAACAACTGTCTCTCTCCTTTCAATATCAGAAATTCTCTCAAAGGTCCGATGCTTGATGGGAGGTGTGTACATTCTCAGAACGAGTTGTCTAGTAGGTTTTAGGATCTTCATTGAGTGCTTTAATCATAGACCAAATGATCTTAAAGGGGTTTCCATATCCACGTGTGCAATGTGAATCACAATAAACAATTGTTTCTTTTCCTTCCAATAGTGGACATTCTCATGAAAGTCTGATGTTTGATATTTTCTTTGAGTCTTTTAACAATCAAATTACTTACACTATAGAAGCTCCCATTATTTACAAACAATGTGTTGAGTATGGAATATCCCACATCGGAAAAAGTCAAGAGTCAATGAAGGCTTATAAGGCATGTATGCACACAAAATTTTTCCAATTGGGAAAGAGGCTAGAGGGTGAAAAGCCTAAATCGGTGGATTTTCTAAAATCATTGGACATCCCCCATGCTTAACAAATGATTAGAGGTGCTAGTGTGTTTTTTGGGTTCCCTTGCCTTGTGATTATTCACTAATGCATGAGCTAAAATGTCATAGATAAATGATTGCTTGTGACAAATAGTCATCATAGTTATCAAAGTGATCACTTGATCATTAAAATTACTCTCACGTAGGAAAATCCTTAAAAATAAACACTCCTAAATCAAATTACTTATTGCTCAACTTATATTGGTAGGCAAAGTTTGCCTGTCATTCCAAGTTTTCTTGCTTTAGCTTCTGACTACTTTCTCAAAAAAATCACCATTATACTTGTGGCACCTTTCCCAAGTCTAATCCAATTTTCTGCAGAAATTAGGCTCCCTATTGATTATGTGCCCCAAACATTTATATTACAAAAATTGCAATACAACTGTGGAATATGTACTGATAACATTTTTACTCCAAAATTTGCAACACTCCCTGAGCTTTCTTGACATTGGACTTACAACATTGGTGATTATTTTCATATACGAGTCTATGTACCCCAAACATTTTTATTTGAAAAATTGCAATACCACTGTTGAATATGTACTAATGACATTTTTACTGCAAAATTTGCAACACCATTTGCAACACCTCCCTGAGTATCTTGACTTTGGACTTCCAACTTTGGTGATTTTCATGGAAGAGGTCTGTGGGTGATGCTTCTCTGTCTCCCTGTGCATTCCCTCTTTTCTTTCCCTGCCATTTATGGTCAGTTTTGCTGAAAAATGTTTAGGGATTTAATAGAAAAATTCTTCTCTGTAGCTCGTCCCTTGTTAAAAAATAACAAATAATCAGGTGCTCTTGTTGCTCATGGAGGTTTTTGTCTTGCATTTACTTTCTTGCCGACCCGCAAAAACAAAATTACCTTGAACTTCCAGGCTGCAAGAATCCTTCCTTTCTATTTTTTTTCTCTTCTTACTCGTTTCTGATTTTAAATGCTGAAATGAGGGGGCTAGGATGGTTTTGTCTTGTCTATTCTCTCTCCAACCTGCAAACAAACATCCCTTCCCTAAGCCTTCTAAATTGTAGAAAAGTCTGGGGATTTTCTCTTACTTGCTTTTTGTTCCGATGCTAAAATTAGTGTTTTAAGGTTTTGCTTTTGTTTTGAAGATGCAGGGAAAAATGTGGTAGTAGCCCATGATTTCCTCATGCAGTGATTGGCTGTGGGGAGTAGTTATGGCCCCCAGGCCTAGCATGCTTTTAATTTCTTGTTTTTAAAAATTATTTATTTGGGTTAAATGAAGTGTGGGGAGGGGTCAAAAATACCTTTTAATTCTATCACACTGTTGGAATTACAGCACATTACAATTATTGCACAAAAAAATAGAGAGAATAATTTACCATATTTCATATTTGTTCATAACCATTGGCTTGTGCTTTCATTGTTATGATATTTAAAATTTGTGTACTTCCGTTAGTGGGATTCATGAGAATATTTTTTTGAAGTGTATTTTGAGGTTCCATTGGGAGTCGAGACCAATTTGGTGGTTCCATTGGGACCAATTTGGTGGTCCATTGAAGCCAGTTATGTTGGTCCATTAGAAATTATCCCACATGCAATATATAGAGACAAAAGAGTAGAAGTGGAAAAAAAAATGTTATAAATAGTCTCTTTACTATTTAGGTAGTATTATAGATCCTTTTTTTAAAAAAGAAAAAAATTCCAAAAGGAATTTTTTTTTTTGAAAGCAATTGTTGTCACGTTGTGGACTGTGTTTTAACTAAGGCATCATCTGCTGCACCCTGGGTTTGGTCCATCTTTGCAACCATATCCTCTTAGTGCAGTTTCAAGTTATCGTTTTAGCAGTTTATTTCAGTTTTGCAGAAGTTTCATATTGTAGTTTCCATTCGTTTTAAATTTCACTGTTATAACATAGATTTTGGGTATTACCGTATTACATCAGTTCAGAATTTATGGCATTGTAATTTTTGATTTCTACAGTTGCTTCAATATCCTGTTCAGTTTTAGTTTTTGTTCACTTTCAGCTTCATATTTTGTAAGAGTAAGAGCAGAAACAACTGGTTTTAAGCTGGACTCATAATGGTTATATCAGAGCAGTTTTGTTCATAACAGGCTACATTTACACAACGGTTTACAATAATGGCCCCAAGTTGGCCTTGCATAATTCTATTTATTTGTTGGCCTTTATCACTAAATTGCCATTATTATCCCAATGTTTCCTATTAATGATAATTCACATGATATTGATGAAAAACTACCCCATTGTCTGCATACACTTTTCTTTGTCTACAGCCAAGACCATCAACATCCATACATATATCAAAATTGAGAGGTGTAGATAAAAGCGCAATGTAAAGGAGTAGGATCAGTGTAAATATGAAAAATAGACATCTACCTTCTATTCTATATTTGAAATTACAAAATTGCACCTGCTACATAATCAGCTCGGCGGCTTATTGTGTATGCATTTTGAACTCCTGATAGATACATTTGGAAGTGATAAATTACTAAGTTGCTGCTGTAAATATACTAGTATGGCTAATACATTTACCATCCCGACATGCACCAACTGAGAGGGCACATATATAAGTAGAATGTGCAGGAATTGGGTTTGCACAAATTTGAATAGCCACCTTGCCACTCTGGATGTTAAACTACGATCTTGTGCCTGCATCATCCAGCCATCTTCTTGTATGGTGCAATGCCATGCATATGTATTTTAGTTTTGTTGGAGACACAATCTCTCAGTATTTAAAATGGCCAATTGGAAGTTATGAACTTAGACATAAGCCTCCTACTTGTAATGAGCTGCACACATCTTATGGAAAGATTAAAAGAGAAAGAAAACAACTATTAGAGATATTATCCACACAAATAAAGGACAAAGATAGTGTTTTTAATAGTTTAGTTGTATTGTTAAGATATAAAGTTTTGTATATTTTAGAGAATTCGAACAAATAAGACACAATGCAAAGGCCACTGATAGATTTGCTATAAGAATTTTTAGATTGCTTCGTAAGTAAGCAAAGGCTAGTTTTTCTAGAGGATTCCTTGCCTATAAATATGGTAAAACATATTGTAACAAAGTCATAATTATTTGGAATGAAATAATGTGATATTTCACTGAATTGAAGATTGGTTGTCTTCAAAATTAAGGGGCTCATCTGTGAGGTTGGGCTGTTTTCAATATTGGTTTTAATTAGATCAGAGTTTCAGGGTTTTTATTTTGCCATAAAAACTTAATTAATTCTGAACTCTTAAAAATTAATACTTCAGTTTTAGGAAATTTCCCATTTCCAAAACTAGTAGAGTTTAAGAATTTTGGAATTTGGTTTGGCTAATAACATTGGTATCTGAGAAGTGATTCTACCAGCTGGTGAAGTTACATATCTAGAATGGTTGTCGAGGAAGAATGGGACAGAAGTAAGTTTAAACTGGCAATGAATGAAAGTTTTCAGCCTTTGGTTGAAAACATAAACATATGGCCAGTAGATAGCCTTCATCAAATCACTCTTTACGGATGGCTGAAATGTTGTTGAAAGCATAAACAGTATGGGTAAGTGTATGTTAGAGAAATGACCCAGACCATGCAACAACTACTGCACAACATGGCCAGTAGACAGCCTTCATGTCATCCCTTATGCAGGGCTGAAACATTCCATAGCCATCAAGAGAGTGCCTTCGGTTAAGCACTGACGATCTCCTCCTAGACAAATAAATCCGAGAAGAGAGGCAAGAGACTTTAATGAAGACCCTATCTGAAGGTTATGGAGAGTGCATAGGTCCATTGATGACAACTTACGATTAAATTACTTCTTACAAGCATACCATGATATGAGAAAGAGTTAGTGGACATGGGTCTGAAGGAAGAAATAACCATCTTTGAACTGAAACTGAAACCGGCAAGCCAAAAATTGTTATCCCAGATTTGATGGATTAGAGAAAATTGAGCCACGTGTATGGATTCACGAACTTGATGTATACTTTAACATGCAGCCGATGATTGATTTAGAAAAATTCATTTTGCATCATTACGCTTGGAGGGTACTGCATATGATTGGTGGCATCATGACTATTTGGATGTTCAAGATAGTCTCAAGGATGGAATACATGATTGGTGCGATTTCTCATCTCTTCTTTTTGACTTGTTTTATAAAAAGACTAGCAATGAATAATACACAGAGACGAGGAATTTACATCGGAATATGCGAGTGTTGATTATAGTAGAAATTTTAGAAGATTTTGCATTCGAGTTCACAGTATCCCAACATCAAGATAAGCCTACATGTTTGTTGATGGTCTGAATGATGAATTTAGCAGATATGTTGAGACTTTTAAGTCTTAAACAAGCTGACTTGACGGAGCTATTGCACAAGCCAAATCATCTGCAAAATTACCATAATGCAAGACTTGAAGCAATTAAAATTATACGTTTTTAAGAACCATCCTACCTCAAATAGAATAACCTCCAATATTGATACAAAGTGGCCACTTAATGCTGGGATGAACGCTAATAAAGCAGCCAAGGAAGATTTAAGGAAGCAAGGCTGTTGTTTCTCATGCAAGGAGAAGTGCGCTGAGGCACAGGTGCATGGCAAAGGGACAAATTCATTTGGTTGAAATGTTGGATGAGTCACATAGCAGCGGGAGTGAACATGCTCAGATTGTTGTACATATGCCACCTCTAGAGGATGCATCATGTGGAGAGCAAATTGACCAGCCCACTATCTTTGGCTGCTATTAGAGGGGTATCTTGGCATGCTACCTTGAGAGGAGGATGTTGGATTACAGGGAGAGAGTCCTATTGCTGATTGACATAGGGGGCACACCTAATTTTGTTCATCTGCCATATATAGATAGGGGCTGAGTTGACCGACATCAATGGCTATAGTATATCAAGATGCATATAGATAGTTGCTATCTCAGAGTCAATTATTATGGGTAGGGGGTGGGCCAAGGAGCTGACTTATCAGGGACCTGGTGGTTGGGCATACTAGCATAACCATATTGTAATGAATTGAGATTGGCGAGAATGCAAGGTGATGTCTACACTATTGATTCTACACTTGCTCTGGCACTTGGTTCACATATCTGTGCATGTCCTCTTTAAGGTTACCATGGCAGATGGGGCTGTTATGACTTGCAATAGGTACGCTGAGGGCATTGAAACTCAAGATGGGATCTTATTCAACGACATCTAATTTTAATAGGATAATTTTGGCGGTGCTAGTGTGATATTAGGCATACAGAGGCTTCATGGACTCGGTGAAATTTGCTTCAAATTTATTATTTGTACTTGAAATTCATTCAAGAAGATTAAAAAATGAAGTTATAGGGTTTCAGCCCCTAAATGCACCATCGCAGGAGCCCACAAAATGCAAAATCAGATCAGTCAACACAACCCAGGGATGTATAATCAGTTGTAATTTTGTGAATACTTAGCTAGTTCAGAAAGACAGCATATATGTAGCCAGTGCAACATATATTACAGAGGTCCAAGTGGTGTTTGGTGACCTTCCTCAGAGTTGGCTAGCAAATAGGGGTCAATAACATGTCATAGAGCTGGAAAAGGGCACAAAACCCATGCTAATTATTCCAAGATCCGTTCTACAATGGTAGTTGGGGTTGGATGTAATGGTGTTAGCGGTACTTTTATTTTCAAACCTTAGATGACATTTATTTGACCGTGACTTAAAAGTTCTTTCTTTATCTTTGGAGAAGTCAATTGAAAAATCATAATATCTTGGCCATATAGTCCAGTTTGGAGCCCCTTTTTTTCCTGGAAAGTTTTTTTTCGAGCCCAACACAGTTCTGATTGACCACAAAAGATAGATTTGAATGGTAAAGATCAGACAACAAAGCTTTCATTAACCTCAAGGAAATAATGTGCACTTGTCCCATCTTGGTGATTCCAGATTTCTCTTTGCCATTCATTGTTTAATGTGACATCATTGTTAAACTTAAAACCAACTATATTAGCCTGAAGTGCTTTCTATCGCAACGTGATCCCATTGAGTGGCAATCTACGTGGGTAAGCTAGTTGTTTTAAGAATGTGGGCTAAAGATTGAACACTGATAAAATACGAACGCACAAAGAGAGTAATGTTGTGAAAGGGTGGAACCAAATATGATCTAACAGATCACTTGTATTCAGAATGCATAAGGAAATAGCTTTACAAGAGGTATAGATAGGAAGTGGGGAAGTTTAACTCCCATCTATTTTGACGATACCTAAGTAAGCTAAATATATCTGTAGGAAAAACCATGCAGTGGACTAAAAACCTACACTAATACCCTTAAGTGTAGCTTAGGTGGGTAGAGGTAATGGGTCCCTACAAGGCCTGATGAAGTAGCTAAGTACATAACAAATCCCTCCAAGTGGAGAAAAGAATAAAACCCGTAAGAAGTAGAGAGGGCTAGCTGCCCCCATAGAAGAACATAGAGAAGCACCTCCAGAAATAGAGAGAGAGAAAGAAGAGAAGTAGAGAGGACTAGCTGCCCCCATAGAAGGTGAAGTCTCACGAACTCCCAATAGATCCCACAGATGAAAAAGCTTGTTGTCTGTGAAGGAATCAGTGAAGAATGCATTCCAATAAGAAATGCCATATGTTACATTGAAATACTGTGGATCGAAGGCAGAGGCAATGAAGAATGTCTCCAGATGCTACTTAACAAAACCAATGCTAAATTGTGACAAGTGCTGATGAATCAAATCAGGTACCAAATAGGACTCAGAATGGTTCCCAACATGGATATGAGAACTAAACCAAGAACCTATTACTCCTGTAGTAGATGTTAGCATGAATGCAGATGGAGGTGAATCATAGGATTTAGGAAGTGTAGGTTGTGTCACCATGTAAGCATGTAGTGGTAGAGAAAATGCATCCAAAGTAGAAGAAGTAACTCTATCAGAGTTGTCATCAAAGAGAGGACAAATATCCTCAATAGTGTCATCAAGATTTGAAAGGTGAGTCCACAAATAGATATGAAATGTCTGGTAAGTAGACCTCCCAATGAAGTGGATCCTGTAGACATGAAGAACCCTGTTGTAGAGAATCACTAGAAGCCCTCAAGGAAGCAACTCTGAACTTTGATGAAACAAGTGATGGAGGAATGTCCTGTAAGAGGAGAGCAATGTCCTCAATTGTGTCATCTAGATCTGAAATGTGGGACTCTACAAACAAAGAAGCAATGTTTGGTAGGTATGAGTCCCAATGAAATGAATCTAGAAGACATATGATCTTGCTGCAAAGAATCATTGGAAGCTCTCGAAGAAGTGACTCTGGACTCTAAAGTAGCAACAAGTACAAGAGGAATGCAACAAGTACAATAGAAATATTCTCAATTGTAGATGGGGTGCCAAAAGAAGGATTGGTAGCAGTCTCAATATCATCCACACATGAATGGTTTTTGGAGGAAGCATCACTTTCAGATGGAGAATCATGGTCTTCATACAATTGTCGGATGAATGTTCAAGTAGTGAAAGGGAACTCGATGTACTCAAGATGATGCTGAGTATGCTCAGGAATAGTGAGGCATATTAGTCCGTAGACCATGTCATTGTTATTCAACCACTCAATCTTATGTTCATAGTCATTAGGTTCAGGAATGAGCCCAAGAAGATAGGGCATTTTATCATGCAATATGTAGTGATCTTGTATCCCTTGTTTCAATAAAATTCACACCTCTTCAGTTAAGCTGCTTGGGCTGATGACCAGGGGCTAAACACTATGTAACCAAGGGCTATGGCTAAAAAATGGAAACCATCTTCTGCAAGTGTTCCTGCAAAGGATACACAGCACTCGAAACCAGAATGCAGGTACAAACAAGTGCACCAGTGGCAAACAACCCAGAAAGAGAGTGCACCATGTGGCGCAAACAACTCAAAATACAGATAGAGTCTCTGTGCAAGAACACCAATAACTAGTTGAACAACAGGTACAGTGACATGACCGGGGGCCCAGCAGAAGCACAGATATACAAAACCTACAGTAATGGTTGGAAGCATATGATTGTGATGTTCAGTATTGGGAAGGTGACAAAAAGCTGTAGCTGAGCTGATAGTATATCTAGAATTTATGGGACTTAGGCTATAATCAGCAGCTGTTCCAAATTGGCAAAAGGATATTGAGGTAGAGTATGCCTAGGATGATGAATTCATTCTTGTTGGAGGATCAGCAGTTAGCTAGGGCCATAACAGCAAGTGTTTGTTCTGCAGTGGCTTTGTTTATCACCAGGAAAGAGTGTTTTTGAGTCCTAAATCAAAATTTAAAATGAAGACATCCAATGTCATTCTCCTTTATCGGCTGGACATGTTGGGTTCTTCAAAACCTATGCAAAAACCATAGTAAGGCTTGTGTTCAAATGGAAAAATTGAAGAATGATGTCTACATCTTTATAGTAGCTTGTGAGCAATGAATAAGAAACAAGGCAAAAATCCTAAAAATCTAGGTTTGCTTCAACATTAGTCATTCCCATTATTGGAGGATCAACAGTCAGCTAGGGTGTATACTTATATCCCCAGATCCCGAAAATCATACTGGTTTTTTTTTTTAAAATATTCCTACCAGAATCACAAGTGCTATTATCTGTTCATACCCGCAGTTGATTACCGCCTCATGACCTTGTTATGGGCTCAAAAATGGATCATTAAAATAAGACTAATATATTAACATACAAACCATGTACAATTGTACTAGATATGATCCTTTCGATTTATTTGACATAATAATTCAGCAAAGATATCTTTTGGCATACACAGGTGTACTAATTTGGTTTTCATTCTTTTCATTTATTTCTCCAGCTAGTTTCATTCATCAAGTCTATGCCATAAAAGGAATTTTTTACTTTAGTTCTTCTACAAAGGCAAACCCATTCATCCAATGTTTCTAGTATCAGTAACATTCCAACTTACAAGTTATGAGGCAAAGGAACATCACTTATAACCTCAACCAATATAGTTCAAGGTGAGGTTCAATTATAATTTTTTTGGAATTAGGGTAAAGTATCTGTTTTGAAAGGGCCCACAACCTTGAACAATGAAGAAAGGGGAAGAGAAAAAAAGAGAAGTCCCGAGCAACACAAGGGAGAAAGCAAGAGAGACTACAACAAGAGAGGAAGCTGCCTCAGTAACAGAGTCAACAGAAAACATAACGGAGAAGAAAAGAGAGGAGAAAACCTACAACTGAAACTAAAAGCAGCAGGGAGAATAAAGAGGAAGAGAGGAGAAGATGCAGCCCCTACATAACTTCCAAATGAATAAGTGGAGGCCACATAAGGAAACTACAATAAAAGGCAGAAGAATGGAAAGAGGGAGAAGAGGATATAGAGTCAGAGTCTGCCCTTCTTTCCCTTCTTCGAACGTACCAACTGCTAATTTTCTGAAGAATGCTCCTTTGAGCCTGGGGAAAGTTGTAAGGCCAATTCCAGAGGGGAGCCCGTCAGTGATTCCTGATTCAGAGGAAAAGGGGCCATCTTTTTCTGAGTCAGAATGATCAGATTTGTGAGGTCTCTTGACTCCCGGATTGGATTTTTCCCAATGGGCTGACTCTACATGCTGACCCAGCGCTGCACCAGAACCAGCAGGAGTGGGTTGAGCCACAGTCGTAGGATCAAAATTCTTAGTTTCTTGAACATTTGTGTCCGAGTCTGAGTCCTCATCGAGATCAGGGGCTTTAGTATTTGGAAGACTTTTTCTTTGTAGGTTGGGCTTCCTTGCGAGGACAGGAAGATTGAAGGTGACTGGCGTCCTTGATGTCTCGCTTTGAAAGCCGTATTTTCATAGTCAAGGGATTGAACATGTGATAGGTCCCCCATCTTGAGGGTTATCTTATCCTGGAAGACCTTTGCTTAGATCAACCTCAACGCATATTCTAACAAAAGTGAGCAAACCACCATGAAATCTTGTATCATCCTGTGTTATAAATTTCCCTATACAATTTCCAATCTCCTCTGCAACAAGGTAGAAGTGGAGAGGAAGGTTGGGTAGCCTCACCCAAACAGGAACACGTGAAATGGAAAAAGAGCACGGGTCAAAGAGAGGGAACCAAGGGGTGGTAAACAACCCAACCGAACCCCAAAACCACGGGCCTTCATTCAAGGCCCTTTGATAATCTTCTTGTGCCAAGAACAAAATGATGAAGAAACCTCTTGCACAAAAAAAATGGTCGCAATTTTGGTCTAGTTGGAATGAACCCATTGGATAAGAGCATTTGTCGAAGGCCAAACACCATTAAATCTACAAATGAGGGCATTTTTTTCCAGTTTAGATTTGAAAGTCAAGGACTCATTACCTGTAATCTCCAGCGTAGGGGAGTCCATAGCTTGCTCAACTAGATAAGCTAGGGGAGGAGGATTGGAACTAGCAGAGGGAGCGACATTTTTGAACAATGCATCCTTGAAGGTTGCCATGTTGCGAGCTCTGGCCCCTCCTTTTAAGAAACCCACCATAGATATCATAGAATCTTGGGTTATCCCGTGGCGACTAGAGGGGAATCATCTGGAAGCATTTTGCCCGCAAAGGAGAGGCCAAAGGAACCAAGCTTAAGACCCAATTTAAGAGAAATAATGCGTTGAATCTCAAAACCAGAAACATGTCGATGTGTTTGCAGGAAAAGGGTAGAACCCGAGATAGTGTTGACCAGGATTTGAAAATCCACAGAGCCGACAACGGGGTGAGCAACTACCTGAACAGGTACAACTTGATACTGGTTGGGAAAAAGATCAATAGCAAGCTCCCAACTCGCAGACTGTGTGCTCACCAAAGTAGGGCGCCATAAATCCTCACATTATCCTGAGCTTGAAATGGGGGTATCATGCCAACAGAAAGTGGTACCCCTGAGAATGAGCAAGAGCCGGCATGTACAGTCCATCCAGTCGCACCGCCGTAGTTAGGTTTAGGGCAGAGGGAAAACACCATCACTTAGTCCGACTTCAATCAAGGTTCAATTATAATTAACACATAACATCTTCTCATTAAACCTCCGCTCATACCAACAACTCCCAATTGTTTAGAGATGCGGCTTTAGTTATTCTCAATTCACTACTCAATATTACAGGTTATCAACACTTCATTCAGTTCTCGTTACTATGTTCATGCCTCATTCTTACCATGCCGGCGAGGCATACTGTTACCTATTAATTTTATTATAATCTGACAAGCCTCATTCCATTCCTTAATAACCACGTTAGGTCCTATCATGATGAATTATGGTACTGCCCATAACTTTATTAATTTGCCTATTGAAATTGTTTAAACAATATTCTCTCGATAATAATCCCATAACATTTACTCAGTTGATACCAAAAAGTAGTATTCAATTATTTAGACTTAACTATCATAAGTCTTCCTTTTATATTGATATCTTCATATGGATAAGGATGAATCAAGTTATCTATGGCTATCATTTTGCATACAATTCACAACCAATAACATTTAAAACGTAACTTATTTCGTTCCATCGTACTCAAGTCTCTAAACTTTCAATTAAGTAACTTATATTAGTTGTAAGTTGTGACCACTAGGATCCTGTTTTTCTCCTTAATTAGCCTTTGGGTTATTGATTCTTTGGAGCAAGGAGAGCACCAATTATAGCAAGAGAAGTCTTTTCCTCATTTGTCAGTCTTTCTTAATGAACTCCTTCAACTTCTAGAACTGTTATCATATAAGAGAAGGTCAACCATAATTGCTATAATTAACGCATTACAGGCTTAATACTTACATTTCTTGTTCCTAATAGTTCCAAGGTCTTTCCTTAAGAGTACTTGACCAATTAATCTTTCTTATAAGGTTTATTACCTCTACTAGACTTTGCAAGACAATGATTCATTTATTCTCTTGTTAGAGTTATAAACTATGGGAACAACGTTGTGTCAAGTATTGGGTTCCCAACCTATTGTTATATCAATATCTTACTACCTATTCAAGAGTTATTCTTTCTTAGTTAAAATAAAGCTCTCCACGTTATGAACAATTCCTACATTCATAACCATTCTAACTCAATAGTATCTACATCAAGTATCTTGCTTATTGAATGCATAAGGCTTTATCAATTATACTATGTTTTCCCATACCTGTCCTAAGTGTAGGGAAGTTATCATACTATTCAATTCATAACCATCTTAGCTAAGGTAAACGTTGTAATTCATTCATTTTGAAACGTAACAGTTATATAGTTCCATTTCTCGTCATGGAGGCTTAAATAGACTTACCAAAGACTTGTCATATTCCTTAAATTACCTTTTTACTTTTTACACATATAAGTACTTTCAGGGAGAGGAACGACAATTAAAGTTATAGCCCCTGTTTTAGTTGCATCTGAAACTCATGAGTGAGCATATGATTCAGATTACTGAAAGAATGATTTCATTATGCACCCACAAGGAAACCAAGTCCTATGGCGATTGTTTGCAAGCCAATCTAAGGTCTTGCTTACTTACCAAAATAAGTATATAGACTCATATTCGCAAAATAAGCATTATCTATAATAACACAATACCAATTTGGCAAGATTATATTGTATTAACACTATTGTTATGCAGTAATTCATTGCAGTAAAGACAGGTCCACATTAGAGTGACAAGTCATGCATTAAAGTCCCCAAAGTGATTCAAACAAAATAGAAGTTAAACTATGATAGATTTTGCTTGTATTCATTAGTTCCAAACATAGCGTAGAACAGAAAATGGCTGATCCAACAATGGGCATTTAACAATAACAATGCAATGCTTTAATTTTCTAGCCAACCCATAATGGGGAGGAAAGCCATCATACAATGAGATCAGGGTATATCAGAAGCCCCGAATAAAAGACCTAGATACACGCATACATTCCAGAACTATGTTTTACAACTGTCCCCTAAATGGATCATCCACAAGGCATTACCAAACTGGTTTAAATAATCTCTGACAAGTTACAACAACACATACTTTTCAACAAGTAATACTTGATTCTTTTTCTATTCAATTCAAGAAAGTACATTCATAATGAGTAAGTGGAATTCCTTTTTAGATTCATAATTTTTCCCTTAACCTTCTTTCACTGCAGCAAGGAGATATTCTTCCTTTCAAACAAGCAAAATGCTTCAACTCAAATCAACATTCATCATTTCTTAGCATGTATCTACAGCAGATTGTGGGTCAGTTCAAAGAAATGGCATGTATTCCATTCCTTCACAAATGATGTTTTGTCATATATGCAAAGATTCCTCTTTCATTGAGGTCAAATAGGAAAAAATTCATTAGTTAATAAAACATGCATACGTGTTACAAACAAGATAACAAAAAGTGTTGCAACCCTTTTCCTGTTCTCCCCTTTTTCCAGCCAAGAGTTCAAGATTAGAATACAAAATTATTTCATGCAACCAAAGTTCCATCATATCAGTTTTAGAGAGGAGAATTTCAACATAATGCCAACATGGCCTCATTTACCAGATTTGGGTTTAAGAGAGAAATTAAAACCCCTTTTCTAAATATTTCCATCATAATGCCCTCATGGCCACATTTACTAGAATTTGAAGTTTTAAAGAGAGACACAAATTAATTCAACACTTGTTACCACGACCAAAACATGACTCGACTTAGAAAACCTCCACATAGGAACAAATGGCTCATAACCCATAAATTCAATCAGGGAGAAATAGATATCCATGGATGCTTACCTGTACCTATCAGTGTATGCACATATGCATAATAGGTTATGTATAGGAAAACACACATTCAATATTCATTTAATCCGTAACTAGAAACTAGTAAACACTTTGCATAAGTGCATGCTATCCCAGGAAGAACCCACAAAGACAAACATCCACAACCATAACTAAACTTCACACCAATAATAAAAATAGCCTCTCAAATTTTATGCAAATTCAAATTACCTGCGCCGCCTTGAAAATAGACATGTAATTGAGGGAGCTAGGGTTTCAGCTCGCCCTCACCAACAAACAACCAAATGATTATGCCTCAAGGTCAAAAGGCTCTTTTAAAACGGATTTGAAAACTTTTATAAACTCCTTTCTAAATTCCGGTCGGGTCTGTGACCCATGTGTTTCTATTGGAGTCGTTTAAATCCAAAACATAATCATTCATTAATCCAAGTCAATCAATAACCATAATAATGCTCCTTTTTTAAATTATTACAATAACATTACCAAATACCTCAATGCCAATGACAACAATGTCCCCTATCCCATCAAGCATAGTCATTTTACCCTTGTTTAATACCAAATCAACCGACATCAAACAATAATCACAAAACAATAATGTTTTTTAATAATTCCATAACAATGCTAATGCCTTTCATAATGTTACCAAGGCAACCAAACAACAATATTACTTTAATGCCTAAGTTAATAAACATGCAACATCATTGTTTGTTTAAGACCACGATATTTCAAACAATAGAGATTTCCGTACTCTAGATACTCTATAATCAGACAACACGATGTTTACATGCCTTTATGCAAAAGTTGAAAGCATTTTCGTTATATTAGTAGAGCTAACTGTCGTTTTTGATCATCTTTTGTTCTAGGTGAGCCAATAATAATTATTGATTATCGCAACATGACTAACATCTTAAATTTCATTGCATGTTTCCACATAAGATACATAATACCATAATACTTTGAGAACACCGATGCACATGATAACAAATTACCATACTACCTCATTAAAAACTTAGGCTATCTACTATTAGCTAGTATCAATGTTAGAAGCATAGGATGCACACACACACAGATATATATATATATATATATATATATATATATATATATATCATACACGTAAATACAAAATATTAAAGACAAAACCATTTATCCTTTCGCACAACAATATCCCCGCGGTCAAAGATAGCTCTTATTAGCACGTAGCTGCTAAAAGGAAATTTGAATATTTACAAGTGCAAGGTCTCTTTCCAACGAGATTATTGTACTTAATACTTTCAATAAACATCATTTTCAATAACACTTAGGTGAGACCTTCATGGTCAACAACATACACCAAAATCAACTATACACCTTCATATTGTTCAAGAGCATAATGCCACGATAAGTAATGTTACAATAATTTTATAGACGATGCTGGTGCGAGTTAAGACTCCCGGTGGTTAATCAAACTTTATTAAGCGAAGCATACACCGATCTTTAATTGGTGTAATGCTTGATATCACTTTTACTAATCTAGTTAAGCCTGTTGACGGCCTGCACAGTTGTCAAATTCGGGGCTCCCAAAAAGGGATATGACATAGGGCTAAGGACAGCAGGTGTTTGTTCTGCACTGGGCTCATTTATCACTGGGAAAGAGTGGTTTTGAGTCCCAAATCAAAATTTAAAATGAAGGTGATGACTGAAAGTCATTCTTCTGCAGGAGCTTAACATGTTGGTTTCTTCAAAAGTCATGCAAGACTAAGGCTTGCCTTAAAATGGTAAGGGGTTGAAGAATGATGTATGCAATCTTGTAGTAGACTAGTTTGTGAGCAATGCCAGAGAAATAAGGCAGAAACTGTTAAAAGTCTAGGTTTTTGTTTTTAAATCATTACCCTTTTTCAATGGGAATGCTAGTTTATCACTATAGATATCACAAGTTTTCCTAAAGCTAGCAGTAAAGACGGGCTTCACAATCACAATGGTGTTTATGGAAAACATTCATAAATTGCACGGGCTTTGCAAAACAATTGTTAGTGATAGGGATCCAAAATTCACTAGGAAAATTCGGAAGGAACTTTTTTAGTTGGCTTGTACCAATTTATCTTTTAGTAGTAGCTAACACCTTCAAATTAATGGGAAAACAGAAATTGTGATTCATCTTCATTGCCAAACTGGGGTATTCAGGAAACCCAAAGTACAAATTTATCTTAAAGTAGTCAAGAAATTAATGGGAAAACATAAATTGTGATTCATCTTCATTGCCGAACTGGGGTATTCAGAACCAAAGTTCAAGATTTCATCATGGACATTAGAGAGTCAACGGATCTTAAAAGTTCTAAAAGATTACCTTAAAGCAACTCAGGATAGGATGCGATCATAGGCAGATCAGAATCACTGGACAACATTTATGGATTGCACGGGCTTTCAAAAAAATTGTTACTGATAGGGCTCCAAAATTCACTAGCAAATTTTCAAGTAACTTTTGAATTGACTATTACTACTTTATCTTTTAGTACCAGCTACCCCCTCTAATTGACAGGCAAACAGAAATTGTGAATAATACCTTGGACGAATATTGTGGAACTAGGTGGTGGATTTTCAGGCGACATTGGTTTTGGCGGTTGAACCTAGTAGGAAATTGGTATACCATTATGTGCCGATAAGTGTGATTCCATTTAAGGCTTTGTATAGGTATAATTCATCTTCATTACTGAACTAGTGTATCCAGGACATCAAAGTTCAAGATTTCTTCATGGAAAGTCAAAATACCTTACAAATTTTAAAAGATAATCTAAAGAGCAACCCAAGATAGGACGAAATCATAGGCAGGTCAGCGTAACTTGAAAACATTTATGGATTGCAGGTGCTTTCCAAATCAATTGTTAGGAATAGGGATCCAAAATTCACTAGCAAATTCTGGAAGGAACTTTTTGAGTTGGCTAGTACCGATAAGTACCATTCCATTCAAGGTTTTGTATAGGTATAATTCTGGCTCCTTTCAAGTTTTTTTATGGGTATAATTCACCTTCATTGTGGAATTGGTTATTTAGGGCACAAAGTTCAATATTTCATTATGGAGAGTCAACAAATATTACAAGTTTTAAAATATAATCTTAAAGTAATTTAGGATAGGGTGAAATCATAGGCAGATCTGCATCACTCGAAAGCATTTATAGATTGCACGGACTTTCTAAAACAATTGTTTCACAAGCAAATTTTGGAAGCAACTTTTTGAATTGACCAGTGCCACTTTTTCTTTAAGTAGTAACAACCAACTCCAAATTGATGGGCAAACAGATTGTGAATAAGACCTTGGAGGGTTATTTGTGTGACTGTGGTGGATTTACATTTGACATTGGCTTCGGTGGTTGCAGCTAGCAGAAAATTGGCATACCATCACATGTCAATAAGTATGAAGTATAATTCATCTTCATTACTGAACTAGGGTAACCAGGACACCGGAGTTCACGATTTAGATCTTAAAAGTTTAAAAAGATAATCTTAAAGCACCTCAGGATGGGATGAAATCATAGGTGGACAGCAAACAATCTTTAGCGATAGGGATCCAAAATTCACTAGCAAATTTTGGAAGGAATTTTTGAATTGACTAGTACCAATAAGTATGACATTAAATTTTGTATGGGTATAATTTACCTTAATTGCTGAACTGGGTAGAGTTCTCAGGACACCGAAGTTCAATTTTTCATTTTGGAGAGTCAACAAATATTATAAGTTTTAAAATATGATCTTAGAGCAGCTCAGGATAGGATGAAATCATAGGCAGATCGGCATCACTGGAAAACATCTATAGATAGATTGCATGGGCTTTCCAAACAGTTGTTAAGTGATAGGAATCCAAAATTCACTAGCAAATTTTGGAAGGAACTTTTGGAATTGACGGATACCACTTTAGTGGTAGCTACCACCTTCAAATTGATGGGCAAACAAAAATTGTGAATAAGACCATGGAGGGTTATGTGCTGAACTATGTGGCAGATTTACAGGTGACACGGCCTTGGTGATTGCACCCAGCAGAAAATTGGTATACTAGCACGTGCCAATAAGTATGACTCTATTCAAGGTTTTGTATGTGTATAATTCAACTTCATTACTGAATGGTGTATTCAGGACACCAATGTAAAATATTTCATAGGGAGATTCAACGTGTCTTCCAAGTTTTAAAAGATAATTTTAAAGCAACTCAGGATTAGAAGGACAAAATCATAGGCAGATCAGCATCACTCTAAAATAAAGTTTTCCATTGGAGATCACGTTTTTCTTCAGTTGCAACCTTATAAACAGACCATTGTTAAGAGGAAGCATCAAAGAAACTATTTTTATAGTATTATGGTCCGTTCACTATTCTTAGCGAGTTGGAGTGGTAGCTTATAAGCTACGGTTACCAGCTAGTGCCAAGGTACATAACACCTTCCATGTATAATTAAAAATGACAATTGGTTAAAATTTGCTAATTTCATAGACAATCTTTACTCTTGATGAGGAAGGGAAATTGATTGTCTACTTGAGGGCATCCTGGATACCAAAGATAGAAGGTAAAGTAATCGGGACCTTACACATAATATTTGGTGCAATGAAAAGATCTTGTATATGATGCTTTGTGGGAGGGACCTGACATAGTTCAACATACTTTATTTTTTACTTGGTTGGGGACCAATCAAGTTAGGCAGTGGGGACTTGTAATGAGCTGGACACATATTAATAGAAGGTTAAAAAATGTAAAATAAAAAATAACATTAGATATAATATTCATACAAATAAAGGATAAAAATATAATTTGTTCTAGTTAGTTCGTTGCATTGTTAAAAGATAAGGTTTAGTCTTTTTAGAGAATTAGACCAAATATAGCCTCGCAAAGGCTATAGATAGATTTGCTATAGGAATTTTGAGATTGCTTTGTGATTATGCAAAGATTAGTTATTTTTAAATTGCTTCGTAATGAAGCAATTATTAGTTATTTTTAAAGAATGTTTCTTTGCCATATAAATATGGCAAATGCATATTTTAGTAAAGACATCATTAAAATATTTTGGGGCATTAGCCCATATTCTTTGAGGTCTTTCTGCTAACTTTTTATGGTCCATTGTCTGTTTCCGGTTGGATCAAGTTGTTTTGATCCTGTTCAATACCTGTTGTTAGTGATCTTTCTTGGTTTATCTTTTTGCTTTGTACAAGGTTTTGGGAGCCTTTCAAAACCCTAACCATTTACCTAATAAAAAAAAGAAAAAAAAAAGAATTTGAATGAAATTATCATTTATGTGATTTTGGTATTCTGCACTACATTGAATATTGGTTGTCTTCAAAATGAGAGTGGCTTACCTGTGAGCTTAGGCTGTTTTCATTGTTGGTTGTGATCAGATCAGAGTTTTAGCGTCCTAATTCAGCCAAAAAAAAATGATTTAATTCTGAACTCTTAAAAATAGTATCTCAGTTTTTAGGCAAATATTCATTTCCAATACTGCGAATTCCAGAATTTAGTCTGGCTCCTAACACTACTTATCTGTGTAACTAGTTAATTAATGGTTTTGAATTTGCAATTAGTGAAAAGAGGGGATGAAGAGAATGTGAAGCACCTGAAGGAGGGAATATATGTTGTCACATCTTTTCTTTTCTTAGAAATGTGCATTATGTATTAATGCAGTCTAGCAATTTTTTTTTTTTTCAATCAAGGACTTGGTCGATATTTTAGATCCTTGGGAGGAGTATCTTGTAATGGGCACTTTCTCCTATGTGGAATGCAATTTGTCTCTCAAAAGACAATTTTGTTGGGATGTGCTTCCTGATTTTCTAAATACACAATACATCTATCTTATAAATATAGTGCTGTCCTAATGGTCAGCTGTTTAAATGCAATGAGTTTCAGTGGCAAGGTTATTTGAATATGGAGTGGATGCTTATGTTGAAGAGAGGAATAAATTAGGCTAAATGTTAATGTGCTCTCTAGTTTGAGAATTCAGTTATATTTTCACACAATTCTATTGGATGTATGAGGCAGGCATAAAACATGGGAAATTTTATCCCGATGAAAGGGTGCCAACGTTGGTAGGATAAAAGGCAGCCACAAGTCGGTGAAACAAGAATATTGATGGGTTCCAGTTCATAAAAGATTGGGGGAAAAACACGTATGAGGACCTACTTCTGTCCCTTTGTAATGTCCCCTTTCCTATGCCAAAGGCCTAAGGGCCAAGTTGAGTCCAAGCCTTGGTCATACCCAAGGGGTCTGTGGATCTTTGGGAGCTATTGGGAAGGGGCCACATGGTACTAATATTCAAGTTTTGCGTTTGGGGGTCACTTTTGGACCATGACGACTTAAAAAGGAAAAAGTAACTTTAGTTACTTTTATTTTATTGGCCCTTCCATAGAAAGAAATGCGTCTAGGGTTTATTGGGGCTCTTTTGCCTTGAGAAGTATATAAGGAGCTGGGGAGAAAGAAAAAGGCACTTTTGCATACATTTTATTTTCCTTCACGTGCAACTGTTGGTTGCGAATCTACAGCTTGTGGAGTGAAATCCCACAAGGACCCTAGCTTCGGTGGTGAGAGATCCATCCCTAGCTAGCAGGGCATTCTTCGGTAGTGAGAGATCTACCCTAGTTGTCATTTTGGAGCCGCCTTCTGGGCTGTGTTACAGAGATATTATCAGAGGTTTCAGAGGAAGGATTTTGAGGGTTTTGGGGGCATTTGGGGAAGATAACCAGAGGGCTTTCAGATCAGATTTACGGCAGCCGTTTGGGCAGGGCTCAACATCACTTTGAAGGCATCTTCATCAATTTCCAACCCTTTTCCAAGCTAGGCGACTTACAGACCTTTATTTGGAGGGTTTCCAGTTGGCCCCTTTTAGATCTAAAGGTTGAAATATCATTTCCTATATTTGTTAATGTTATTTCCAAAGACTCATAATTTTTGCTCTTGTATTTGGTGAGTTACGAATTTTAGAAGTTTTCCAGCTGTCTAGGGCATGCTGTAATTTTCTGGCAGCATTTTAATTTCTGTAAAATTCCAACAATAATTTTCTTATGTCCTTTATAATAATATCAAGCTCTCTTTAAATTTTCAAGTAATTCGGGTGGATATTTTGGGAGATATTAAGTTTCTTTAGTTCGCTGCCCTAACTGTAAAAATTTGCAAAAATTAGTATTTTATGTGGCTGCAAATTTTCAATATTTTGTGCATTTTTAAGTGGTATCCCACAAGGGATATTTCAGTGGTATCAGAGCAGTTGTTTCTCCAGCCTGTTGGGATTGAAAGATGGGGGACAAAGACAATGAGGATATAGGTGTAGATCTGATGAAACAATTGTTCACCAACATGGTAAAGCAACAGGAGACTACCAATCTCTATTTGAGCCAGCTCACTGAGAGATTAACACAGGACACGATCAATACTCATGCGGAAAGAGGAGAAAATAGCAATATGGGACAACATGGTCAAAGAGGTGAGGGTGGACATTCAGGGCAGCGGTCTCCCCATTCTTCTACCAGGCCTTTGGGGTTTCACGAACCTTCTTTCTTGAAGGATCCGGAAGTTTCATAGGTACGACAACCAATGGATATTGTAGATGAGGAGTCTTGTTGGGAAAGGTACCAGACCTTAAGTGATGGCTTTCGTGACAACATGCCATTCCAGGAATATTGCAAAATGAAGATTGGTAGTAGGCCTAGGAGAGATTACCAGGCACAGGTACCAGAGATGCAAAGGAGGTTGGGACAGATTTCTATTCCACACTTCGACGGTTCTAAGAAGTGTATTGCACAGTCTTGGGTCCAGAAGTTGAAGACATACTTCGACTTGAATCCTATGCGTGAGGAAGATGCAATTAAGTTTGCAATCTTACATCTAGAGGGAGACGCTCATGATTGGTGGCATTATGGGTTGATTACACAGGGACACATGTACATTACGACTTATGCAAAGTTCACAAAGAGGCTAGTGAGCAGATTTGATAGGAGGGACCCCGACAGGTATTTTAGAGAGTCGACTCATTTGAGGTAGACCGGTTCCTGGACCAATATCGCAAATTTTCGCAGACTATCGGTCATGGTACTTGATGTTACGAGATGAGGTTGATTTCCTATTCACAACAAGTTCTGCGCTCGCTGGATTTGTGAAGGCATTTGAGCCTTCTTCTTTGCATATGAGGCTTTTAGAGAGCTCATGACTTGAGTTATCCACTCCTAAGTCGAGGTTTCCACCTCGAGTGCAACCTAAGGGTTTCCCTTCTAGAATCGATGGTTCGCAGCCGAAGGTACCTCCACCTAGGAAAGATACAACTTGGAGACCATTCGGATCTAGAGAGGATAGAGAGGAATTGAGGTGAAAGAAACTATGTTTCGATTGCCGCACACCTTGGGTTCCAGGACATGATTGCAAGGGTAGAGGGAGGGCCCAATTCATAGAGGTCTTTGAGGAGAGTGATGGTGACGAGGAGTTGGACACAGGATTAGAGGATGATGATGATGAGGCATTAGATAGTGCGGGTGTTGAGCAGGATAGCGAGACTTTTCCCCAGGAGACTATCGCCACTTTGTCTAGTACCCCGAGGTACAAGGCATTCAGAGTTAGGGGAGTTTTGCAGGGACAACGAGTAGTGGTACTCATTGATAGTGGGGCAACCCACAACTTTATTGATGCCTCATTGGTTGAGAGGTGAGGGTTACAGACAGAGGAATTTGAGGGCTTCAACGTGGTTGTAGCCAATGGAGATTCTATGAGATGCACACGATGGGTTCCCCAATTGAGCATCACGATGGGTAACTATACAGTTACTGACATGATTTCTATATTGTTGGTATTGGAGAGACCAACATAGTGCTTGGAGTACAGTGGCTCCATTCCCTTGGTGAGTTTTAGACTAACTTCCAGACGATGGAGCTGAAGTTTAAGTCCGAAGGGAGGAATGTGATCTTGAGGGGCTTATCTTCAGAGGCACCCCGAGTTGTTACGACCAAGAGGATCGAGAGGATCTATAGGCACAACGGGGTGGATTGGGCAGTACATTGTTTGGTTTCGACCAAGAAATTAGAGGATGGACAACAGGAGTATCATGTGGATATACATGGCTTATTGGATAGACATAGTGCAGTTTTTGGTGACATACCTCCAGGCATACCTCCAGATAGGGGATTTGAGCATGTGATTGAGCTCGAGGATGCTAGACCGGTGGTTACTTCTCCTTACCATCACCCCAAACGGTTTAAGGATGAGATTGAGAAGACTATACAGAGCTCATTGATATGGGGCATATTAGATCGAGTTCCACCCTTTTACTTCTTTGGTGGTATTGGTGAAGAAGAAGGATGGGACTCTGCATGATGTGTATGGACTACCGTGCCTTGAATAGAAGAAGACAATAAAGAACAAATATCCCGTACCACACATTGATGAGTCATTGACGAGCTACATGGGGCTATCTATTTTTCAAAATAGATTTGCGTTTTGATATCATTAGATCAAAGTCGGAGCAGGATGTGCATAAGACAACTTTCGAGATGCCATTACAAATCACTTTGAGTTCTTGGTGATGCCTTTCGAATTGTCTAAGGCTCCAAATACATTCCAGTCTTGCATGAATCACGTGTTCAACCGCCACTTGTGGAAGTTTGTATTGGTTTTCTTTGATGATATTTTAGTCTACAACAGGACTTGGGAGGACCATATCAGGCACTTGGGTGAGATATTGGGGATATTAGAAGCTAATTCGTTATATGCGAAAGCCTCTAAGTGTGAGTTCGGCATGACCGAACTTCTATACTTGGGATATGTGATTGGTGGGGGTACAATGAAGGTGGATAGAGAGAAGATACGAGCAATTCTGGATTGGCCGCCACCTAGGACATTGACACATTTGAGAGGATTCGTGGGGTTGTGCACATACTACCGGAGGTTCGTGAAGAATTTCTCTTGGTTGACTGCTTCATTAACTGATTTGACCAAGAAGGGGGCTTTTGCTTGGTCGACGCGACAACACAAGTTTTTGATCACCTCAAGGAGTTTATGAGTTGGTGTCTGTCCTCGCATTACCGCATTTCTCCCCGCCCATTCATTCTAGAGTGTGATGCATTAGGAGAGGGTGTTGGGGCAGTTCTCATGGAGGATAGGCATCCCATCGCCTATGAGAGTCGAAAATATTCAAACGACCGTGGAGAGTATTTGGCCAAATTCAAGACTTGTGGGCAATAAAATTTGTGGTTCAGTACGGATCACAACAATTTGAGGTTCTTCTTAGGACAGAAGGAGCTCAATGATCGCCAACAAAGATGGGTGAATAAGGTACAAACATTTATCTAGATGAGTTCACTAGATGTAAGAATAATATTGTTGCTGACGCTTTATCTAGGAGGCCTTACCTCACTTCTATGCTTAGTTCTATGTCTGAGATTTCAGCGGATTGGAAGGCTCATATACTTGTTGAGTATTCTAAAATTAGTTTACATGTGAGATCATGGATGGTATTATACAGGATGACCGATACAGAGTAGTGGATGATCTCATTTTCTACAAGGATAGGATTTTCCTTGTACCAGGGTCCAAAATGAAGGAGAAGATCCTTCGAGCAATACATGATACACCACTAGTGGACATCCTGGGTATTTCAAAACATACAGGTTCATCAGGAGAGATTTGCATGGAAGGGGATGAAGGATGGTGTCCTTAATCATGTCAGAGAGTGTATGGTTTGCCACAAGAAACCAAATCCGAGCATTCTTTCCAACAGATTACTTTAGCCTCTCCCCATTCCCGAACGAAATGGGAAAGCATATCTATGGACTTTATCATAGGGCTTCCCTTGGTGCATGGGCATAGTTGCATTTATGTTGTAATTGATCGGTTAACTAAGTATGCTCATTTCTTTTCCCTACCCAAGGGGCATGAGGCGTGGATGTGGCCTGGATCTTCTATACAGGTATTTTTAGGCTACATGGGTTGCCTAAAAATATTTTCAGTGATAGGGACAAGATCTTCATGAGCACCTTTTGGCAGGAGATCTTCGACTACTAGTAGGTACGGAGTTGACTCCTAGCACTAGCTACCACCCATAGACAGATGGGCAGACGGAAATAGTCAATAAGTGGATAGAGGGCTACTTGCATGAGTTATGTGACATGACATCAACGGGCATGGATTAAATGGTTACATATTGCAATACCACCTACGCACAATACCACCTACCGATGAGCATATGTATGACTCCTTTCTGAGCCTTGTATGGGTACGACGCTATGACATTTGTGGATTTGGTATTACTAGATAGCTGAGCTCCCAAAGCTCAAGATTGGTTACAGGAGAACTAGGATATTCTGAAGGCTCTCAAAGAGA
Organism: Taxus wallichiana var. yunnanensis; assembly: GCA_018340775.1. Lineage (NCBI taxonomy): Eukaryota > Viridiplantae > Streptophyta > Pinopsida > Cupressales > Taxaceae > Taxus > Taxus wallichiana. Next base: position 730,184,252 of record CM031243.1, on the reverse strand, counting down.
ACCTTCAGAAGGCACAAAATCAACAGAAGGTATATGCAGATCAACACATGATAGAGAGGTCTTTTGAGGTTGGGGATCTAGTATTCCTACGTTTACAACCATATAGGCAGTCCTCACTAAAGCAGAAGGGTGCAGAGAAATTGAAACCACGGTTTTATGGTCCGTACCGGGTAGTTCGTCGAGTTGGGGCAGTTGCATATGAGCTAGAGCTACCGGAGCACAATAAGATACATAATGTCTTCCATGTTTCATGCCTTAAGAAGGCACTCGGACAACATATTGTACCATCTATAGAGTTACCGCCACTAGATGAGGAGGGGAAGTTGGTGTTGAACTAAAATCCATTATTGAAGAGAGATAGAGGGGGCTCAGGAGCAGAGTAATCACCGAGTATTTGGTGCGATGGAAGGGATTGCCACTTGAGGATGCTACTTGGGAGGGAGAGTAGATTTTGCAGCATCCTAATTTGCATTTGCTTGAGGACAAGCAAAATTTGGGAAGGGAGGACTGTAATGTCCCCTTTCCTACGCCAAAGGCCTAAGGGCCAAGTCGAGTCCAAGCCTTGGTCATACCCAAGGGGTGTGGATGCTGGGAGCTATTGGGAAGGGGCCACATGGTACTAATATTCAAGTTTTGCGTTTGGGGGTCACTTTTGGACCATGACGACTTAAAAGGAAAAATTAACTTTAGTTACTTTTATTTTATTGGCCCTTCCATGGAAAGAAATGCGTCTAGGTTTATTGGGGCTCTTTTGCCTTGAGAAGTATATAAGGAGGGGGGAGAAAGAAAAAGGCACTTTTGCATACATTTTATTTTCCCTTCACGTGCAACTGCTGGTTGTGAATCTACAACTTGTGGAGTGAAATCCCACAAGGACCCTAGCTTCGGTGGTGAGAGATCCATCCCTAGCTAGCAGGGCATTCTTCGGTAGTGAGAGATCTACCCTAGCTGTCATTTTGGAGCCGCCTTCTCAGGCGGTGTTACGAGATATTATCGATGTTTGAGGGAAGGATTTTGAGGGTTTTGGGGGCATTTGGGGAAGATAACCAGAGGGCTTTCAGATCAGATTTATGGCAGCCGTTTGGGTAGGGCTTAGCATCACTTTGAAGGCATCTTCATCAATTTCCAACCCTTTTCCAAGCTAGGCGACTTGCAGCCTTTATTTGGAGGGTTTCTAGTTGGCCCCTTTCAGATCTAAAGGTTGAAATATCATTTCCTATATTTGTTAATTTTATTTCCAAAGACTCATAATTTTTGCTCTTGTATTTGGTGAGTTACGAATTTTAGAAGTTTTCTAGCTGTCTAGGCCTGTAAAATTCCAAAAACAATTTTCTTATGTCCTTTATAATAATATCAAGCTCTCTTTAAATTTTCAAGTAATTCGGGTGGATATTTTGGGAGATATTAAGTTTCTTTAGTTTGCTGCCCTAACTGTAAAAATCTGCAAAAATTAGTATTTTATGTGGCTGCAAATTTTCAATATTTTGTGCATTTTTAAGTGGTATCCCACAAGGGATATTTCACCCTTGGTTAAATTGTACTCTTGATGAACAATCAACTTTTGGGAGGACATGTCCTGAATCTCATCTTCATGCATGGTCATATGTTTTTCCATGCCATCAAGCATGGGGAGAATTCCTTGAACAAGGAAAATCGCCTAAGCACAAAGTGATTGTGGTTAAGGACAAGATGATGGGAAACATAGACAAACTGGAAGATATGAAGCATAGGATGCTCTTTATGTTTGAACTAAGATCTACACGAGGAGAGAGAAAAGGCTAAGGTGGTGGCTAGAGCATGCAAATTGCTTGGGATTGACTGAGTGGTAAATGGCATAAAGGAGGAATAAATGGAGTATGACGTGTGCTAGAGTGGAAAACTTTGCTCGGGGACAAATATGCATTGTTTAACGGAAGAAAGTAGAGAAGCACTGGGCACATAGTCAAAGTACGGAAATATTAATTATAGGCATTGCTTGAATAAAAAGTGAAGTTCAATCAATGTATAAGATGAAGAATTAGCAAAAATCTCTTTTGTTGTATTTTGTGAAATTACCATATGAGGAATAGAGCCACACGGTCCTAGATCTAAAGTTTGGTGATAGGTGTTGTTCCAAATCTCATAGAAACAATACTACATATCTAAACAAGTGAGCACAGATTAGTAGATATTGCAAACCAATCCAGCCTAATAGATGCTAATGATCATCTCATATTTTACATAACCAAAACTTGGAGGAGCTAAACAATTGATTTTTTTTTGGTAAGATCTGATTTTATTTTATTTATATTGAAAATAGGTTTATATATATATTTCATGAACCTATTTTCAAGGTTGTTGACTTATCATTTTCCTCCCATCTCTCAATTATTAAACGTAAGTATAATAAATACTTGATATACTCATTGTAATAGCTAGCATATCATGAAAACTATACCCATCATATAAACTATGGTGTAATATACATGGTTTTCCCAACAACCCCTCCCTCCCCCGATGCCCCCATCGTGCCCCCTCCCTCCCGAATCACAAACATAGTTTATAAACTAGGAGTAAAACCCCGCATGAGGATTGGGACATACCCGTAGTCCAAGGTGGTCACAAATTGTTGATGGATGAGAACAACTCACTCATTGATCAAGAAAAAGTATGAACTAGGACACATAAAGAAGTACATACACATACACCTATGTGAACAAGGACTCTTATGATTGTTCACAACAAAATAACAATTGTACATAAATAGGGTACACCCAACTACTTTTTAGTGGGAATTGATCCTCTTTGAATAATCATGTCTTGTGAACTCTATTCACAATAACACTTGCTTGTCGAATCAATAAACAAATTCCTCCTCACTACTTTTGTGGCGTAGGGTCTTCATCAATCGCAACATGACCATATTTTTCTCCACCACTATTAGTAGCAATCAACACAGCTTTTTAGCTTTCCATCTATCAAGTTCGTTGCTCTTTGTGTGCAATTCATTAGGATATGACCTCGTTGCTTGCAGGTAGTAGCAAGTAAACTTGTTCTTTGGTGTTTTGGAGGTTGAGTTACTTTGACTTTGATTTAGAAGGAAGATGAGATTTGTTATTCACAAGCAAAATGGTTTCTTCTTTGATCGAATAATTTCTCTTAGCTCTGTTCTTTTTGTCATAGGAAGAAGTCGAGGTTTCTAAAGTTGGGTTAATCTCACTCAAAGTAAACACAATATTGGAATAGCTAGTTGGCATGTAATTTAATAGAATAGCTTTGGCATCGTCATCGTTTAGTTTAGCCTTTATTCCTACTAAATGATTTTGTAAAGAGAGAAATTGACATTGTATATGTTGCACCATGTTGTCACCTTCTTTCATCTTCAACTTGAGCAATCTACGCTTCAAAGTTATTTTGCATTGACAACGTGTGACTTGAACTAAGTATTAAGGACATCCCAAATTAACTTGGAAGACTTAGAAAGGTCTATCCGATATGCATCACTTAGACCTAGAGCAACTATGACCAATGCTTTTTGATCTTTTGCAGCCCACTTTGTAGTCTCATCAACACTAAGTGGTTTTGTTGCTTTTCCATTGACAACGTTCCAAAGGTCTTCTATCATGACTATTGTGTTGTAATTTTCCAAGTATGGAAATCTTGGCCCTCAAACCATAGTACTATTAATCTTTCTGGGAAAACATGTTTTCCAAAAGTATAAACTTTTTTCAAAAAATTGCGATTAATTGGGAAAACTTAAACCGCTGAAAAATAGAGAAAAAGTTAAAAAAAAAAATAATTAAAGGCATTTCCATTGCATAGAGATACAATTTAGGCATTTCAATCTCATTGAGAATAGATACAAATTATGAGGGGACACAACTGTGCGATTTTGTTACATTTGCATTAAAAAATGTGTTCTATTGTCGTTTCTGAAGGAACAAAAAGGTGAGGGAGCCAATGTCAACGAGGTAGAGTAGGGATCATAGGGATTAACAATTTTAGATGTTGAAGCTCCAAGGTTAGAGCCTCTCCTAATTTGAGAGAGGAACTTGGTGTCATACCTAGCCGCCTCCAACATGTCCAAGTCATCTTTGTCCAAAACAAGCTCATTTTCAATTTAGATCCATTGGGATTCCAGATCAATCTCATCAAAGGTCAATTGATTGATCTTTCTCGACAATACCTGACATTATGAAATAGAATGCTTATCTTAAGGACTTTGGAAAATACTACTTCCTAACCATGGCATATGAATTGGGAATTACAAATGCAAATTTTTCTTGAGCTTTTTTCATTGTTAAGCGAAGATTGGTGGATAAACACCAAATCATTCATCTAGTCTTGAATGAGTCAATTGTGCTATTGGAATGTATATATTTGAATAGACTCTTAACTACGCTCACAAGAAAATGAATTGCATGGTTGGCTCGTAATGCGCATCGCCATCCATTCCAAGGTGTTCGTTCTATTTGCCAAAAAAATCCACGTGTTGTAAAAATAGATTTTGTTAACATTATAACATGCATAATTTAGTCAAATTTTAACACGTGCACTGTATGATGTATGTAGAAAAATTGTCTACCTAGTTCAAAAGTCTTCTTGTGAATCGCGATGGTTGACTTATTGGAGAAGAAACTCCTTGCCGGCTTGTGCATCAACAACTCTTCCAGAATCTGCCTCAAACACCTCTTGATTAGGAAACATTCTTTCCATGCATTGAAATAAGCCCTTTGTGACCTTTGTATTGTCTCGAAATGAGGCATGACACCATGTTGGATTCAAGAAATATCCAACTCTTTGGAGGGAGAATGCATTTTTCGATCACATAAGTTATCTACTATTTCCCATAATGGCATGTACTTGGCCCTTTTATTCCCCAATCTGCTCATAGTAGCCTCTTTGGCCCCACCCATGGCCTCATACGGATAACCCACAAGTGATTTATCTCCATCGATTGAGTCTCAAAACTCGAACTAGGGGTGTAGAGTATAACATAATTTTCTTTGCCTCTTCCAAAAAAGATGACGAAAACATACTCATGCACGGTTTTACCATCCATATGTTTGACAAAGATTCCACCCACTTAGTTGAAACAAACATTGGTTTCAATTTTTTTTGTTGGCAAAGAGTTTGCAATGCAAGGAGTGGGTTGTGAATGTTGTCACCCCAACAAGTTCCTTGCCATTTGTGAATGTGCGCATCATATTGAACACCCTTGTGGTGGTTGTGCGGGCCTTTTGGAAAAGCTCATTCACCCCATGGAATTTCAATTATGCCCTCCAAAATCAAATCAAGACATGTGCTACACACGAGACTCTAAAACATAGTTCCATATTTGTTCATAAGAAGCCTCCAAGAGGTCATGCAAACAACATCATTATCTATACTTGAATTTGTAATATCCTTGGCAAATTAATTTAAATAATTATGGATATTTGCACAAACCCTAGTGCAACAAAGATAAAACTTCAATTTTTAAGACAACAATAATATGATTATTATTAAAAAAACAACAAACCGCAATATGCAGAAAACATATTTTTATTTATTTATTTCAAATCAGCTTCAATGAAAATACTAGAATGTCTAAATACAATTATTTCCTCACAATTGTTGATCCAGATGGGAAGATGGACGTAAGATAAGAGCATGCAAACTGATTTGATTGAAATTTTCCCCTAGATGTGGCACCAACATTGAATTTTGTTCCCAAAGGGTGACGTTCCCCACTATGGAAGCCTTGAATGGCTTGCAATGGCCAAGTTTGTTGAAGCCCTAGTTGTACTTTGTTCTGGATGTAGAATCAAGCTTGAAAAGTGTGCCCTAGCTGAACTAGATATGCAATTGTGCTCTGAAATACCACTGCAACCCCTGAATGGAATTGCCAAGCTTAGATATGAGGGTTTCCGTCCTCAGATTTGTGTGCAAATGAGGGTTTTCATCCTCTATTGCTGATGCAGAAGCATAAGCTACTTGCAGACAATGGAGTAGTTGATAAATTTCCAAGATGAAATAATAATGAACCCCAAAATCTGCTTTTATAATTTTTAATGCCTTCTCCCAAAGGGTGGTGCCACCTTTTAGGGTTTCATGCATGCTAAAAAGCAATTAAAAATTATTTTATTGGCATATCCAAGGTTGGCACTCCATCCTAAAAATATAAGCTTGATGCTCATGCAAACACTTCTACCTTTGGCGCCCCATATTGGAAATTCATTATTTTATTCCTCATGCACTTCGCTTTTGGTGCCCCATATTGGAAATATAATATTTTATTCCACTTCCGCTTTTAGGCCCCACTTAATATAATTTAAGTGTCCTTTCACCCAATTAAAATATAAAAGCATCCTTGGATCATTTAAATTAATTTATTCCCTTCATTAACTCCGCTTAGCCTACAAGAAATAACAAAAGGCTTTGGGTATCTAGAATCAATTAATTTTGAAAAGGGGACATCACTGTCCGTCCTTCCTAGAATTGCTTGCCCTTAATTACAAGCTAGGATGCTTAAGAATTTATGCACCCTCCCAAGTAGCATCCTTTATAGGTAGATCCTTCCCGCATACCGAATATTTTGTGATAATCTTGTTCCTTAACTTCTTTTCTCTCGAAATTAGAAATTACTTCAGGAATGAAAACAAGTTTGCCTTCATCATGCAAAGACTGCAACTTGATATAAGGAACAATATACCATAGTTACCTCGAGATGGGGGACGGCGGGATGGGGGGATAGGGTTTTCGGGACGGCAAAAAAATTCTATATTTTGGGGACGGCTAATTAAAAAATATATAAATATTTAAAATATAAAGATATAGTGACTAAATTAAATAAGCTGAAATAAAACCATTTGAGATTTAAATAAGGTGAAACTTGAACTCATAAACATCAAATACATTCTTTAATACTCATGATTCTTTGAAGTTTGCAAGAAGTTGCTTGGTCCAAAAGGTGCAAAAATTGATTTTATGAAAATAAGAAAAATATTGCCATCAATGCATAGAGCTCAAGAAAATATGCACTCTAAGAGAAAACGACACCTGAAACGGAGCCACAGAATGAAAGTTATGGCACATGCAAGTATTTCTTTGCTACATCTTCCCGACCCTTTCCAAAAATGGCAAATTTTTCTCTCCTTGTGTTTTTTTCACCAAAACAGAAAAAAATGCCAAAAAAGGAAATAAATTCGTGGGGGCGCCTGACGGGCCCCCCACGCTTCCCATGCCCCCACGTTTCCCCATCCCCGGGACGTTTTCCAATGTTTTCAGACGTCCCCAAGATGTTTCCTAGAAAAAAAGGGAAACGTGGGGGAAACGTTTCCCCCACGTTCCCGCGTCCCCAGGACGTTGGGGATGTCCCAGACGTGTCAAAATAGGGGGGACGCGTCCCCGCGTAACTATGCAATATACTATCCCAAAGCCTTTTTCAGGCATGAGAGATGGAGGACATTATGTATCTTACTCTGCTCTGGCAAATGCAGCTCATACGCAACCTCTCCTATCCTCTGCGTAATCCTATATGGTCCATAAAAATGGGGTTTGAGCTCCACTCTTCTTCAAAGAAGACTGTCTATAGGGCTGCAACCTCAAGAAAACCATGTCACCAACCTCAAAAGACCTCTCAATGCGGTGCTGGTCCGCATAAAATTTCTGCTGGTTTTGTGCATGTTGGATATTTTCTTTGAGTATCCCCAATATATCTTGGCTCTGTGCAACCAAGTCTCTTGCCCTTGACACTCTACTATCTGCAAATACCAAATCCACAAAGGAAAGAGCATCATAACCATACAAAGCTCTGAAAGGAGTCATACCAATGGACATGTGATGAGTGGTATTGTAGCAATGCTCTCCCATGTAGAGCCACTTGACCCAAGCTGATTGCTGCCCTGCCACATAATTCCTCAAATATCCCTCAATCCACTTATTCACAATCTTTGTTTGCCCATCATCATAGATGATAGGAGGAGCTTCATCCCTATCAAACAAAGGAACTTGCTATCCTTGTCGCTCACAATATTTTTAGGCAATCCATGTAGCCTAAAAACCTCTTTGAAAAATAAAGCAGCAACTTGTGGAGCCTTAAACTCACTAGGAATAGCAAAGAAGTGAGCATATTTAGTGAGTCTTATCACCACTACATAAATACAATTCTTACCGTGAACATTGGGAAGACCTATGATGAAATCCATGATATATTTTTTCATTTTTGATTCGAATAGTGAAGCGTTGAAACAAACTGTCTGGAAAAACATGCTCTGCCTTGTTTTGTTGGCACACAATACACTCTCTAGTGTATAGGAGGACCTCTTCCTTGAGTCCTTTCCAAAAGAATTTGTCCTTGATTTGCTTGTAGGTCTTGAAATACCTTGGGTGACCAGCCAAAGGTGTATCATGGACAACCCTCAAGATCTTACTTTTTACCTTTGATTCAAGTACTAAATGGATTCTATCCTTGTAAAGGATAAGATCATCAACCACCCCGTATTTGTTATCCCGTATTTTTCCCTCAAGGATCTCATTAGTGCAACCATTCTCTACATACTCCGATGTTATTAATACTCACTTTTGTTACCCGTTATTCAAGTCGTTTTGGCCAACAAAGAACTTCCAACTATTGTGATCAGTTTTGATCACAAACCTGCCACAAATCAAATATTGCCCGAATTTGGCCAATACATGCATGATGGCCAACATCTCTTTGTCATAAATAGAGAATCCATGCTCTACTTCACTAAATTTCCTTCCCCGATGCATCACATTCTAACACAAGGAATAGAAAAATTGGGAACAACCAATACTAGGCAAGAACTCATTATCTCTTTGAGTTTATCAAAGGTGGTTTGAGCTGTTTCGGACCAGTTGAAAGCTCCTTTCTTTGTGAAATTAGTCAATGAGATAACAAGCTGCGAAAACCCTCTCACAAACCGCTTATAGAAGCGCAAAGACCAAAGAATTCTCTCGACGGTGTCAAAGTGGTGGGTGGAGGCCAATCCAATATTGTTTGGATCTTCTCTTCATCAACCTGTACTCCTTGGGCACTAATGACATGTCCCAAGAATAAAATTTTAGTCATTCCAAACTCACACTTGGATTCTTTTGCACAAAGAGCTTTTCCATTGGTTTTGAATTTTAGCTCCATAGTTTGGTAATTTTGTGTGAATTCTCCAAGTGAATGCAACCATTGCACTCCCAAAACCACATTGGTTTCTCATATGCCTACCACATAGAAAGCATTACAAACCTTGTGTTTACCAAGAGTAATCTTCAATCCCTTCACCCTCATGGTGCATGGAATAGTAAAGCCATCAGCTACAGTAACATTAAAACCCTAAAAATCCTCTGTTTTCAATCCTCTTTGGGCTACCAAGCGTTCATCAATAAAGTTGTGAGTTGCCCCACTATCAATCAAAATAGTTACTTTATGTCCATGAAGTACTCCACGAACTTCGAAAGGATGATACTTGGGAGCACGTGAAAGTGTAGCAAGGGTACAATCTAGAGTTTTTCTTCTCCTTTATTTTCAAGTGGTTCTTCCTCTTCTTTTTCCACTTCCGGTTCCTCTTCTTCGCCTCATCATCCGATATCACCTCTATATAGTGCACACATCTTTTGAGAAGACATTTACGACCTAGTCCCCAAGGATCTTACAAGTGAAACACGATTTCTTCCTCCTGAGTTCATTTCTTGTTTCTATCTCCTTGTTGGTTTTAGTAGCTCCATATGTTGAAAACCACCTTGTTTAGATGATTTTTTCTGTTGCCCATAAGCTGCTGGTTTTGGCTGTGTAGTAGGCTGTCCTATAGGTTGATATCTCCCTTTTGGGGCTGAAGTTTCCAAATCCAAAGCCTTTTTGATGGCTTCTTGAAGAGAGGTAGGGCTGAAAGCTTTCACTAAACCCTTAAGAGATTTAGTTAAACCTTCCATGAACAAAACAACCAATCTCTTCTTTGTCACATTAGGTACCATTGCAGAAATCTTATGAAATTTAGCAACATATTCACTTGAATGTAGTTGTTTGAGTTGAGCTAATTCCTAGAAATAAATTTTTGGATCAACTTTATCAAATCTCTCTATCAACCTGTCACTGAACACAACATAAGAATCAATATGATTGTGCTTCTGAGTAATTAGCCCATGGTATCACCACTCATGTGCTATACCTTCCAGATGAAGGGTTGCAAATTTGATGGCTTCCTCCATCATTGGCCTGAGTGATAAGAAGGTATCCAACTTCTGTATCCATGCACGAGCTGTACTCTTATCAGAGCCATCAAAAGTAGGGAGTAACAACTCCTTAATACCTGCTGGAAGTCTTTTTGATTAGTTTGTGGCCTAGGTTCAACTCTTGGCCCACCCTTGCTTTTCTTCAAATTTATAAAATTTGTGAGAGATATAGCTTCCCTAATTCCTCCTGGAAGAACCCCAGTATGCATCATAACCGACAACAATATCATCTCGCCATAGCTTTCATTTTTTCCAAGCAACAACCTCTGGGATCTTACACTGCTACGATCTTACATGAATGTTTACCCCACCCTTGTTTGGACCACGAGCTACTGATCTTGTGGTAGATTGAGACCATGCTTCCTTTCCTTGTCCCTATTTTATAGATGGCCCTAGTGTGGCATCAAATAGATCAACCCTTGCATTCGAAGAGTTAGATCCCACCTCCGTACCCATCCTTACCTTTTTGACCTTTGCCTTCGTATATGCCAATGTTGCTATAGCATGATCATTGACATCTATAAGACATTCACTAGTGCAAGATGTAACTTCATGCCCTTGCTGTCTCGTCAAATGCCACTTGAAGTGGTATATGCTTCCATTACATGCATGTCCACAAAAGTTGCACTTGACCTTGTTTTTGGCTTCGATTTTTGTGCCACAGGTCCATGCAAATTATTTTTCACGTGACATGATGACTGAATTTGTTGTGTGCAAAAAAATTCTTTTTAGGCGTTGAAGTGTTTTGAAGGTGTCTAGTTTCCTTATCACTCTTAAAAGAAACCATTATCAGTCCAACTTATCACTCATAGAAGAAATCCTTATGACTCCAACTTGTCACTCTTGTCCTTCAATATACTTAAATCTCTTATAGCCAAATTGCCCAATATAACATGCATCTTCCTGTTTACCTTAAGGTACATGGAAGTGTAATGGTACTGAATAGCAAACCTCTTGATATGCCACGCCACTTGATATGTGAAACTTTCATATATACCTCACCTTCATATATACCCGAAGGTACGTGGAAGAGAGATGTATGTGAGAGCAGGGTGATATGTGAGAGTAGTGTGGCACTGAAAGAAATGGCATGTGAAAGGTCTTGGGTCAGTTTAATGGCATACCTGCTCACAAGGGTCAATTTGGAGCTTGTAGGCAGTGTCACCCATCTGATACTGTTATCCCCCTACGTTGGATTTACAACCGAACGCCATGTCACTGGAAAACAATGTTTACGGTTAGGGTGTATTTAAGTATTGTTCAAAACCCTAGACAATTTAAAAAAAAAGGTACTTGGAGGTTGGAGGCAAAGCAAACGGTGAAACGCACTCTAGTGTAACGAGAAGTTGGTGAATGCTGAAAATCACTTGAAAATTGCTGAATTATGACAAAAGTTTTTTGTTCTTTTGCAATATATAGCAAAAATTTATATGTATAAATTGTGATTTTTTCGAGACGTTTTCTTAAAACAACCTATTGTTTGAAAAATCACGGTTTTTCGTGTTCTTTTTCCCATTTTTTTAGATAGCCTTTTTGGACAAACATTTGCGATATTTTTGGCTGAATTGCATGTTTTTTTCCTACGAGCGGCAAGTAATTGTGTTTAGTTTTCAATGTGTGTAACTATGCTTTAAATTTTTCTACTGTACTTTTCCAAGGTCAGATTCACTCCCTGCTTCAGATTACTTTGGAGGACTTAGAAAGATCTATATAATGCAGATATGCTTCATATAGTCCTAGACCAATTATGGCCAATTCCTTTTGATCTTTTGCAGCCACTTGGTAGCCTTATTAACATTTTGTGGCTTTGTAGTGTTTCGATTGACAACAACCCAAATATCTTTTTCTATGAGGACTGGTTGTTTCTTAATCTGCTTAGTATGAAAAACCTAGGCCTTGAAACTTTTAAACTAGACTTGATTTTTCCATAGTCAAATTCCCCCACCCCCAAATCAAAACAGACTATGGAGATGTTGGGTTCTCTAAAAATGCATCAATTTTACCATTTTAAACTTCAAGAGAAAACAATATATTTCTTAAACCTGATGGCCTAAAGATCGAAAAATCTTTACAAATTGTTTGGATACCATGTGACAGACTTCTTCCCAAAGTTTTATTGAATTTTTCTTTCGGATCAGAAGATATGGAATTAATTTACTTCAGGTAACTAAGCATGAAATCTTTAAAGAAGACTCTAAAGTATATACACACACACACACACACACATACATACCAGGAAACGCCTAGCGCCCGCCGCCCCCCCCCCTGTTTCGTTTCCAAACCGGAAACTCCTTCAAACTCCTGGAGATAAGTATATATGATAATAATGTATTATTTCAGTGACTACATAATATTTTGAGTGTTTTATCAGTTATACTTATCTCTTATGGTCTATGGAGTACAATTTTAAAATGAGTACTATATATATATATATTTTGTACAGACGTTTCCTGGCAACACACACACACACACACATGATTATTTTTAAATAAAAATTATAAAGGCTCTTTTCAGAAGGAAGCCCTAGATTTGAATTAAAACAAGCTTTAGAATAGACTTAACGTTTTATAATGCTCCTTTGGTATGCCATTGCTGAGCCATTGTTTTACTGTCCTCATGCCATTGTCACACCATTTCTCTGTCTTTGTGACACATGTTTTCTGCACATTCATGCTTATTGATGCTTCAAATGCACTGCTTCTGGTGCCCCCAGGCCGCACACTACTCAGATGCTACAAGTTGTGCTATGGTATTGCTCCCTCTCATGTCTCACCTCCGAACACCTCTCACGCCCTTCATTCTTCTTGCTGTTTGCTTGGGCACTTCAGTTTGTTAGAGAGTCTCTCTTGATCTGTTTCAAATGCTCTTGCACCTTATTTTCTTTGCAGCTCTCATCACATATGCACACCTGCAGACAAAAGCCAAGCAGCAGCTTCCCTCCCCTTCATGTCTTTGTTTCTCTTTGCATACAGCTGTGCCTGTACGGTCTGAACCACCACATCTTGGATGCCTCTTGCCGCAAACTGCTGTTATTATATGTTTCTTTTTATTTCACTCCACTTTTTTTCTCCTTACATACTGCTCATATTCTCTCTAAAACAAATAATAAACAAGAATTACTTTACTGATTGCCCTTCTTCCTATCAAAGCTAGTTTTAACAAAAAATGAATGCACATACAATCAGAATTCATAAGAAGCCTTGAATTCCAAAACAAAACGAATCTCACTCATTGATCCTTCATTATTGCTCCGATACCAAATGACAATTTGGTATCATTACAAAAATGACTGACATTACTGTGTGGTTATGTCTGTCTCTCAATGTAGAGATCCTTAAAATGTCTTGCTGTATTCTTTCCTAAACTGTATTGAAGTTAATCTTCGAAACTGATGGTATTTCCTAGTGATAATTGCAGGCACTTGTAATTCTTCTAAGTTCTTGGAAATAAATGCTTCTGAGGTGATGGCCTATAGGAATTAGCCTCCAGCGATGAAATTAGCCTTGCCTAACTTTTTGAAGATATTCCTGAGGTTTAAGCTGTTGTAGATAGGTATGTTATTTTGTGAATAAGATGAACCAATAATCCTAGGATTTGTTAGTCTGAAAATTGATGTTTGAAATTTAGCATGGGCTGCAGTTTGATATTTTGAAAACCAACATGTCTGAAATGCATAATCAACTTGAGTTTTACTCTTGCTTAGTTGATGCCCTACGAATCATGCTTGCCTCTCGTATTCGGTAATGTGTGCTGATGAATATTATATGATGGAAACTAATAAATTAAAACTGAATTGGAACAATAAGATAGGACAAGGATGTCAAACATCGACATTTCAATTGTATGGCATTTATCTCAACATAAACTATAACCAATAAGATAGCTTGGTGTTTCAAATGTAATATTATGGGAATTATGGAGGCTATGCTATTTAAATGAAAGCTAATTTAGGCTAACTCAAACTCTTCTTTGTTGCAGGAAATTCCTCTTTTAAGGGCAATGTAGAAAGCCTATATGGATTATTAGCCGTGATGTATGGCTGTTGCCAGCTTACACTCTCTGTCAGTTCAGGGTAAATTTTTTCCAAAAGATGGCCGCAAAATTTAGATGATAGTATGTATATATTTCAATTTTTGATGACGAATTTTACTAATTTGTTGTTATCTATATCTTGTCCAGTTGGCTATCATGTGTGCATTTCATGAAGTATCAGCTAAATAGCTCAGCCTGATTTCATAACCATGAGCTGCGACCAACCTTCCTTTTCCAGATATAAATACTCATTTCATTATGGTCTCTGCAAAGTGCTCACTACACTGAGGTAATGAGGTTTGGATGTGTGTCAAGTTTTTGAGTAAAGTTTAATTGAACTTTCATTTGATTAAATAGGCCAAACATATGTTTTCATTAGCTACCTCCTGTTAATAACCCATCGTATACCTGTATTTTAGTATATCTCTGGATTAGTTTTCATCCTTTAATGTACGTTGTCTATAAAATATCTCATTCCGTTCTGTCCTTAAAATTTGTGATCCTTGTGTTTCAAGCAGTTATTTTAGCTGACTGCAAGGGAAAAAAAATGGTCGCTTCTTGGCTGGTGCTGTTAACATAAATGACATTTTTTCCAAAAATATCCTAGCTTCCATGGTCTGGATTATTGTTTTAATTGTCTAACCATGCTTTCCACATGCTGTATGTACTGCCTGCAGGAATGAGGGTTTAACTTCTTAGGAAGTGGGTTTTTCCAATCTTTGAGGTTTTGATTTTCACATGGTCAAATATGCATCCACCTTTGTTTGTAAAACATGTGTGCAGATGGATTTCCCATTTCCTTATGTTGCAAACTTTTAATTGCCGAGTGCAATTTTGCAGGATGGGAAGAGGAGGCAGATGGTCCATCCAAGTCTGATTGCAGCTTCTGGTTCTATGGGTGTTATACTGTTGAAGCAAGAATATGACCAGTGATCTTAGTGGCAGTTTTAAGTTTTGCAGGGTTTATTTTCATCCTTACGTTCAAATGTGACGTTTATCACCTGCTACCAATGATATGACTGTAAAACTTGAAACCATCGGGTCTCGGAATGCGACCAGCTTTTCAAAAGGTTCCAAAATGATTTCCAAGATCAGTTGTTGACAGGCTAGTCTTATGGTCATTTGATCATATGCTGGAGATTTTTTTGGTCATTTAGACAGACATGTTTCATGCTTCTGGTTGTTTTATGTAGAGATTTACCTGTATAGGATATGTTCTTAAAATATTTAGAGTGAGATAGAGAACCACCACCATTTGCTTTTAATGCGGGAGACATTTCGCATGTGGGTGGCATCCTCATGGAAGTTTTTGGATTTTTGATGAATCTTTCGCATTATATATATTTTGTATTGCATCTTTTATTATTACTGCACACCATAAACATGTTTCTGTCATTAGTTTTGGGTCAATTGCTTATAATCTAACTGTTGTGCTCTATAGTGTATGGAAATAGCTGTGTATAGTGTTATTGCATATATCAGTGTTTGTGTATGTCACTGTATGCATTTGTGCACTAGAATGTGTGTATAACTAGCCTGGAAGATTTGGGTCTGTTGCTTATAATCTACTATTGCATTCCATAGTTTATGGCAATGGTTGTGGATGGTGTTATTGCATGTATCAGAGGGTGGTGTGTGTGTGTGTGCGTGCTTGTGAGTGCACTAGAATGTGTATATAATTTGTCCTTGAAGTGTAGCTATACATTACCGAGCTTTTATTACAGTTTTTCTCTACATTTCTTTAAGGTATACTTGTTTTGTACTTGAAGCACATAAGAAGTTGGAAGTTGAAATGAACATGATGTAAAATCTGCATAGATAAAATGTTAAATTGTCGACAATAGTTTGGCTGGCCAACCTTTACATTAAACACAAGATTATGTGTATTTTCAAGTTTTAACTATGTTATATATGGTTGAATTTATTGTATATTTTTGGTTTATTGCAGGCTTTAATCTTTAGTTTGATGGTAATGGCAGCTGTTACATCTGCATCTCCTAAACATGGACTCTGAACTCTTACTATGCTTGTAAGCAAATCTTAATATTATCTGTTATTGAAAAGGTATTAGGCTTAATACCAGACTGTCTCTAAGGGCAAGTGTAAGATAATTTTCATTTTAGTGCTATTATTAACAACAAAGTTTTCAATACTTATGCCGTCCTTTAATGATCTATTTTTAATGAGAAGCCTATTCATCAGTTTTCCTTCGGATCAACATTCGGAATGGGCAGAGAACTCCTTCAATGGAATATCTATTTGTTCTCGTTACAAAAGTTACTTCTATGTAAAAATAAATTCTGCATTTCTTGAATTGCCCATCCTACCCAGCATGCGAGTTAGGTTCAAAAGAAGCTTTGCCATCCATCTTGCAACACTAAGGGGTTGGATATTGATCCTTAAACAATATGGTCGCAATCTGATTTATGGTTTCTTAGTTCTTCCTATGTTTTGTGCAACAACTCCAATAATATGTATGTTGTCCTTTGAATTTTCAATGTCCATAGTTGGAACTGATAGATCGTGGCTATAGATTGCTTTGGGAGGGAACAACTTCATGGACGTTTATCATAAATTACAATCAAAGTCCACTTACGTGAAGTTGAAATGTTTTATGTTATAAGGTATATATAATTTTATTTGCCCGTCTTTTTGTTGATGTCATTATAAACTTTTGTAGTCCAAGGTTCCAAGTAATTACAGAGCAAAATCTACATAAAAAACTGTACTTGTTCTCTTGATCCACGTATCACATTTTTATGTTTGAGGAAGTACATTATTTTATTAATGTTGAGAGGGAGCACATGATTGATGTTTATCAAACTCTTGCCTTATAAAGGCAGGGCTCAAACCCTCACTCCATTTGTAATTGGAAGGACATCTTGGAGATTATTTAGAATCCAAGGGCAAGCCCAAACATTTGGATAAATGGAGGAGAAGATAAAATATATTTTAAGTGTCCTAGAACAAGAGGGTTGGAAGAATTCTTAGAAATATTCTCTATGTTGAAAACAAAGGAAATATTCTCTATGTTGAAAACAAAGGAAATATTCTCAAAATTCCGGGGATGCAAACATCCATTCAAGAATAGCTCGAGAGTTACACCTACAAAGACCACCGAGTCCGATCAAGAGTTGACGATCAAGGAAAGGATAAATGATAGGGAGCTATGAAAAATTGTGATTGATACAAGGATAAATGATAGGGGTAGAAGTGAACATATTGACCAAGGACGCTTAAAGGAAAATGGGAAGTTCGAGACTCCAACCCTTGTATATTATTTCTCCATGGAAAACAAAAGGCACTTGAGACCAACTTAATTATTACACAAAGAAAAGTTGGAGATAATGGAAACAATCTTTACATCCGGATTTGAGGCTATCAAGTTGACTAAAACTAATAACTACCCAAGTGTGTTGGGAAGACCTTGGTGTTATAAGAACTAAGTGGATACGCACTTTAAACAATGCTAGACGAGTTTTGAGAATGAGAAACAAATAGTTGTTATTCCCTTGGATGGTAAACACGAACTTGTGCACATGGAGAGTGTATACACCTTAACTTACTAGAGATTTATTTTGTATACCATTGGCATATTAATCTCCCTTGAGTGCATGCCTTAAGGGGTGTACCGAGGGTAGGGTGGCCCAACTCATAGCATGTAGTGTGAGATACTTGTGGCACTTACCCTTCATATATTAGTTAAGACCAACCTTCTCAAAAACCTAGTTAAATCCATCATATTTATCTAATTAAGGACATCTTGTGAACCTCATAAATTCCTACCTTATACCTTCGTATCACCTCCTTATATCACCTTCAGATAACTTTGTCATCTATTCCAAGTATCTTCCATTACCTTTCATGCCTTCCCTCTTCCTTTACTTTTTTATGTATTGTTTGTAGCCGATGTCATTCGTCGCAGCTTGATGACATCTTGTAGAAAACCTTGTTTAGTCGACGTCTTGGTTTGATTGATAGTGTAGGCTAAGTTACAAATTTAGATTATCTCCCCTTGTATATGTGCCAATATGTCATTTCTCATATGCATCATCAATTAATTTTCTTTTCCTTTACCAAAAATATGCGTTTACGAGTTCGAGGTTTTAGGATTTAGTGGAGCTTACACTTGGAGATCATCATTACAACAATGGGTCTAGGAGCATCAAAATAGGAGCTAAGCTAGAAAGTTCTATCTTAATCTTTAGAATCTCCAACTTTGGTCTAATTAGGTCTTCTTCCTATCTTTCTCGAGTCTCTCCCACAACAACATACCAAATCATGCACGTAGGATCTAAACAATTCCCCAAAATCTACAACAAAAGTGGAAGTATAAACTAAAATAATCTAAATCAAAACAAAGTACACAAACATAACACACTTGTGGTTCACCTAATGTGGGCTACATGCACCAAAAATAGAGATCTCAATATATATAATAAACAAGAGTACAAATTGACTCTTCAATACAAGAGTACAATGCATCTCTCCAAGAGTATCTCCTCTTCTCATCCAGATCTCTAAATGGATCTCCATGAGTGCACTACAATCGTGCCTCCAAACCACCAACAGATCTCACATAACCAAGAACTACTACATCTCTGAATTACAACCAAGCTCTCATGTGAATCTGCAAACAAGACCTCTCACAAGGGTCTACCAATGTGCAACCATATCTATGCACCAAGAAGTAAGTCTCTCCTCCATCTCACTGCATCAACATGTGCATACAAGAAGATAACCTCCTCTACTATATCTGGATACTATCTAGTACTCACAAGCTCTCCAACAAGCTACAATACTAGATTCCTATGGACCAACAATGCAATATGATCTTATGGATCTACAATACAAGATCTCATAGTAACCAAAGTGGATCTACAATACAAGATTTCATAACAACATGTGGATCTACAAGATGAAATACTATATGCTTTGCATACTATGTAAGCCATTACATTGAGACAAGACAATACAAGGAAATACAATAGAAGACATAACCACCTTCTCACCATTCGATGTACCTACTATTTCTTTCTCATCCAACTTCTCTCCATTGAAGCTCTTTTCATGCAACCTTTTCTTAGAGAATTAACATTCTTTCTCTATCCTTGTGTTCTAACCCTAGTTTTTTTAGCTTATATAAAGCTCTTACAAACTTAGCACCTTAGCTATGCATTTACAACCTTTAGATCACCTTCTAATCAAAGGTTGGATCTAATTCCGTGTCTAAAATAAAAACATAAACACATAGGTAATCGATGTCGGCTCCCGACCGGTGTAGGTTCCCGATGCTTTGACTAGTGCCAATTCCCGATGCCGACCGATGCCGGTTCCTCCCGGAGTGACCAACGCTAGTTCCATGACCGACGCCGGTTCTTGTGTAACCACGAAAGTTGTAAAACATGCTACTTGTGAAGCAATTTAGCTCCACAACTCAACAATCAAAAATATGAGCTAAGCTAGAAAGTTCTAACTTAATCTTTAGAATCACCAACTTTGGTCTAATTAGGTCTTCTTCCTATCTTTCTTGAGTCTCTCCCACAACAATGTCCCACAAGGTGGTACAAGCCAAGGAGGTGATTAATGCACCAACGAATTATCCCAAGTAAGTATCAATATCTCTATACTCTTTCCTTTATTTGTTTTGATTGATTATTCTAATGTATCATGTATTAGATATGATAGTGTAGCATGTTCTCATCTCTTACATTATAGTTCTTTATAACTCTTGCTTGTGGCCAAATGACATTACAACTATTTGATTATATAGCTCTTGCTTATCTCGTTAGCTCTTCCTTTGGCCTAGGGGCTACCCTAGGATCTAGTTAGACCCCACATCCCCTTATCTTTGATATTGTGTGGATTACCCTCTTTTAAATCCACATGCAATTGATATACTTACAATGATTTTCTTATACCCTATTTAGATTTCAACATGGTTTTTCTAATTCCTAGAGACCGTTCCTATCTCTTTCGAGTTGACACTTGATCTCAAATTAGACAACCTCCAATACTAGTGGATTTAGAGCATAAATGCGAACATGAAGATTGTGTCCATTCCACATATAAAATGCAACAATTCCTTAAAGATTTACCTTAATATGCAAGGCAACCTTGAATCCATTCAAACACGCATGGATGAAATTTTCAATAACTATAATATTCCCTCTAAAACAACCATGTTCACAACTCATGGGGCAATCCAAAACAAGATTTTCCCTAACCTTTAATAATCTACACTTCCTTCTACAACTTCAACCATGATGGGTCCCATCTTTGGTAATGCACGTCCTCAATTTAACAATACTAACAAATATAAATCAAAACCCCTATGTGGGTTTTATGAAAACGATTATGTAAGTGTTGGATTGAATGGCTAACATACAAAACTATAACATTAATCACCGCAGCAAATGCAAACCCACTTCACTCAAATGACTATTAGACCCGATCTAATTTAGTGGCGTCCGCCCCCTCTCCCCCTCCTTCCCCTTTGTGTATACTATGGGAATCATATCTTGTAACTTCCCATTCACCATAAAGTCCTCCAAAATATTCAACATAAGCCTTGAGCACCTTTTATTTCTTCCGTGGACATTGGGGGAATAACCTTGCTCATCACATATGATGGACTAATCGATTCCACTCTTCACCTTAACGATTTTGGAAATATTTACAAGAATTGGCTCAAACAAACTCCTTTGCGAATTCCAAACTATTGGTCAACACCTTTACAAGTGATGCTTTAGAATGTTACAATCAACCAAATCCCAATTCAATTACCAAACTAGAAGGTTTGTTAAATGCCCTAGTTCAAGAATTTCAATACCATGACTTAGCTTAGGACAACTAATGTAACTTTATCCCTTGTAAACAATCGAAGGACGAGATGAACCAATAATTTATCAAGAGATGGAATTCTTAGCCCACAAAGCAAATCATAATATGTCCGAATAAAATCTCTTTACATTGCTTTAGATCCTTGTCTCTAATACAAGGTTAGGTCTTTCTCTCCAAAGAGCTTAGAGGAAGCCTTTGATTAAGAAAAATGCATGATCACCTCGTGAGAGAATTTGAGGTGCCTTAACCTAAACAACAAAATCTTAAGATGCTAAAGCAACCTAAAAATCACAATTCCATAGATGTTGTGTCTTTGATATACAAGATCACAATTTTGTCTCTAAGAGGATGATTCATAGAACTAACATTTCCCAATTCGTAGCCCCTTCCCAACTAGGGATCATATTTGAAGGGTCGGGTCAATTTTATTGCGAAGGGTAAATATTGAACCAATCCTTCGATAATAAAAGTAGTATGAATATTTTACACTTCATATGACAAGAATAAATCAAGTATCCACGTCATAAAAATGAAAAAACATTTTAAAAAAACTGAAGTACTAGTTGATTAACACCTTAAATAAAAGGAAAAATTCACTAATCCAAACAAAATGACCCCTCAATGAATGGTTTAAAATTAAGATGCATTTAAACTGGTAAAATAATTAAATTATGATGTAATGAAAGCCTAAATTTGCAATATTCTAATTTCTAAAAACATCATAACTAAAATAAACATTAAATTAATTAAATAAATAAATACATAAACAAACAATTGAAATTAGACGAGAAGACACAATTCAATAAACACATAAAAACTATCAAACTACGTGTGGGACAATGGGATCTCTTATCAAAATCATTATGAAAAACTTGTAAATAATAAAATACATAACTTTAACTTCTAGTTGGATTTTGTTAGAATTTGTGGAGAGAGAGAATAAACCGAATAAATGTGTAAAGAATGATTGAAGAGAAAACCGAATACACACTGTGCAAATGGGTTGTGTGTTCGGGTATTTATTATGCAAAGACGGTTACAAAATTAGTTAGCGGTTACAACCGCATAACCATACAAAACAATTATAAAAGGGGAAGTCTTATTCATTTATTCCTACACCCCCTCTTAAGACTTACCCTACATAACTCAAAAACAAACAATCTAACAAAACAGAACTACACAATCTTCAAACACTTTCACTTTGAAAGCAATGCTATGATAAGGTAGGGCTCCATCAAGCTGCTTCATGACCTTCGTAAAGGTGTAGCTCTCGAGCTGAATTCCCAAGTTCCCGATTCCACCTCCCCGAACTCCCGAATCACAGATCTCCCGAATTATTGGACAACCATCCATACTGAGCCATCCACAAGCTCCATCAAGTTGTCTCATGACCCTCGTGAGGGTATAATTCCCAAGATCCACAGTCTCCCGAACTATCTGAGCAACCATCCATACCGAGCTTCATCTACCTTGTATCCTTTCTTGCCTTCAAAGTTTAGAGCATCTTTATAGCACGTATTCGTCACTGTCCTCACTACCTTCTGCATCCGGTGGGTCTTCAACCATGGCTATATTGGCTATATTTGATATGACTTTACCCTTGAGCACATCATTGGCTTGAACACGACAATCCCATGTTGTGTGACCTCTTTTCTTACAATAATGACATTCAATCTCCGACTTATCTGATCTTCTATGATATTTTCTGGTTCTAGAATAGAATGCACTTTCTTGCTGGGAATGACCTTCTGCATCCTCTGTAGTTCGTTTTTCCTCAGCTAGAAGAGCTGCTATCATATCATCCAGAGATTGAGATTGAATTTGATTGAGGGTAAAAACTACATTGCTATATTTTGAAGACAGACTATTTAATAGGATAGCTTTGGCATCTTTGTCCTCAATTGCAGCTTTCACTTCTGCTAGTTGTCTGATCAAGGACCTTAGATTATTGATGTGGCTTGACATAGAGACTCCATCATCCATTTTGAACCTATTGAAAGATCCCCAAATGGATCTCTTTACGCTCCAATGAGTTTTAAATCAAACAGAACAACAAATACAATTTTTTTGTATGTTATGGCACTTTCCTAATGCGAGATCTAAAAAATGCGGCTAGTTTGGTATATAAAATTCCCATAACAAAGAATCAAACCAAATAAAATCTGACTGTGTGTATTGGCAACGTAAAATACATATAAAATCTGACTTTTCGAGTTATCATTAATCTGAAATTTATATCGAAATCTGCAGATCTAAAGAGGTCAAACAAGTAATATAAATCCATCCACAGTATTGAAAATACCTTCTCCCGAGTTGTAAAAATAAATACAACAGATAGCAGTGAAGGATCGACCTTAGAATGACTTCAAAATATCACATAACAGCCACATTTGAGTCGCTCCATTAGAGAAAATCAAGACAGATCAGAATTTTGACTTTGTAATCAACTTTTTATTGCAAAAACTCCATAATTATCACTAAAAACACCGAAATTCTCGTAAGCTCTATGGAAAATCCAGTATGAGAAATTCCTCCTAAACTCTAAGAGGGTTTTCGTCCTCTGAGGCAATATACTAAGGGTTTTCGTCCTTAGAATATTTTTGGTGAAAGCTTCGTGCTTCAACACAATTTAGAATATATCAAATGAATATGGAATGCCTCTCAAACAAGTCTACTTCTCCTTTTAAAGGAAGAAGAGACCCAAAACAACCTTCAAGACCACCAATCACCAGATGATTCTTTTGATGCATTTTCCACCCTCCATTTCTCTTAGGGAGAATACAAAAGATATTTAATAATTATTTTCTTCTCTCCCAAGGTTGGTTGCTTTTCCCTAGAGGGAATACACAATAGAAATGTTTTATCCTTTCTAAGTTCCCATTTTCCCCTTAAGGCAAGTCGCCATTTTCCCTAGAAAATACAAATTAAATAAGTGCTTTTCTTTTGATGTACTTTTCTAGGTTCTATTTTAATGTTAAGTTTATTAATTTATTATATGTGCTATTATATTGTAATTTTTTGCACAATATAATAAAATTAATAAAACTTAAGTCACCCTTATATTTTTCCTTTGGCCGTCGGGTTGACAAAATAGGCCAAAGGTCTTCGATTGGAAAAGGGGACATTACAGTCCTCCCTTCCCGAGATTGCTTGCCCTCAAGCAATTCTGATCTTGTTTTGTCCAAGTGTCATGCACAAGAGACAAAACATGCTGAAGTGATCCGCAAGCCTGGCACCTGTTCCTGTCAAGTGAACTAAAACTTGCCACCATATATCATCCACAAGTTGCTCATATATTTGGACCAATGGTTCAACAAACTCCAAAATGAAGACTTCATCTTCTACCATATCATGCATCCCATGATGAAAATAGATTGGACTAGGCAGCAATAAACAAGATACATTATTATGTTCATCATACCTTATGATTTCATCCTGGTTCATAAAGAGCTGAAATTCTTCATCAATCAGCTTGTCTTGAGCTGCTGGTTTGGAGATTGCAACAACCTGCAATTCCAAACAAGTGTCCATGTGAGGCTTCTCCTCATGTGCCAGTTGCTCCATCGAGCCTTCCTTTGTGGGTGTAGACTCCCTTGCATCATTCGTCCCCATCTTTGTTTTGAACTCTTGTAGGTGTTGTCTCGCTTGAGCGGCTATCAATCTGGCAGCTCTAGCTCTGGTATTCCATTCATCACACCTTTTCAGAGTTTCCATTACATCTTCATTGGTTGCATATACAAATTTCCTTTCCTGCACTTTCTCTCTAGGCTCTTCTTCTTCTTCCCTTGGCTGCAACTCTGATTTATCTTCATGTGTAGATGATATGACCAAATTCAAATCAGCACTATCAAATTCATCATATAAATTTTTGCATACCTCATTAGAATTTGAAGACACCAAAGCGCTCTCATGAAGAGTTGTATCATCCATCTGTGAAGATTCTCTGTTCCTTCCACGTATCAACCATTCGGAAGCTATAGTGTGATATTCCTCTTTTGCCTGCTCAGTCTTGTAGCCAATCTTCGGGTGCATATCCATGTAGTCCATGAAAGGAAGATTCTCCTTAACATCTTGAGGAAGAATGCTATACTCCTCAAATATGCTAATCACTTCTGCTTCTTTGTCCTGTGGTGTTGGACCTCTGTGAATAGAAAGTGATGATGATCTAGGCCTCCGATCTTGTCTGACTCTCAAACTGTCTCTCGTACCTCTTGACCTAACCACATCCATCAACTTGCATGGTCTGCATCATCTGCTGATGGGTGTCTACCACTTCCCTAAGAAGATCGCTATCCATGTTCCATGGAAAGCTTTTCTGTCTAACTCCCATGATTCAGCTCTATCACCAACCTCTCATGGTTGTATCAAATCAAAAACCCTCCAGGTGGGAGGAACATTGCTCTGATACCACTGAAAGATCCCCAAATGGATCTCTTTACGCTCAAATGAGTTTTAAATCAAACAGAACAACAAATACAAATTTTTCGTATGTTATGGCACTTTCCTAATGCATATCTGAAAAAATGCGGCTAGTTTGGCATATAAAATTCCCACAACAACAATCAAACCAAATAAAATCTGACTTTGTGTGTATTGTGGCAAGTGTAAAATACATATAAAATCGACTTTTCCGAGTTATCATTAATCTGAAATTTATATCAAATCTGCAGATCTAAAGAGGTCAAACAGCAGTAATATAAATCCATCCACAAGATGTTGAAAATACCTTCTCTGAGTTGTAAAAATAAATACAACAGAGATAGCAACAAGGATCGACCTTAGAATGACTTCAAAATATCACATAACAGACCACATTTGAGTCGCTCCATTAGAGAAAATCAATACATCACTGCTGCAACTCGGTAATCAACTTTTTATTGCAAAAACTCCGTAATTACAGCTGAAAAACACTGAAATTCTGTGTAAGCTCTATGGAAAATCCAGCGCAGAAATTCCTCCTAAACTCTAAGAGGGTTTTCGTCCTCTAGAGGCAATATACTAAGGGTTTTCGTCCTTAGAATATTTTTGGTGAAAGCTTCAGGCTTCAACACAATTCAGAATATATCAAATGAATATGGAATGCCTCTCAAGCAAGTCTACTTCTCCTTTTAAAGGAAGAAGAGACCCAAAACAACCTTCAAGACCACCAATCAGCTTGTATGATTCTTTCGATGCATTTTCCACCCTCCATTTCTCTTAGGGAGAATACAAAAGGTATTTAATAATTATTTTCTTCTCTCCCAAGGTCAATTTGGTTGCTTTTCCCTAGAGGGAATACACAATAGAAATGTTTTATCCTTTCTAAGTTCCCATTTTCCCCTTAAGGCAAGTTGCCATTTTCCATAGAAAATACAAATTAAATAAATGCTTTTCTTTTGATGTACTTTTCTAGGTTCTATTTTAATGTTAAGTTTATTAATTTATTATATGTGCTATTATATTGTAATTTTTTTTTATAGCACAATATAATAAAATTAATAAAACTTAAGTCACCCTTATATTTTTCCTTTGGCGTTGGGTTGACAAAATAGGCCAAAGGTCTTCGATTGGGAAAAGGGGACATTACACCTATATAACTAAAGTTTCAGGGAAAATTTGGCATTGACTGCTTTCGCTCCAAATAATTTATTTAGAGTATCCCAAATTTCCTTCGATGATTTGTCTAGGTCTACATGATGAAGTTCAGAGTCAGAGAGAGCAAGGCCAATAATAGCTTTCGCTCTATCATCTCTACTTTGCCATTCTAACAATTTCGATGCATCGGTAGGTGTTGTCTCTTTCCCGTTTACAATGCCCCACAAATTTTTATTCATAAGTTGCATTTGTATTTTCACTCTCCATGTATGAAAATTTAGACCAGAATATTTTTCTATGGGCATTTCCATTTTAATAAAATAGAATAAATACAACTGCGTATTTTGGCAATGAATAAATAAAATAAAATAAAATACCAGTTGCACAGTTCCGTGCCCTAGTGCAGGTAGTCTTTTTGCTTCTGTGTCTTTCCTGCCTTATGTCTGTGAAAAATATTTGTGCCCTAGCAATTCGTGACTGTAATAATGCACCATATTAGCGCAAATCGCAACTATAAAAATGTCTAAAATCACGATTTTTCATGGCTATTAAAATCTGACTATTTGTGCTCGAAAATGTTGTTATTTTCCTGAAAAACGTGCCATTCGCGACTGTATTTTCGTGCTAAAAATATTGTTAATTTCCTGAAAAATGTGCCATTCGCGACTGTATTTTCGTGACTTTTTTTAGAAAAATGAGTGTATTCTTCTGATTCGCGACTGTACAACGTGATTTTTCGTGCCCTAATGGCGTGCCCTTGATTTCTGACTGCAGCGTGCCCTAATGGGACTCACGAAAATATCTTTCTTCCTCCCTCTCTTTGCTTGCCCCACGCTCTGATACCACTGTTAGAATTTGCGGAGAGAGAGAATAAACCGAATAAATGTGTAAAGAATGATTGAAGAGAAAACCGAGAATACACACTGTCATGAATGGGTTGTGTGTCAGGGTATTTATTATGTAAAGATGGTTACAAAATTAGTTAGCGGTTCTGACCGCATAACCATCTGAAACACTTATAAAAGGGGAAGTCTTATTCATTTATTCCTACTGATTTTAGTTGCTAAAATTAAAACACATGTATACTTTAACTAGTAAAATATATTAAATTAGATTTGTTCCAACAAAATTAAAGAAAATGTGTATCCATATATTGAAATAACCACACTAACTATGTCACCGACAGATACATCAAGATATTCTTGGTCAGATTTCAGAGCCAAGAGTTTCAACTCGTGCACAACATGCATTCATATCTATTACACAAAAATGATGTATTATCAAATTAGACTAATCTATTAAACACACACCACCTTCATAATCCTTCCTAAATTTTTTTAGAACCCTTTTCCTCAACTCCTTAGGCATATAGTTGAGCAAAGATTGTCGTGAGCACACAATGGGCCACCTATTTGTCTATGGATGGGGGAGATGGATTAGTCTAGAGAGTCGCTGAATATGGGGTGGGGCACTCATGTTGACATTAGGCCATGAGTATGACCTTATGGATAGAGTCGTACCTAGAAATGATTCTAGGTAGAATTCAACATATTAAATAATATGCCCCTAACTAAAATGTAAAATTCTTGTTGGCCTCCACATCACTACTATTGAACAACAGTTAGAGAGAAGATACCAATGATGACTTGGAGGGAGATTTCAATGGAAAAATAAGCTTATCTCTACTTGTTTTCCCCTTCTGCAATGAGCTCCTCTCCTCTACCTTGAATTCTCATCTCGGATAGGTCCAATCAACCTTTACATTAGGGAGCAACTCAAAATTTAGCTTGATTCTTCTTTGCAAGGGTCATAATGGGTGAGCTCCTCAAGTGACTCAACCTTTGTTTTTCTTGAAAGCAAGCCCAACTACCTTTTCCTCGAGCTCCTTCTCCATTGCATACAAACCAAGCTAATGCAATCATCTCATCCCCTGGCTTGTATACACCTTGACCTTGAATTGATTTGGGCGATTTGGATCAAGACCATTGTGAGCCCATCCCGCCCTTTGGCACCAACACAACTCCCATAGAGCCTACTCAACACCCTACATTATGAGTCATGAATTGAAGTCACCCTTTAAGAAGCTAAACAATTTTCTCCAAGCTCTTCCCCAACCTCAGATATCCATCTTATCCCATATCCTAGCTCGTGGCGACTCCGCACATTCGATTTATTCCAAATCATGTTTTGCAGGCTCCCAAATGGGTAAATATTTGTGTGTAAGTCGATCCTAGATCTGTTTTTTACCTCTTAAGGCGATCCTGCAACAAAGAAGTAAAAAAATACAAGGTGGTAGATAAATCATCTGAATGAATCCCAAGAAAAGGATAAAACCCTAAACAACAATATTAAATCTTTGGGTTTTAGGTATTTGTGCTCAATTATTCTTTGAGATGACATCACCAACATGCTAGAAATTTGTGATTTGACCTTAATAGTATTATAGAGGTAGTATATTTATTATTTAAAAACTTTTGATAATGGCCTAATACGTCTTGTCTAATGTATCTGCGAGTCACATGAAGAGCCTAGAAAGTGAAGGTGATCATTGTTTGTAGAATTCATCAAAATGTTTTTTGAGAATTAAAAAATTCAACATAAATTATTGATGTGTTTTTCACCATAACCCTTCTTTTGATAGTTTTAAAAGTAACTTACACTTCTCTATTGTCAAATGATTTTTACAAGTTGTTTTTTTTTTCTGAGATGCAAATTTTTACCCACCCTTTTCTGACGGGTTTGAGGCCTTGGGAAGCGCTGTGAAGGGCTCAATTTTGAACCCTATTCCCAATGCAATGAATGTCCCTTCACATCCCCAACAAGGGAATATTCATTTACCTCTTATGAAAGAATAATTTAAGTGACATATTCCTAGACCTCAAATGAGGAACTTAGAGTCCTCTAAAACCACCCTCTGATGATACAACTTTTTTTTTTTTTTTTGGTTTCATACCAATTGGGGTCTCTCACATAAAATTTTTCTATCCCTATGAGGCCTTACATATTCATTCTTTCTTGGTTCAAACTTTGATCATGAGGCCATGTGAAGGGAAATATATGATGATTTTGTTAAGATGACAAACATATTGAAAATCATGCGAAACATGAAGCTATACATCAAGAAAATACCCATTTGGGTATTTACGTTAATCCCTTACCTAATAATTCAAAATTTGATGAACAAAACCAACCTATTAGTGATAGTAATCGTAATTCAACCGCACTAATATTTATAACAAAGAAAACATGGTTCACATGCAAGGATTGGAATGAGTAATTACATGCATTTAATCCACTTACAACACCAACCCTCCTAAGAATTAAAGGACTATTTAGGCCTACCGTAGATGTCATAATTCTTCAAAAACCTTTGAAAAAATAAAAAAATCTATTTAAAAAAAAACATCATTAGCTAGATCAATTTGATTGGGTCAATGAATTTACATGAAACCATTAACCTTGTGGGTAGGGTTAGCAATATAAAACAAAATGATTTTTTTACTTGATTCTTGATTTGTTTTGAGATTATTCGACTAAGACTCCTTAGGTCCATATCAATACAAAACAAGCTAACTAGGAATAATGGGTTTCAATCACGAAGCTCTCAAAAATTACAAGCGAAATCTCCTTCTTCAAACTAATGATAAATTTTCCTAAACAAGTGTACTCATGTGATAAAGACACTATTTGACATGAACATTTTGTAACCTCTATATTTAGGGTAATCACCTCCCTTGTGATTTTTGGATTAGAGCATTGAATAACAATATGAAGAATTGTCCATTCAGATTGATCAAACATTAACACTCAAATTTCCAATTGAATTCATGATCCCAAATAAACTCTTGTTTTGTGTTGATGACCCTCCTCTATTTAGTAATCTCAACATTGACTAAGTGCATTTTGTATTAAATTTTTATGTAACTTATTTTTGTACATCTCTCTTTCTTTGGGGACCTCTCCATCCCATCTACATGTCTTTTTGTCCTAAAACTTATATACTCTATATACTTGTATTTTTTGCACCATGGGTGAGGGCCCCAATAGAACCCTTCAAATTACGGATAAAAATAAATTGAAAAAGTACAAATTAAGAGGGATTTCATTAATGAAGGTATAACACGTGTCACATCTCTCGTAGTTTATATAAAACTTATGTTATTTAGTTCTTAACCTAAAATCAAGCTATAGAACATGTCAAGTGTACGAACGATGATGAAGTACCCCATTTGCATGCATTTGGTTGTCCATCACCATGCCTCGTCAAATGGTTAGAATGAAAGTTGGAATATTTAAATTTCCCTTAGCTTATAACATAATTCTTGGATAACTATGGACACATAGAATATGAGCCATTGTTTCATTTATATGTCATTACATCAATTTTCCTAACCTAGATGCCACCTTCAAAATTCAAGGTGACATAAACTAGTGGAGCTTTGAATAATTTCAACAAAGAGGTGTCTTTAAGATCCCTACCCTTTAAGAGATCCCATGCATAAGTTATTTAGAGTACTAATGTTTTAACATCCTAGTTGACTCCATTTGAAGATATAGTGAGCATCAAAAGATAAAATTACTTGATTTAGATGATGATGAGCTTGATGAAATCAACCTTAAAATCAAGGCTTCAAATTTCCAAAATATCCATCATTTAGTTGTGTCATTCCTTGCAACATCGATCTTGCAAAGGGGTAACTCAATAAAGTACCATCAAGGTTTCTTCTAATAAAAATATTCCCAAGGAAACCTCCTCTCCTTTGACTAATACCATAGTTGATTCCCTTAACATTGATCTTACTACTCCCACTAAGATGGCATATATTTCTTAAAGGATACCTTATTGTTTGGCAATACCAAAGCTAAAAATGAAAATATACTATGATATCGATAATTGCTATAAAAATATTCAATACAACTATCAATCTAATCAATTTAACTCATTTTGACGTAATTTATGCATATTTTCCATTCATACCTAACACTTAAATCAATGATGAATCTAAACTCCGATACCTTTTTGGTCCTATTTTTCAAGTCCTAAATCATGGAGTGCATATATTATTCCATCATCATATCAGCTACACCTCGACATACAATATAGGATCCTCCTCAAGTAGGATCTCCTCTTACGATCAATCTCAATTTTATATGTGAAAGAATGATCATGGGATCTCATTGAGAATTTCGAATCATACCCGAGACATGTAGAGAATCTATAATATAAAGATAAAATCCATAAGGAAGAATGAAGACGATCCCATCCACCTTCTCTCCCATGAAATTATCATACCTTTCATGGTGTTACTACACATTCTACCACATCTTGTTGATAAATCCAACAACAACAAACTAGGCCAATTGCCCTTAGAATTCAAATGTGAACATTTCCTCTTTAGTATCTTCCCATACCCATAAGAAATGGGAGTGATATTATCATTATCATGATGCTTTCACACTCCATTAACTGTAGAGCATACCTTGCACACCTTCGTTGAGTTGAGGAAAAACCTCCTCATTTTCCTCATTTGTAGCTAGAGGAACAACCTACCACTTGTAGACACCTATAATTTGGTCTATATGATCTTATTACTAAGATCATACTAATTATCCTAGTCTTGTGTTAATTTACTACACTATGCTAGTAAAATACCCTTTCTAACCCCTTCTAAACCTCCTAAATCATGCTAATCCCTCTCTAACCAGCTTTTATAAGCTTGTTTCCCTTTAATTAACCTTGTTTAGGTTAATTAACCCTCTTATTGAATTTCTAAAGAGGATTTGACTTTCTAAATAAATATCTTACCTTTCCAAATAGCCACTTCACTTCCTAAAACCCTATTCACACCTCCGGAATGTTTTTCTAAAAAAACTTTTGACTCCTTTTAGTTCCACATGCATCCAAAACATCCTTTTCTCAAATCCAAAAACTATAAATAGAGGGATACCCCTCCCACCTTTTCCTAAGAACTCTCTCTCTCTCTCTCTCTCTCATTTCTGATTTAGGTCATGCTTAAGTCTTTTAGAGTCATTTCATAGTTTATTTGAGCTATTTACTTGTTATTTGCTAATCCTTTCAAAGCTTTAGGTAAATGGGAGAAGCCATTAATGGTGAGCTTCCATTCTTAAGCTTTTGAAACATCAATAAACACAAAACTGATTGCTAGAGCTTTAATAGGTTCACTTATAGATAGCTTTCATGGAGTAGAGAACTAATATAGTCATGTTTAGAGGTTGATTGTTTGTTTCAAGATTTATATATGCATGCAAATAGGTAGCTCTTGCTTATCTCTAATTTGATGGTCATTTGAGTTGTTTGTTTCAAAGATTTTGGGTTTTTTTAGAGATTATTACCCCATTTTCATAGCTTTTACAAACTTTTCATTGCACACATTTGGCACGCCTGGTGGGACACCTACCATTGTCCTTTAGGAGCCTTTTCCAAGCTTTTCAAGTTCACTTTCATGCTTTCTAGGAGAAATAACTTGTTATTCACTTGATTTCATTTTTTTAAAGTAAGATAAATCATCCTTGTTCATGCATATTTTGTGGGTCTAAACTGGAAATAGGTTTCTTTGATTAACAACTAACCTGTTTGACTGTTGAAATTTTTCATTTCCATGAATTTGGCAGGTTTTATAGGGGGTAAGTGTATGTGTCCTAGAGGGGAGCATCTCCGTTGAAATTCTAAGACACACTTGTCGAACTAGCATGTGCACTCGTCTGGTCATATTTTTCATTGACATGTCATTTACAAAGGGCCACGTACTTATCAAACTATCGACATCTCCATTGGTATCAGGCATACCCTTGCCTCTGGACGTGTAGGTGTATTTTTGGCATACTTGTGTTGATTCATCTTTTGGCTTACAAGCGTATCCATCGGGAAGGAGGTGTCTCCGTTGAAACCCTAGTGTACTGTCTCTTGGCCCACGTAGGCATTGGACCTTACTATCATAGATTACTTCCATGCGCACACGTCGTGTTGGGCGCGCAGTGTCCGATTTAAAAATTAGAATTTCTCTTCGAGTTGTAAGATCAAAATTTTTGAGTTTTTCTAGTTGTTCGTAGGTTCTAACAAGTGATTGCAAGTTCCTTTTTAATTTTGTTTAACTAATGTAGTTTAAGTGTTTCATTTTTCTAAGTTAGAAAGGGTTTTTGAAGTGTGTATGCTCTTCCCTCGCACCTTCTAGGTGATCTTGGGAATCAAAAAACTTCCCAAACCTTCTTATTGCTTTCAAAACACTTACTTCATGAATTGATCTTTCAAAATTGGTTAAAACGAACTCTAACTTTTATAAAAAACACTTAAAGTATTTTCCATAAATCTTGTTTTAGTTGAGTTTCTCACGTTGTGTATGCTCTTCCTTCGCACCTCTTTGGTGATCTTAGGAATCAAAAGTAACACAAAAACTCTCTTTCTTGATATCATTATCTTTTATGGAAAATTACTAACTCTTTGCATGTAGGGCCTAATGCTTGTCAAAGAAAGGAGTTGCAAAAATGAAACCCTTTAATACATGTTTTCATATAGGTTGTCAAACAATGTGCTACTTAAAACCACATTAAGCTAAGCAAGATAAAAACACACCACTTCACATCACACTATATTACAGGTTTTGGAAAAGGGTACATCCCTATCCGCTCAACTAGAACATAACCCCTTTGGCATAACACCTTAAGCTATAACAATGGGGGTGGTTCTAGGAACCCTAAAGTAATCCACCGTTGAGTAACCTCATGGATGAAACAGAAGCACTCCGCTTACCCACTTGACTAGATTTTACATTGCAAGTTAGAGTCAAAGTTGTCCATATCGCGACCCTAGTGATGATACAACTGAATGCACTAGTTGCTCATTGTATCAGAAGGGGGTAAAGTAAAGCCAGATACTCCTAAATTAGTTAGTGTGAATCTTTGGGTAAATCAAGCTCGCATTTAGACAAACTGTTGACACCTAGTTGAGTGATCTTATTAGGAAAGCCATTTTGTCTTAGAGCCCACTTTACTAGTCCATTGTCGTGTCTTGTCGAGCCATCATGAAGTGATGACTTACTTGGAGTCTGAACCTTATTTTTCGAACAAGGAAAAGAGTCCACTTGAGTTAGATCTAAGTGTCTTTCATCATGAAATTAAATGACATATCACTTAGCTTGGTTTCTTTCTTGCCTTCGACGAGGTGAAACTCTACCCAAGTGGCGCTTAGTTTATTTTCATCTTTTGATCTATACCCTTGTATTCTCACTACCCATTTGGGGTGAGAAGGAAGCATACCCCACGAGTCTTATCAAGGATAGTATTCACCACTTTTTTTTTTGTTTACGCCCATCCATGTTTGCGTTGGGTTGTTAAACGTCTAAAGTGTACAAGTACGTTTTCATGTCTTTGATAGCCCTTTGATCTTGATTTCAAGATTTTCTTCATTGCTATGATTTCGGTTCATCATTATTTCTCCTCAAGTTGTTTTTTCTCACATTCTAGCCATACAATTTCGGTACTTACATCATGTTTTCAATGTTGTGAGAACTTGGTATAAGTCCCTTTATTGTATGGTTACGCTGCTCGCACAACTAAATAAATTCTTGCTATACTTATACTTAGTTTCAGTTCTAACATCATTTGAGTCTTTTGAGAGTGTCGATATTACCTTGTGTATACCGCAATAACATCATCTTGATACTAACACCTTGCTTGCTAGGTTAATGTGTCAAGATAGTGTTGTTACGTTATCCACATTCGCAACTTCCATGTTTCAAAAACTTAGGTTTTGTCGGCATTTAAACTGGTCTTAGTATATCTCGTGGAGAGATTGCGTCAATATCACTTTGATATTTAGGCCTTGTTGGTACTCTAACTCGACCTATGTATTAATAGGGTATTGTCACTATCCGCTTTGAGCCCTTTGTTGGAATCATAGTTTAGGGTATAGTCTTCTAAATGATAGTGTGAGTGATTGTTTGATTTGTTAAAATGTTCATATGATTGTTCTTTGAACGATAAACGACTGCATAACATTACATCTAGAACACATTGGGATATTTTGTCCATCAGATGACTTACACAACATACGCCTAGGTTTCATACAACTTTAAAGGTATTTAGACAAAACCTAGTATAACTTTAAATAGTAATGCCAAGAATAAAAAAATGGCATCTAAACCAAACAAGCCCGACTTAGAAGAAAATCCTTTCACGTCCTTCCCATTTAGTGGTAATAAATTAGCACCTCTCTTTTCGCAAGTCAAAGACACAAATATGTTGATTGATCATAGCAGAGAAGAATCTGATTCTTTTGAGGAACAACATAAGTTAGACCTAGGTCGATTTGACGAGCTCCTTTATTATAACAGATCAAGTACTCACAAGAGTCCTAGAGTTAGGGGCTAAGATTCCACAAGAACGTGAAGTGGAGACTAAGATCATTAATTGTAAAATGAAGAATGACCATCCCTCTTAGACATGGATAACCCCTTTGACGTAGGGTATGCTTCTACTTCAGAAAACATCACAAAAATGTTGAAGAAGACCCATCAAAACCAATTGGCAATTCACGAAGACCTTATTATAAGGCTTCACGTAAAGTAAAAATTGAGCATGAGTGCAAAGGATCACCGCCTCCTAAGTTTGACGAGGAAGACGATCCCTTAGTTGAAGAAGAGATCCTTCAAAAAATATTGAAACTAAGTAAAAAATTAGCAAACTTAGGCTCTTTGAGTAGGAATGTGCATAAAGACAAACTCAAAACAAAATCTAGTGAGTTTCACTTTGATCCATACGATGACACAACTTTTAAAGTTGCTAAGGTAAATAGACCAATATCACCTACAAAAGAACAACTCATTCAATAAGAGTTACAATCAATGAATAACACACTTACTACGCTACAAGAAGGTAACATAGGACACAATAGGAAGTACTTATATGAAGAACTATGTCCTTACCCCTTTGACAAGGACATGTTGCGACAATCGTTTCCAAAACATTTTTCCATTCCTAAGTTCGATAAATATAAAAGCAAAGGTGATCCTCATGATCACATCAAGGAATTTTACATGGCTTTTCAAGAGGTCACGTATAATGATAATTTCTTAATATGAATATTCCCTCGTAACCTAGGAGCACTGGCATTAGAATGGTTTTTTAGTATACCTAAGGGATCCATTACAACATGGCCCACACTAGTGGAAAAATTCATGTGACATTATTCCTTCAATATGGAGAATGATATCATGATGAATGACCTTTGCAATGTAAAACAAAATCCCAAAGATACCTTTGCGAGCTTCTTATAATGATGGCATGGATTAGAAAAACGTGTCCTTTGTTCCTTGTTAGAAAAACAACTAGTAAGCATATTCATTCCTAACCTAAACCTAGAGATAGCCTTTCATTTGCAAATGCACTGCGGCTCTAACTTTGAAGAAGTTATAGAGAAGGGTAGTCAAATTAAAAAGTATCTCATCGTGAAGGGTACACTTAAATTGGTCATCAAGGACAAACATGAAACAAAACCCTCAGATAAACCAAAATTCTTCAACAAAAACAAACATGTCATTGGAAATGGCATTACAGGACTCCAAAAGAGTCCAAACCATACAAACTAGTCTACTTTTAAAGCTCTCATAAGGACCTCACCCAAAGGCGCCCACTAAACATACATTTATGCCACTAACAGAATCACTATCTTCCATACTTAAACAATTAGATGTGGTAAACATGATGCAGTACCCAATTGCGAAAGTACCATATCTAGAGGATGCTCCAAAACCGGTTGGTTCAAAGATCACGAGTACTATGATTTCCATCGTGTTAAAGGACACAAAACAGAGATAGGTGCTTGAGACTATGACATTATATACAAGACCTCATCGAAGAGGGAAAAATCACCATAGATTCCCCCTTGACTTAGGATAAGGTCCCAATGAGAAAATGGGTATCTTCAAAGAGCCCTTTCCTAACCATGCAGATAATAAGAACATCGAGCCGGATCGCGCACAAACTTTCAATGACTATAAGAATGCTGCTTATGTTTATCCAACTAATGATAGTCCCTTTGATTCCCTTATAGATGTATCCATTCATCGGATGAACAGTTAATACTATTAGGATATTAGAAAAAAATGTGCATGAGGGATGCGACACACTTGTTTGATCATACCAGATCCCCTACCTATCCCTTAGGAAGGTCAATACAATTTAATAGAACAGTTAGAGAAGACACCCACTAGGATATTGATTTTAGATCTCCTCAAAATCTCTACTACTCATAAAAACATATTGTATAAAACACTGCAAAGTTCATGAGTATCCATAGATGTAGATCCCACGTACCTTCAAGAAATGATTACATACCTTGATTCCAAAGATCATATCAATTTTGATAGCTCTGCAATCCTGCGTAATGACCCAAAGCACAACTTACCCCTATACCTAGAAGTAGTTGTTACTCGTCGTAAGATCAAGAGAGTACTTGTAGATGGTGGATATGGTCTAAATATTTTCACTTTGAAGCTGGTTAAGCAACTAGGCCATTCA
Organism: Taxus wallichiana var. yunnanensis; assembly: GCA_018340775.1. Taxonomy (NCBI): domain Eukaryota; kingdom Viridiplantae; phylum Streptophyta; class Pinopsida; order Cupressales; family Taxaceae; genus Taxus; species Taxus wallichiana. Next base: position 730,146,065 of record CM031243.1, on the reverse strand, counting down.
AAAATGGATCTAGGGGCTAAAACTATTACAATCACAACCTATGATAATGAGGAGCGTGAGTCAGCAAGTACTATAGTAGTTCCGATGGAAGTAGGGACGACTTGTCATGATATGACATTCCATGTCCTTGACTTGGATATTCCTTACAACATGCTCCTAGGGCGCCCATGGATCCATGCCATGTAAGCCATTCCTTCAACATTTCATCAATGTATTAAGATGTGCCATGAAGGACAAATAGTCACCATTCAAGGTGATCTAGAACCATTCACACATTGTAGGGCATTGCATAGTTTTCTCATACAACTTATGAATGTCCTTTTGCAGATATTATTGTTCCTTTACAAACATAAGCTATCAAGGAACATGTGGATCTAGATTCACTCACTCCTTGTAATCAAAACTTTCCTTTGTTGGTCAACCCTTTCACATCATGGGAGGCAACGTCTATAAAGTATGGCCCAGGTGAGCAATTCACTCTTCAACATGCCTTATTAATATTAGATCTATCAGTGTCACCCAAGACATGTGGTAAACCCTACTTTCAATTCAAGAGCACTCGGGATAAATGCCCTAAACCATTAGAGAAGTTCATCCCTAGTGGTCTCCTATCTAAGGAAAAGATGTTAGAAGATCCCGTCAGGAGGGTACCTGAAGGTACCATGGCATCATGTCATCAAGCTCCACAATATATCAAAGGCCACCGTATGATGTACGTCATGGGTTACAATGGGTTTGGATGTGGTATCAATGCACAAGGATGGTTAGAACCCATTCCTATCCCTCATTTCAAATCCAACAAACATGGCCTTGGAATTAGACCTCATGACGATCCACCCTTTGAGATTGATGCCACCTCTTTCAAACATGAGGATGACTCATCTCATTCAGATAGTGACACAGATTCCCAATGTAGCCTCTATGAGGATCTTGCCTCCACTAACCTATTCCCTGATTCAGTTATTTTTACCTTATCTGGATCTAATCCTCAAACCAATTGCCAAGTAACCCTTGTATATCCGAACTTGTAGATTGGGATCAAAAATTTCATGTACTACTTGATTTCTTTGAAAATGATGAGGCATTTATAGAATTCATGGGACTCAGGGATTCTATTCGACTAGGGATCACAAGAAAGGTTTTTCCATCAAACTAGATGCTGTGCATACTTTGGAGAAGAGGCAGAGATGTGTGGATGCTTGAATAGGAAGGTCATAAGCAAGAGTAAGAATGCTTCAGAGAATCCTTGTGGAAAGAACAAACACAAGTCTCATATTGACAATTTTTTTGAGGCACTAGTAGATAAACAAAATGAAGAACCTATAGAAGAAATGGTATACCCATTCAAAGATAATGATGAGCCACCTAAGGAGGTTGACCTTACTCTTCCCCCTGATCCTACACGGATGGAAGATGTTTCTAAAATTCTTGTTGAAGAAATGATCACTATTAATATTGGCTCAGAAGAGGAACCTAGAATGATAAAGTTGGGAGATTCACTCTCAACTCAAGACAATGAAGTTTTTATGGAATTATTGAGAGAATATATAGATATATTTGCATGGTCATACATAGATATGCCTAGTTTGGACCCATAATTGGTCGTGCACAACCTCGTTGTGCACCCAGACACCAAACCCATCAAGCAGAAATTGAGAAAGATGCACCCCAAAGTTGCACTACTTGTCAAAGAAGAACTTGAAAAGTTATTAGCTGCTGATTTCATTAAACCCATTGACTATTCAGATTGGATATCTAACATAGTCCTAGTTTAGAAGAAGCTAGTTGGCATAAGAATCTACACCAACTTCCGCGACATCAATAAAGCATGTCCCAAAGATGACTTCCCCTTGCCTAATATTGATATGATTGTCGATTCTACCGTTGGTTATGAAATGTTATCCTTAATGGATGGTTTTTCAGTTATAACCAGATCCAAATTGCAAAGGAAGATCAACATAAGACAAATTTCATCACCCCTTGGGGACATTTTGTTACAAGGTCATGCATTTCAGACTCAAGAATGTCGGGCCACCTATCAACACGTAATGATAATAATATTCCATGACATGATGAATGACATCTTAGAGGATTACGTTGATGATATCTTAGCAAAATATTAAAGAAGAGGAGAACACCACTCAAGGCTCGAGATGCATTTTTAGTGTCTTTGAGATTACAAAGAATGCTTGAACCCTAAGAAGTGTGTCTTTGGCATTTTTTCAGAGAAGCTCCTAGGCTTCATCGTTTCACAGAGAGGAAAAAGGTGGATCCGAAAAAGGTTACAACTAGCACAGAAATGCCTCCACCTACAAATCTCAAACAAATAAGAAGTTTACAAGGAAAGAAACAGGCAATCCGTCATTTCATTTCATAGCTTGTGGATAAGTGCCATCCATTTACACATCTCCTCAAGAAGGATGTTGTATTCAACTACGAACCAAATTGTTGAAAGGTATTTGCACTGCTTAAACAATACCTTGTTAATCCACCCGTACTAATGCCACCTACCTCAAGTGAACCTCTCCTATTATACATTTCAGATACCCAATTTTCTATTGGTGCACTGCTTGCCCAATATGACCTAGACCATAAAGAAAGGGTAGTTTATTACCTTAGTTGCACCTTGATTGCCTATGAGTTGAATTACCCACAAATTGAAAAGGCCTACCTAGTAGTCATCTTTACCTTTCAAAAACTACATCATTATCTCCTTAACAATAAAACCAAGCTGATATCCAAAGTTGACCCTCTTAAATACCTTTTATCCAAACCCTCCCTTACGGGACGAATGGCTAATTGGATCATTCTCCTAAGTGAATTTGATATTGAGTTTGTTAACTAAAAGTCATTAAAGGGACAAGTATTGGCTGATCAGTTAACAAAATCCCTCTACCAGGGATGGAACCTTTGTGTCTTGATATGCCAGATACATCCATGATGTATGTTGAAGAGTCTCGTGGAGTGGCAAGTCCATTTTGATGGATCATTCACCTTCCATGGATTGGGAGTAGGATTCATGCTCATCACTCCCATAGGGAGGTCATTCTAAGGGCATTTCATTTGGGATTCCGTGTACTAATAACATTGCAGAATATGAGGCACTCATCGCTGGCCTTAAGTTGGCTATCACTTGGAATATCATACAGCTACGAGTCATTGGGGACTCCCAACTTATTATTAAACAAGTTAATGATGAGTATAAGGTTAAAGATGAAAAGCTTATTCCATACAAGAAATTGGTTGAAACCTTGAAGGAATATTTTATATAGATTATCTTTGAACAAAACCAAGGTCACACAATAGGTCAGCAAATGCTATGGCTATAATTAGGTCTCTCTTATGCATTCCACCTTAGGAAAACAAAATTCCTTTCTTTGTGGAGCATTTATGAGTGCCCGCATATGACATGCTAGAGTCGTGTTTGGCATGTGAAGTTGTTGGTCCCTTCTCCCCTTGGTATGACCTATATTTAGATACCTACAAGATGGCACATTTCCCCAAACATTACCCATTCTAAGAAGAAAGCTCTTATCCACCGTATAGCTCGTTACACCCTCCTAGGAGGCACCCTTTATCATCCACCCTTTATCATCATGGATATGATGGGAATATGCTTCACTTTGTTTGGATGTTATTGAATCGGTCCACGCTATTAAGGAATTGCACAAAGGTATTTGTAGAACAAATACCAACGGCATGGTCTTGACTAAGAAGCTCTTAAGGGTGGGTTATTATTGGCCCACCATGAAAGTAGATTGTTAAAATTTTGTAAAGAAATGTGAGCTATGCCAAAAATATGGCAACTTGACACATGTGCTAACACAGGCTTTACAATCCAATGTGACACCTTGACCATTTTATAAATGGGGCCATGATATCATAGGGAAGCTCCATCCTTCTTCTTCAGATGGCCATACCCATATTATTACTGCCACCAAATATTTTATTAAATGGGTAGTGGTTGTACCTCTCACTTATGTCACTGGTGTGCAAATATCCAAATTCATCATGAATCACCTCATTTTCCGTTACGGTATCCCTTTTACCATTATCACTGATAATGGTAAATCCTTCAAGAATAAAACAAAAGTGTTATGTCAAATCTTTTAAATACAGCTCAAATGGTCCACACCCTATTACCCCCAAAGTAATGGGAAAGCCGAGGCTGCCAATAAAAATCTTGTATGGATCATTGAGAAAATGTTAAGTAATCTTGGTCATAATTGGCACTTACGGATACATCATACCCTCTCGGGCCTATCAAACTTCCATCCGTACTCCTACTAGTATGACCCAATATTCCTTAGTATGTTGTGTTGGTGCTCAAAATTGTCTCACCCCATTTTTCCCCTTGAAAATTTATTGATTTACGGCCTCTGTCATTTTATCCTTCCCCATGATTGTGCTTGGCTGGTCTTCGTTGCCATTTTTAGTCTACCCTGGTCAAAGATCATGTCTCGGGTCCATATTTGTCTCCTAGTTTCTTTGTTCCTCTGGAAAGGTCTCGTATTTTGAGTTCCCCGGGCTTTGTCCTTTCAAAATTTGCATTTTCTCGTTCCCTCTATTGCCACATTTGCAATTCATGTTATTGACATTTCTTCCTTGAAATACTTGAAGAAGGATGAGTTGATATGTCCCTGAGGAACGTATTTGAGCCTTGTAACTATCTAAACTCTCTGTCATTGAAGAAAAATTCATTTTCAGGCTCAAATGCTTGTGTTTCTATATTTTACGGTTTGACGGGTGTTTTCTCTCGGTCAAACTTGCATCTTTGCATCTATAGGGACGTGGCACCTTTTGGTTGGACGTGGCTCAGCTAAACACTTCAAAAATTCCATGAAAAGCCTCATTTTAAAAACATGTGTCCACGTGGAGGAACGATGCTCATTTGAAGACCTACTTTTGGGCTTTGCCTTGGAGTAGTGTCGGGAGGACACGTGGAGGCTTCGCTTCTTGGCCCAGACTTAGACAAATTTTTATGCAGTTGGAGCAGTTTGGTGGAACATGACACATGGCAAGCTCACACTCATTCAAGGTCTCTGCTTTGGGCACCATCTTGAAGTTGTACCATGGAGACACGTGGAGGAACCGCGCATGTTCAGGACTAGCCCTTGAGTTTCATTCTAAAGAAGTTCCAGGATGACACGTGGAGGCCTCCGCTTGCTTTACATTTTACTTAAACTTTTCAATGCCAAAAGGAGACTACCTCAGAGTATGACATGTGGTGCCTTCCGCTGAGCTTCAAGCATTTAGACAAATCTCACCGGAGCAGGGACACGTGGCGAGCCCGCGCTCGTTCAAGTATCAAGTTTTGGGACCGCCTCGGGTGCGCCATGGTGACATGTGGCAGTTTGAAAAATCAAAGAGGCGGGGAGGCAGACCATCGAGGACAACTTGGAAATTTTGCCTCTTGTATTCAAATGACTCAAAGTATCAAAAATCCCGAGGGCCCAAGGGAAATAGTCAATTTTTGCCCCGATCAACGACGGAGGTGCGGGCTTGCGAGAGAAATGTTAAAAATTTTCCTTCATGAAATATGATTAAAATATGAAATGAGAGTGCTGCCCCTCAGCCAATCATATGAGGACACATGTCCTATGGGAGAACAGAGCCACGGAGAAAAATTGAATTTTTTTCCTTTGTCTAAAAAGATGCAAAATGTGTAAAATTGAGCCGCGACTCAGATCCAGGTAATATTGCGCCACGTGTCATACTCAAATCACAAAGGCATAGTGGCGGGAAATCAAGAAATTTTACAAATTTTCCAAAAGTAGTAAAAAGGTAAAAAAGACACCCGAGGCCTATTTTTACCTGGATTTGCCACATGGAGGGCTCAAATTTGAAGTTGAGGAACAAATCGACGGTAGTTGTGCATATCAAAAATTTGGCAGCCATTTGAGCTCCAAGAGGTTTGGAGATGCATTTTTTGCATCAATCTTCATTGAAATTTTTGCCAATTTGTGTCGTTTTGGCCTGCAGGTATGAATTAATCAATTTGGGGGTTCAATTTGTTAATCCAAGGCATTTTTCAAATAAATTTTTACTCTGGTTCATAAAAAACGTGAATTACTAGATCCAAAGTTGCAGAGTAAAAATTGGGAAGGGAAAAGTTGAAATGATGAAATGAAAGGGGTCTACATGCGTGGGAAATGAAAAACGTGCTTCCACTTTGAAGAATGATGAAAGTTTTGTAATGATTCACCTTTTGAAAGAATAACTAGCAAATTTTTGTGAGTTTGTTAAATGTTATTTTTAGGAATATTGCAAAAAGCAAAGGTGCTTTGAATATTCCACTTTTGGAGGGAAGATTTGAGGGGAAAGTGAGTGAGTGAGTGAAAGTTGTATATTGCATGAATTTGTCATGCAAATGGTTGGAGAAACTTAGAATTTTCATGAGAAAATCTGGGAAGAAGCCCATTCTCTGAGAAACCACCTGAGAACCATTTTAACTCCCTTTTGCATCAAATTTGTATCATGTTAGGTTGGTTGCAGATGTATAGCCACTAACAAGCTCTGAGATTGTTCTTATAACATTCCCTCTTGATAAATTTGGTCATTACGGATTATTTTATGCCGTGTCTTGGTAAAATTTGCATTTGCTTATGTTTGAATGTTTTCAATTTGTGTTTCTTGCTCTGTTGCAATCTAGTGTTTGGAATTTCCTTTTGATCATGCATATCTAATTCAGTAATGACTTAGTGGAATTTGTCATTCCGAATCGAAGAGATTTCATATGATGAAGGGATAAACAAATTTAAATTCACTCTGCTTTCCTTGATATAGATTTGATTGTAAACCTTTGGGGGTACCTTAGGTATGATAGAATAGAAATTTCTAAATGCTTTGCTAATTCATTTAACTCAAGATTTTGTGATAAATCATCAGAGATTGTGTGGAAGAGTGTAGATCTGGGCTTCCATTTGATGCACATATCCTGGTTGAAGGAACACCTTAACCTCTTTGAAACATTTCAGTTATCTGAGTCTTTCAAGTTTTGCAAAGGTCCTCAAAGAAAGTTGGCAAATTTTGGTTAGTTTTGTCTGAATATCTCCCACCCTAAAATTCATTTCAATAACTCATCCTACCTATAATACCCTTGCATTGTATTGTGTGTCAACAAAAGAATACAATCCATTTACAAAAATGCACAAAGCAGTCATGATCATACCATGTCTTTAGTAGCCTTAGCCTTGTCTTGAAAACATTTCCATCATTTAGTAGTGACAACTTTGTTGAGTTTGAATAATGGGAAATTGATCATTTTTTCTCAAGGCCATCTCCATATAATTTCCACAGTATAAGGATATTTTCACCTCCTTCACAAAACAAAGGCTACAATATAGGTTCTCTTACCTTGGTTGATAGGAAAACCTAAAATAGTGAGGATTAGATCAATTCTTCCAAGGTGCTACCCACTTCTTCAAAGCCTAAGTGCTAACAATTCAGATAAATTGCTTCCCTGGCTACAAAATGACATATAAACCATTTATTTGCCTCTGACTGTCTTGTAAAATCCATGATGTAGCTCAAGTTGTGAACGAGATTAAATCTGGGTACCAACATGTGGCATTGAAGCCATCATACCCTTGGAAGTGGAGCTTCCCTCCCTGAGAATATCTCTCCAGGACTATCTTGATAAAGATGAAGACTATAGAGTTGCTCGACTAGAAGAGTTAGAGTTGTTGGATGAGAAGTGTATGAGAGCGCTCAATCACCTGAAATTTTATCAGAACTGAGTGTCAAGAGGATATAACAAACATATCATCCATTGTGAATTTGATGTAGGTGATTTAGTTCTAAAATAAAACCATAGAAACACTATCAAGGACAAAGAAAATAAAGGTAAATTTGAGGCTAATTGGTTAGGGCCTTATGTGGTGGTTGCTAAATATGGATCAAGAGCTTATAAAATGGCATACTCAGATGGTGAAGAGCTTCCAAAACCTATGAATGCCATGCATCTCAAGCGGTTCTATGCTTAAGCATGGCGGAAATATCAGAAAATACCTGCAAAGTAGAAAAACAAAGAAAACCAAGCAAAAAAGAGAAAAATAAGAAAATCAAGAAAACAGTAAAGAAAAAACAGGTCATCCACATGTGAAAACCACGCAATTGTGGCACATTGGGTAGGTCTTTGGGTGAAAACTAGTTTCTAGCACTCAAGGAGGATTTTTTGGTCACAAGCTACTCTTACATCTAGATGGGTAACCCTCACCGCTATCTAGGTTCGGTTTCTCTTGATTAGGTCTAGGAACCCTACCGGGTCTACTTTGCCAGGCCGTGATTTGGATTATTTGTTCTTATATCTGTGTGAAGGAGTTGCCTTTGTATATTCCCATATAATGTTGGGGGCACCTTCATATTCCACTTTCTCAAACATATACGCGTGGCATTTTACCTTTTGTATATTCCCACATCACGCTGGGGGAATCCACACTTCTTTTCCTTGTGCATTACTTTGAAACAAGACCTTAGAAAATACAAAAACATTAAGAAAAGATACACAAAAATATAAACATTCGAAAACCCCCTTGGGAATAAAGCTACACCAACTTTGTAACATTGTCTTAAGGAAACCTCGAAAACAATGTGAATAATAGCCTTGAAAAATTATCTTTCAAGATAACACCAAAAACATTAGAAAATATATCAATGTTGTCCCGCAAAAACAAGGTAGTGATTAGATTGATTTTAGTTGATGGTTTGTATAGTTTTGGTTGTAAGTATCTTTTCACGTTGTATGATTTAAATTATGGTTCATTTGCTTACCTTCAATTGAATCTCGTTTGATTTAATTATGTCTTGTATTGAGTTCATTTTTAAAGCTTTTATACTTGTAAGATATTGGTATGTTTTCATCGTCTGTTGTATGCATCTATTAGAATTCATTTTACTTACTTAGATTGGATACCAATTTAATCATTGTTAAAATTTGCATGAGTTCATTTCTAGTTGCATATTGTTGTGTGGTTTTGAAGGTGTACATTTGTTTAGTTTTGTTAAATTTTTCTTGTGTGTTTGTTTACTACACATCTTTTTGTTATCACATCTATCATCTATCATTCATCACATATAATATACAAAATGCTAAGTTTTACATCATGCATGTATACTAAGCTAATCATCACATATTGTATCATCAATGGGGGTAAGAGGGGTTGCGCATGATCACAAATATATCCCCCCACACCATGATCATCCCAAATTCTAACATCTACCATAATATCTCGTGTCCAAAACATATGATATTATCTGAGGATATATCATCAATATAAAAACATGTGGTACACCATCACTATTTAGCATGAAATATACATAGGAAATATGAATCATACATCATCATGATACACTCATAAATCTATAAACACGAATCATTATCATAGAGCATATAAAAACATGACAATATAAACCATTGAATGTCCATATATACATATGTAAATATCTAGTCTCAAAATAATATATACATCATCGATACAAAATCTGCCATCTAAAGGGCATGAATAAAAACCGAGCCTTCATCAAGAGGCATAATAAAAATGATACATCAATACATACATCGATCAAAATCATCCTTCATAAGAGGCATGTATACATACATATGTTAGTACAAAAAGAGAGAGTCAACCATGACTCTTGCCCTCTCCAGGGTTGCACAGTCATGACTTGGAGGATGAAACAAAAACTAATGTGATGGGTCAGCTCTAGGTGTACCACCATGCTGTCCAGCTGACTACTATACCGATCTAACCAACCGACTTGACCTCTCGTGATCTGGAAATTATCCTGCCCACATCTAACTAATCAAACGGTGTAACTTGCTCCCCTACTGGAACTACGTGATGGTAGACAGACTTGTAATATGAGGCCTTACCACTAGCTCTCATGATGTCCTGAATCATCTATGTATCCCCAAAAGTAGTGGTTGCATGTACAACAACATCTCGCTCCCCTTTCAGTCTACCCATATCAGCATGGGCCTATCTCAAAGCGGTGGCTTGCTGATCTCTCGCTTTTGCTATAATGGTATGGACATGTGCGGGTGCCTCGATCTCTCTGAATGGTAATACCCTGCACCTACGCTTGGGCTCGGTCTGTGTGCAGAACTAACCCCCTATGCATGTGTCTATGCCTGATGTAGGAGGCTCAATATCTGAGCACCCTACACTTCTAGCTACCTATTATGATAATTCCATGCTCCTCCATCCCCACCCTAAGCGGCCTGGGCTCTCACTTGGTCTCTCTCTGTTGTCATGACCTGTAAATGTGCCCTGGCCAGATCTCTTCGGTCATTACCTATAACTGAATGACTATCGCCACCTATAGCTACTCTTCAAGCACAAGTAGCTGTCCATCATCTCTACCACCACCTGGAGCATGAGGTGGCAGACCCTGCTATGGAAACACCTATTGTAATGGAGCATATATCCCACTAGAATGCCTACTAGAGGAAACTCTATATCTGGAGCTTAAGGTGCCTGTCTCTACCTAGGCCTAGGACCATGTTTGTGTGGATGTTGTAGTGGAGGACCCTGTCCCCCACCTCCATCATGATGCTTTGGCCATCAAAAGGATCATCATCATCATCACCATCACTATCCCCATCACCTCCACCATCACCTCTACCCTCATCACCACTTCTAGGAGGCCCCATTAGAGATGCATGCACGTCCCCTTCAACGGATACGAGTGTGCATACCTATATTTCGATAGGTACACCTACACGTACCCATGGTTTTGATGCATGCGCGCATGCGCATACGTCAAATTTTTACCTAAACTAGCCTAAAACACGTTAAAAATGTCATTAAATGCTAAAAGGACAAAGTAAGGATAGGGCACTCACGTAGGGTCCATCCGCTATGTCCCAAGGTAATCATGTATGCAATCTACTCATCTCCTCCTTGGAAGTCTCACCATCTCACTCCAATGCTCTCACACTCACTCATGGTAAAATTTTGCAAGATCTCTGCTATAAATGAACTGGTTGTGATTGATTTACCCCCTATGTGGGTATATTAGGTCAGTCATGATGCCCTTGCGACATGTTTTCTCCATCGTGATCACTCCAACACTTCTCTTCACTAAAATGATTATTTTTTATTAATTTTCCGCTACGTTGGGGCACTATTTGCCACCTAGTGCTTATCTCTTCACCCTGGGAATTTTTAAATATTTCTAGGTGCTTCTTGTCTTCTATTTTTATCTATCGCCATGATTATTTTTAAATAATTATTGTTGGCCCATTTGTCTTCTCGTCGGGGCATGTTATTGCTACCCGATGCTGTTCTCCTCACTCTGGAGCATTTTCACGTGCTTTTAGGTGATCTTCCATTTCCTAAATTCTTCTGACCAATCAAAATTTTAAAAATTATTAAATCATTCAAAAATCCAAAAAAATGACACAACCTCTTAAAATGGACTAAAATTGGTAACAAGCTCATTTGCAGCTGAAATCTATGTCTCTCGCACGACGTTCATCTCATATCTTTTGTCATTTCCACACGTATTGAGACAATGACTCATGGATCCTCTAAATCTCTAAACCATTTACAAAAGCTATGTTGCTTACTTCATCGATAGTTTGGGGCACAAGTTTCCTGGTATTATTTCACTGCACACTACTTTTTCATCGACCTAAGTGTCCTCCATCCTTTCCCTTGCATATAAAAATTTCTTGGGGCATCATTTTAAACCCTTGTCATTTATCAAAACATTTGGGATTGCAGCTCGATAACAAAATATTTGTGCAACTGCCTTAAATGTTGTTGGTTTGAGTATGTGTGATTGTACTTATTTCCATGTTAGATGAGTTTGTTTACTTCTCGTATTGCATTGCATTTGTGTATGTTGCATGGAGTTGGCCATTTTTAGCAATGGAAAATTGTTTGTATCTTGGATTTTTATGTCATTTTACGTTGCTATTGCATGCTTGTATTTTAATAAGGACTGATGATGAAGATTACTAGCAATATGATGAATATAATTGTTTATATAGCAATGCCTGGTGGATAGCTCAAAATCCCTTTTTCTTGTTATTTTTCTCTTCTATTCTTTCTTCTATCCTATTTTTCAATCGTCGATCACGTTCCTCCATCACCCCATTGACACGGAGGGGGCATCCTTCATCCTACTAATTTTTCATCTACCAATTCAAAATTTTCTACTTGTTTAAGCTTGTCTCTTGTCTTTGAAGTGACGTGGCGCGTCACCTCAAAGAGGGGAAAATGTAGACACCTATAATTTTGTCTACATGATCTTATTACTAAGATCATACTAACTATCCTAGTCTCGTGTTAATTTACTACACTACGCTAGTAAATTACCCTTTCTAACCCCTTCTAAACCTCCTAAATCACGCTAATTTCTATCTAACCAACTTCTATAAGCTTGTTTCCTTTAATTAACCTTGTTTAGGTTAATTAACCTTCTTATTGACTTCCTAAAGAGGATTTGAATTTCTAAACAAATATCTTACCTTTCCAAATAACCACTTAGCTTCCTAAAACTTTGTTCACACCTCCAAATAGGTTTTTCTAAAAATCAACTTTTTGACTCTTTTTATTCCCACATGCATCCAAAACATCTTTTCTCAAATCCAAAACTATAAATAGAGGGATACCCTCCCACCTTTTCCTAAGATATATATATATATATATATATATATATATATATCATTTCTGATTTAGGTCATGCTTAGGTCTTTTAGAGTCATTTCATAGTTTATTTGAGCTATTTACTTGTCATTTTCTAATCCTTTTCAAAGCTTTAGGTAAATGGGAGAAGCCATTAATGGTGAGCTTACGTTCTTAAGTTTTGAAACATCAATAAACAAAAAAATGATTGCTAGAGCTTTATTAGGTTCACTTAAAGATAGCTTTCATGGAGTAGAGAACTAGTATAGTCATGTTTAGAGGTTGATTGTTTGTTTCAAGCTTTATATACACATGAAAATAGGTAGCTCTTGCTTATCTCTAATCTGATGGTCATTTGAGTTGGTTGTTCCAAATCTTTTGGGGTTTCTTTAGAGATTATTACCCCATTTTCATAGCTTTTGCAAACTTTTCTTTGTACACACCACTGATACCTTTTCTATATGGCATTTTCTATAAGGTTCTACCTAGAATCACAAAGAAGGTTAAAGAGACCATGGTAACAATGCATGCCGAAATATGCTACAAAATCTCCAAGGTTATCAAAGAAGTTGAGGATTCCATGATTATGAAGAGGCATGGTATTCAAAGATAATTTTACAAGATTGTAGAATACATTTGTAGTAAAATTATGAGTAATTTTGCAGAATATAGGAAAATATCAGTTTGAAATGGAAGGACTAAAATCGACAAGGGATATGGAGTAGTAATAATGCTAATTAGAAATGCGTAGTTTATAATTATGGAAGTGGAGAAAGAGGATCCAAACATATGGCTACAAAAACATAATTTAATGAGATAACAATGAGGTTAGTTGCTTGCTACTTTGCATGAAGAGGCTTGAAAACATATAATAAAAAGACTCTTATGTATCGCTCAAAGTGAAATTTCAACATTTAACGCATTAGGGGAAGTATTGGTAACATGATACTTGACTACAAGGAAAAGTAATAACCATTCCATTTATTTGAGAAACGAAGGTGAAGTGAACAAAAATATGTTATGGCTAGAGGAAGAGGAAGGCCAACTTTGGGAGAGGACATCACAAGATGGAAGAGGGGGTGTTACATAATGTGAGGAAAAAATATTGGGACTATGTAGCCTCTATGACATGGTTATATGCAATGTTATGAGAGCATGGTAAAATTTAGGTGAAATCACTTATAAAACATATAATGGCCAAACAATGGTGGATTATTTTATTGTTCACAAAATTGTATCTCAAGTTTAGTGGAGTTAGAAATAAGGGGTTTCCTGTAGAGATTAAATAAGACCATAATCCAATATAGATGAAGATTGGAATGAACACAAACAATCAACAAGGGGAATAAACACACCATAATCAAAGGAAGACAACTCTTTAGGGTAAAATTCTCATGACTGATGCGAATATAGAACTTTTCAAGGAAACTCTTGAAAAGCACTTTCTAGAAATAAATAATAAAATATCGGGACAACTAGTTGTCCAATAAACAACAATACATTGATTCCAAAAATTCACAAAGTGCTAAATGCTTATAATAAATATAAGCCAAGGAGGGGAAATATAAGCAATTGCTTGACAAATCAATGGTACAATGAACATTACAAGATAATAAATAATTTTGAGAGAACTTGGGATGGATAAAAGTAAGAATTCCTATGAAAAAATGATTCATTATAAAAAGAAAGGCATCTAATCCCACTAAGGAAAGAGATGATTTATCTAGAAAAGCATAATTGCAAAGGATTTTAGAGGAACTACAACAAATGAGAAAACAAATATAAAAAAATAATACAAAAATACAATGGCTAGAATATGCAAAATATACTCTATAAATGAGATCAAGATAAATAAATCCCCCTCTTGCGATCAACACAACAACCAATATATTCTATATAGAGGATATCACTTAAGGCTTAAAGAGTCTATTAGAAGGTAAGGATTAAGACATATATGAGATACACGAAGAATATCTACAATGGTGCGTGGAAGCCCTCGAGAAACACATTGAAAACATATTCAATAGTATCATTCATGAATGCTTCTTAATGGATTGACGACTAGTCTCATTGTCCTTCTATATAAAAGTGAGGATATCAATAATTCGTCAAAGTATCACACTATTATGGAAAATCCACTTCTGAAAAACCATTTGGGAGTATGGTAGTGTGAAAAATCAATGGCTAGATAGAAAAAAAGAAAAAAATTAAAAGGACATACAAGTGTCGGACCAATGTATTGTATTATCGAACATTATGTCACTATTAGGATTTTGATTGAAAAAGTATGGGATAACCAAGCACGGACACCTAAATTTGGAAATTTATTTTTTTGACAATGAAAAATTTGGCTTTGCACCTTAAGCATGACTTATGCATACATTCCAAGCCCAATTGACCTATCCTTATCTCCCTTTCATAAATTTATTATCTATGGACATTACTCAATTTCTCAAAAACTAGTCACATCAATACACAATAGTATAATCTCCATAGGCATCCTATCTAAAATCTTGCACATTCCCTTGAATTTCCTTTTTGGAACAAAATTGTCCCATGGTTTGGTCCGATATCCTACCACCTAATAATTAATTTTGAATTTGATATCTTTTCATGGGTTGTTTCGTATCCCATGAGTAGGACATAACGAGAAAATAAACCTATGAACACCTATAAAAGTAAGTTTAAGTCACTTATATACCCACATAATATTCATCTAAAACTCTCAAGAGAACTCATTGTAAAACACACTCCTAAAGAACTCCAATATATTCCTAACCCCTTCAACGCAACAACACAACCTAAGAGCAGCCCATACATAGGTATGAATCCAACCAAACCAAGTTCAAGAGACATGATTCCAATTATATATACCTCCCAAGTGAAGCCAAGCCAAGCTAAGTTTAAGTATGCCAAGCCATGGTTACTTTGTTGTGAAAATATCAAGTTGTCATAGTTGCATCTATATAAATATCACATGCTAGGTGGTTAACTAGTGGTTTGAGTCATTTTTATACTAGTTCCAACATGGACGCCACAAGGGTGCTTCAACCACATCAATAAATTTTTTTTAGGGGTATTCAACCCATGGTTAGGGTTTGAGGGTATTTTTCATTGCATATAGGGTTTTTAGATGTGAGACACTTATGGTTACAATGAAAAGCTCATCACAAAGCTCCAAAACTCTTATAAAGTTAGAGAGTGCTAGATATCCCGGTTTGAAACCATACAACTTAAGAATAGACCATACCATGCTCTAGGATAGGTCACATGTTTCCATACCAACCCAGGTTTGTAGCCACAATTCAAGAAACAAAGCACCTCCAAGTGATTTCTAGTCTACATAGTCATTCTACACTCCCAAATCACCTTTCTTCCTCTATAATAAACTAACACTTATCCTCTTGAATTTTAAGCCATAATATCTATCTTTATATTTTGTAGTTTACTTTGGGATCTATATTATGGTTTATACATTAATGTTTATTAATTAATACTAATTCAATAAAATCTAAATATTTTATTAAAATCTGAATGCAAAGATCTGCTATAAATGATATACAATGAAATATAAATGCTAAACAATTTATTTAATTTTAACTATGAAAGGAAATGAGAGGGGTAAGGTACTTATCTTAATTTTTCTTATCCCGCAGTGAGTCTGGACTGGAAAATATGATGAAACAGAAACACAAACCATCACAAAAATGCAATAGAGGTGGAAATGGTTGGAATATGGCGACCGGAGAGGGACAAAGGCGTGATCATGGGTACCCTAGACATGTTTCTAGGTACCGGGTGTGTGGAAAATATCATAACCAAGTTTCGATATGGTCACCATTTCTTCACACTTGTTTTCCTTTGGTTGCCTATATGTTGCACTTGGATCAACGAGGTACTTGAAAACCTGAACACAAATATCCTCATGTAAAACCCTCAAAAAGACATCAAATCCTAAAAAGAAAGATGCAAAATGAGGGGTCAGACTATCCTCACTATCAAAATGGTGAAATTACGAGTGAGTGTTGTACTACATATCAAACCCAATGTAGTTCTATGTGCTTGTGTGTGCAATAGTTCTCCTAGGTTTCCCTTGTGCCAATGATGCCAAGATAACAGTGGTAGCTAGATAAAATGCAAATGTGTGGATGGAATAGAATGAAATCCCCTTCCTATGCAGTGTGTATGTAGAATAATGTGCCCAAATGCAGTCCCTTGATGTATGTAGATAGTTAGCCCTTGATAAGAATTTTCCGCCCTTATAATGGTATGTATGTTGTATTTATATAGGGATCTCTTGCTTGAATTTCAACACTAGTGACCTGACATGCCGACTAGTACCTCGGGATATGAGAGAGAAAACTGAAAAGACCTACCTCAAATGTAAAAATAAGATCAAACATAAATAAGACACGGGCATTCAGGATGGACATGAGCACTTGGCTCTAGTGTCTAGTCATGGGCATTAATGTCCAGAGACAAATGATGACAAATGAGTGAAGACTGACTAACAGGGGATCCTTGTGACTGACTCGAGCTTAACCGAGTGTATGAGTGACAAGTGTAAAAGATAAAAACAATAAAAACCAACAAGACAAGCGGATGGACTATGGAATGGGTCACCAGTGAATAATTTTCTTACACAAGATCCATATATAAAACAACATACTTGGCAATATAGTAAATAATAGTAAGTGCGTGATTTTGTGTCTACATTTTCCCCCACTTTATGTTGGTGAGAGAAAGCTCGGTAACATAAAGTAGATAGAGATTCATACCTGAGAGAAGTCCAGAGAAGCCCATGTTGTAGGAGTATGAACATATGTGGTATAAGTACATGCCAAATGAGATCACATAGTGTGGGGAACCATGTATCAACGTGTCGATCCATGCGGTGTAACGAGAGATGTGGGACTGTTATGAGGAGCGCTAAGCGAAATTGATGATTGCAATGTTGAATGATTGGAGATTCAATTTTTATCATTGATGGAGATATGATGGGGTAGGGAGTGATTAGTTCCCAACTCAATTGCGTGTGTATGAAAAACTAAGGATTTGGGTGTCCTACCATTAGAGGAAGAGTGTAGGGAGAGAGTTCTAGTTTTACCCTCCAACTTTAACTACATCCTCAAAAGGTCTAGCCACTGCATATAGACAAAGATTGGATTTTTTGATCCAATTTTGATCAAATGTGAATAACCTATATAGGAGTAGTATAGGAAAGGAAATGATGTCTCATTGCCCCCACTCCAGGGGTGTCATCGTAATATGTATGTGGTGGCTTCCATGTTAGGTCATATGGAAGTAGTCACAAATGTAGAATAATTTCCCATGTTAGGTCATTTGGGAAAGTGGTGATATAACTCCCAAGTTAGGTCATATGGGAGGATAAATACATTGTGTTCATGTTGATTGATTGATGTGATTTATGTTTTTGAGATTTGAATGTATGTGATTGATTGATTGGTTACTCATGGAGAGATTTTATGCTTGTTGCCCCTAGATTAGGTCATTAGGGAAAAAGTGACGTGAAATGTCGCATGGCGTACGAGAATGTTTTTGATAATGATGAATTAGGAGTGTGAAATAATCATGTGATAGTGTGAGGGGGATTATAGGATGACCTCGATTGTATTCCCCCCCTTTCGGTGAAAGGGAGAGTGATGATGAGAACGAACATTGAGCTAAAAGTAAGTGTGTAATGATGTAATAGTGAATGTATGATAGGTATCACAAAAATGTGTGTATATCGAGTTGAAATAATGTCAAGGAGGAATATAATGTTTGTGGAATGTGTACGATATGATATTACATGGAATTATGAAGATAATGATGCAAACAAGATACTAATAAGAGTAAATATACTCAAGATATGATGAAAGTCGTGGAATGTGTACTAGTTAAGAGAATGAGCACAAATAATGACTATAGTAAGGTAGGTAATGGAAAGTTACTATAAATAGTAATATGGAAAAGTGAATAGGCAATTCATTTGGTTATTACACGAGTGTGATTTTGAGCTTTGGGTGTGTGAAGATTCCTCAAGTGAGAGCACCACAATTGAGTCAATTTGAGATGGTGGCGGTAATTGTGGTGTCACGTCTACAACAACTGAGCTTGTAAGTTTGATTTTTTTGAAAAATGTTTTGATATTTTTCATTTTTGATGAATTTTCAAAAAAATTTCTTTTTGAATTTCTTGGCATTTTGGACTGTACAAAGAGCGGTGAAGGTGCTAATGACCCTCGGGACACTAGCACCTAGGCATGGGCACTAGTGACTTGGTCTTGGGTGCCCTAGTGCTTTGCTTCTTGGTCCTGGCATCCCAGAAGGCTTGGGTTGAGCCCAAAGTGTCGTAGATGTGAAAATTGATATGTGTTGATTCTATAGGTAGGTGTGTTTGCATATGTATGATTTTATAACACCTGTTTGCTATTGTTTTGTGGTGTGCAGAGGGACATCCATTCGAGGGAGTTTTGTGCTGGCCACCATTTGAGTACATTGCTGGGATTGGGGTTGTCAAATGATGAGTGGGATGTTCTAGACTATGCTGGCATTGTGGCACATAGAGAGGATGGGGGGATGTGCCCCATAATATGCCTATGATCACAACTTTTTGTGAGAGGTGGTGTGCAAATACTTGCACCTTTTGGTTACCTACAGGGAGATGATAGTGACTTTGGAGGACGTGTATCACATACTATGATTACCTATCATTGGTGAGAGGGTTTAGGTTATGGCCATGGATGATGCATAAAGATAGATGAGGGTCGTTAGGCGGTATTTTATGGGAACTCGATTTCATACCAAGGTCCATATTATACTGGATGCTATTATGAGATTAGGGGTTCTGTGATTGCAGAAGTTTATTGCCATGGTGATTGCTTCATCGATTTCAAGTGGAGGGTGGTGGTGTAGGAATCTTGTATAAGATGCATTCTACTATTAGATAGAGGAAGATAACATGAGGTATACCTCGGGAATGATGTGTATTGGACCAATTATACAAGACTATATAAATATTTACACAAGAGGAGCATGGGGGTGGTATTAGAGCTACCAAATTGTTACATGTATGGGCCTATGAGCATATTGCGATATTGAGGCCAATTGGTGGACCACAAGGAGAGTGGGATAGGCCAGATGAATTTTTTGAGAGATGGGTAGGTGTTTGTGGTAGGAAGATGGATATAGATACCTATAGAGTGATGTTAGATCGTATGGGGCCAGAGGTCATGATATGGAGGCCATACTAAGACTACAGAGGATGGCCATATGATGCAATGGAACTATGATGTATATGACAAACTATGTGGTCGGAGGATCGATTTCTAGTGGTGATCAAATTATTTTAGGTGGAGCATGTATCAAGATAGTTTGGTATAGCTCGGGATGTGTCTCCAGAGCCATATGTACAGTGTTAGGGCCATTAGGGCACCAAACAGGCTGGAGTTAGACCAGGGCCCACTAGAATGCAACTAGTATCCCCTGGGCTAGAAGAGGCTGATGTGGTGATAACGCTGATAGATGTGGATGACGCAGGGTGTAAAGAGGCATACCATGCATGGTGGGTGTCACTCCGGTGGGTGATTATTTTTCTAATTTTTGTAGTTGCAAGTGGGAGCACCACTAGCGGGAGGATTAGAGGGGCAAGCACATTCCCAGATAACGTAGCAACAATGATAGTAGAGCGTGAGTATTTATATAGTTATGTTTGATGATTTGTTATTTGGTTGTGTAATTGTTGTTATTGGTTAATGCGTTGATCTATGGGTGTAGGTGATGCATATTAGTCACTGATTGTGGAAAATCCATTTTCACATTAATGTGGAATGTGCCCACCGATGTACTTGTGGGTGGAGGCATGATAGAGCGTGTGGATGCTATTGTGAGTGAGCATGCCCATTTGTTCAATCCAAAGGGAAATATAAACAATGATGTGTACCATGTTACTGAGCGAGAGGGATGAGGTGTGTGAGGATACACAAAAACTAGAGAGGTCATGGGTAGCGATCCCCTAGTATAGGATGTATTTGCGCAGATTCGTCGAGTTATGGGGGTCGCTTCACGAACAGGTTGGCCGAGGTGACACTATTTTGCGCAGGCGGGTGGAGAGATATAGGGGCCATGATCAGCGATGTAGAGTGAGTGGTATGGACTTGTTAGTGTATGATTGTTGTATTATTGATGTGATGATTGGGACTTGTATCTTGATGTATGATGCATTGATTATTGTTGCTATATGTGATACATGATGTTTTGAGTATTGTTCGTATTTGTTGAATTGATTTGCAATGCGTAGTTGTTGATGTTGACTAAGGAATAATTGATGATTAATGTGATTATAGATAGATAAGTGATGAGATAACGTATATGATGATAGATGATGTATGTAGTGTGATTGCAAAAAAGTGGATTGTATGTATGAATAAAGTTGTGATGAATGATAAAGTAAAAATGAATAATGTGTAAGAGTATGAGATGGTTGTAATAGTGTAGTGAAGCACATGTTAGTATGATGAATATGGGGGTGGGGAAGAATAGCAATGCCCCTAGTCTATAGATGATAAGGTTTATTTATATAAGACCCCTCAACAATCAAGAATGAATCAGTAAAGAAAGAGTGTGTCATTGGGAAGTACACTAGATAGATATATTGGTAAAATGTGTACCATAAAAGTGAAGAGTGATTCTTATTGTAACGCATCCCTCAATAGTCATGTAAGAACACAAGTGTGTCATCTATAGACACAAAATAATGCACTTTAGTTATTATTTAATCCCAGTCTCATACTACTATTCATATGGTTTTTGAGTGAAGAAAGTATTGATTAACACATGTCCTTTGGCCATTTTACTTTGATTGCTTTGTCATCACTACCAATCTCCCTCATGTACTCGCCCCACTTAGTTTTTTCCATTTGACATCGTTTTATCTCTGACTGGGGCACCCATCCTAGATCTTGGGGCACCTAGTCCCATTTGGGCACCTTGAGCCTTTTTACACTTTCTCACCACTTTTTGGGAACTTTCTAGCTGTTTGAGCTCTATATATTTTTAGTGGTCATTCTTTTTGGGGTTAATTACGAAATTAGAACAAGAGAACCATATAAATATAAAGTTATGAGACCATAATGAGGGACCAAACACTAAGCACTACTATCATCACCTAAGGTTACATCCATCAAAGGCTCCATTTGCATCCATCTAGCTCCATCACAAGGCAAAAGGCTAGTTCATCTGCATCACACTGCATAAGAGGGAAGTTTATTCTATTCCATCCACCATTTTATTACATTTCTACACATAATTATTTGGTTGTTACTTTCACAAAGTGTAACTAGCACAAGAGCACCTAGGGCATGATTGCACACACACACATAACTACATCGGGTTTGATATGTAGTGCAACGCTCAGTTAATAAGTCCACCATTGTGGCTGTTGAGGACAATCCGACCCCTTCATATGCATATTTTTTTAGGGATTTGATGCTCATCTTGGGGTTTTGCAGGTGATTCCTTATTGCAGCAAAATCTGATGCATTTCAATGAAGTTAGTGTGACAAGAAGAGAACACCGGAAAATATCCAATGACACCTTAGAGGAGGGTTTCAGGCTATTTCCATAGACTAGGGCACCCATATCTCACACTAGGGTGCCCACGGGTGCCCTCTCTCTCTCTCTCTCTCCGGTGCCCCAATCCAACCAGAGCTCGGGTTTATGCTTTCTCAAGCTTATGTGTGATCATTTCCTCCTCTTGTTTTCTTGGTTCACATTGTGACATAGTCCAACACATTCATCAAATTAGCTAAGCTCTTCCTAACCCTCTTTGCACTTTAGGGTTTCATATTTTTCATAGCTTATATTTCTTAGGTCATTTTCTTTACTTAATTACCCATCATTTATGGTTGTTCTTAATATTCGATTAACTTAGAATAATTCCACATCTTAGTTAATCATTCTAGTGAACCCGAGCTTGATATTCACATTTTTAGGATCCTCATTCTTTGCTTATCATTCTAATATATAGTCATCATGATCATCTCAATCAATGATTATTTTCTTGCACATCCTAATGTAAGGCATAAAGTCCAACATCTTCTTGCTACTACTCACATTCATGTTGATATGCATCCTAACTCAGACTATCAAATCTGAGTCATTTTGTAGATTCATTTTCTCAACACAACATTCTAGTCTAATCTTCCCACTGATCTTAACACTTTTGACAATGACCCACCCTTGTATATCATGATTTGCATCTTTAATATGGGTATTAAGTGTACTTTAGTTGATAATGGATTTGAACTCAACTTATGTCCCATGTCATTTCTTGAGAAGATAGATCTTTCCACTTGTGATGTTAGTCCATCATATCTCTCACTTCATGCATATGATGGTTTGGTTTGCCCATGTATAGGTCAAATAGTTCTTCCTATCATTGTAGGGCTAAAAAATCTCCACACTACCTTCTTTGTCACTGATTTTCTAGTCTCATATAATTGTTTTCTTGGTAGGCCATGGCTTCATGCCATGCAAGCCATTTCCTCTACTGTACATTGTTGTGTCAAATTCATACATGAGGGTGTTGAATATTGTCCTTTGTGACCGTGACGCTTACAAATATTATGACTCGAGATCCTAATACTACTCTTCCTATCTTGCGCATTGATATTACTAACAAACCTAAACCGATGGATGAACTACCTAATTTTCCACCACTTGAAGGTTTCATTTGTGTGATAGATGTAGTCTCTTCTATGCCACCTACTACTACTACTGTTATGATTCCTTATGAGGGGTTTGTCTAGCCTATAGATGTCACTCTATCACCTATGCCTTCACATGTACCACCTCTCGCTAGAATGCCTAACTTTTACTTGCACACTTTTCATGAATGATTCATAGTGGGAGCACATTCCATTTGATCCTACTTGCGAAGACACCATATGTACACATGAGAGGTTGAATTGACAACCTCTCTTCATTTCAGTTCTTTACCCTCCACCACATGCTCCTCATCTTTATTATGAGTTTATTTGCATCACTACCGCTTATGGCCTACATGTATTTTATCTTACAGTCTTCCTTGCACGTCATCCTAGATCCACTCCACTTACATTAGGGTAATCATGAATTGATTAAATTGGGGGCACTCTTGATCCTCATCATATAGACATATCTTTCCCCATGCCTTTTGGTCGTGTCTTTATTTGCAATAGTTCCTTTCTTGGATATACACAAAATCTCATTCATTGGTATGTGCATAGTTGTCCAATTCCTCCATTTATCGATGATGAATATGCTATGGGTATGTACAACTTACACCTCAATGGATCATTACGTGATCAACCAGAGATAATTACTTACCAAGTAACCAATGCTTATCCATTCGACTATGACCTTGAAAGCAATGATCTTTTAGATGACATTACATGATTGCATCCTTCATTTGACATACTTAGGGGGCATAACATCCAACACACCCCCTCCTCATCTTAGCATCAACACATATCTCATACACACATAATCATACATCAATATCCTCACATAGGAATATTCATCACATGTTTTAGCGTCGTCATTTTGCGATGACACATTCTTGTGCTTTGGTTCACACTTGACTATTGAGGGCATACTACACATGAACCCCACACATTGCACAATAGATACTACACATTGTGAATCTTCATACATATCACATCATATGTCTTACATCTTACATCATACACTCTACATTTATTCTACATCATTTCAAAATTTGCGCATCTATACATCATACATCATATTAGTCTTCATCATACATATGTCACACTCCTATCATCTAAGAATATTGCATCACATACTACTCATTCTACATAATACATAACGCTCTTACATTACATACTATACATCACACATTACACATCACATGGTCATATTTAATCATCACACATCCTACATCTTATTCTACATGCTGCACTCACTAGCTTATGATGCAATCTAGTTCCTCACCCATACTCTGCTTTGAGGGTTTATTAATAAAATAGAGCTTATCATACACAAACATTCATCACTTGACCTTCTATTATGTGACATTACTAGGTTAGTGACATACACTATAGGATAAATGGTCACCTATTCCTTCATCTTGTAGTGGTACATGCTTTAGGATACATAACCAATCCGTTTAATTGTCTCATCATGTTATATGAGTTTGGCTACATCATCACACATTCATCTGCAGTAATATATCATCAACACACATACACATTAATCAAAATGCGTTCATCATACTACACACTTCGACCATTTCCCAATGACACACTCTCATTTTGGTTCATTCTTGATTGCTGAGGGGGCATACTAAATGAACCTCACTGCATACATTTCTATTCACTCGGGGGCATGAGGTTCCTATCATTCATCTTACATTCCATTCCATTCCATCCATCCACAACCTCGTTAGATGTATTGGTTTCTTTTACTCTTTCTTACATTTACTTGTTCATGTTCACTTATTACACATGATAGCTATATCTCTTATACAAATGAGACAAATGATGAAAAATGAGTGAAGAATGACCAACAGGATCCCCGTGAATTGACCGAATCAAAATGAGTGACAAGTGTGAAATATAATATAAATAAAAACCAACAAGACAAGCCGATAGACCATGGAATGGGTCACCGTGAATACTTTTCTTACACAAGATCCACATATAAAACAACATACTTGGTGGTATAGTAAATAATAGTGTGTTATTTTGTGTCTACAAATACCAATATATAACTTTGTACTACCTTTATGCCTTTAAATAAAAAAGAACATATTGTAACATCAAACACTTATTTTTTAGGGTGTAATAATTTGGAGAACCATACCCTTGATCAAATTTCTTTCCTTGATCAATCCATAGATTCTATAGGGTTTCATGTTTTCTTTGTGCACACCTTTTGCTATAATATTTCGGTGTAGTAATCAATTAATCATACACCTATTGAGTATATTGAACTTTCTCCTACTTCCCACAATCATTAGATCCCTATGGATTTCTCGTCTCTTCTTATGCAAGGTATCCATTATTTCTTTGATAGTGATGATGGTTATGTGCCTCTGATCCCATGGAAATGCAAGATGAGCCTCATCCAATTATTTCCAATGATGAAATTAATAATTTACATCATGAACAAGTTAAAATTATATCTAAATTTAATCAAGAACTTCGTGATTATCCCCATGACCTTGATAAATTTATCAAGGTACTCCTTTCCTCTAAGATTTCTCATGATCATAAATCTAATGGGGATTATATTTTCTAATGTCTCACCCTACATATTCTACCAAATCGGTATCTACTATTGCTTACATACTCTATTCCCATATCTTTGAGGGCAATCCATATCACCTTTCATAACATTGTAATGCCTATTCCTATACCTACTGTGTATACTAATGTGGCTTCCCATCCTTATGCCAATACACATGCTCTTGAGAATATTGTATACAAACTTCAAGCCCAAATGATACACACTTAAAGCAAGGCGCCTCTACATATTCTAATATCATGGACTCTACTCGCTTACTTCACAACCTACTTGCATCCAAAGTGGCTTGATATCCTTTTCCTATTGGTTTTGTGACTCCCAAACTTACCATACATGATGTAAAAAGTTGTTTTGAATAGTGCTTGTGTATTTTTCATGCCACTTACTTAAATTATGCTTACAATAATGTACCTCTTAACAATTATTTTCATCTAATACTTAAGAAATATGTGTTACAATAGTTCTATGAGCTTCTTATTCAGTGAGTGTGGTCCTTTACCCCTTTGGCTAATCAATTCCTTACACAATGATCAATCAATAATGGGGAAAAGGTATCATATGCTCAAATGTATAAGATGCGATATGACTCCAATGAGCATATTAATGTCTATGTTCTATGCTATAAGATTATGCTTATTAAAATAAATAATATCATAGTTGAAATTAAGTAGCAAGCTTCAAGATTTATGTACTCAAAGCCTTCTAGTTCCTTTACAAGAATTAGTTATATTTGATAATTTTTTGTTGTTTGTTCAATTATGACACACATTACAAGAACAAGAGGATAAGCTCTTTACAATGAATAAAATTAAATAAATTTCTAATGATTCTAATACATCTAATGCTAAATTTCAAGGAAAACCTAATTTTAAAAGAAAATCCAATTGTAACAAAAATGATGCTAAATTCAATGTCAATGTTGTATCTCAACCTACTAATATTTAGTTACAAGACACTCCTTGAGGCATTTTATATGATTTTCTTCTTCACGCCTAGGTTGTCCTTAATATGTTTCTAGAGTGTAATGTTGTATCTCCCCTTACCTCATGAGGTTGATACAATAAAGCCTCATGCTAAATATTTTGACTCTAATTCCTATTGTGATAATCATATGTGTATTGTCCATTCTACTAATTGATGTATCAAGTTTATCATGTTATCCAAGACCTTATTGAAGCAAATGATAATGAATTTGAATCACTTCCCGAGAGATCTAATCCTACTAATGAAAATGCTAAGCCTAATATTTTCAATGACCCACTTCCTAATAGAAATACTTATAAATCTAATCCAAAAGTGCACTCGTACTTATTGGGTTCAACCTCCTCCTTCTTCCTATGAGTACTCTCTAGATTCTCTTATTAGAACTATCACTCCTATTCACCCACTTAGGCCTATTATTAACTTTGATGATTTTGATATGACTTATGATCTTGTCTTAGATACAATTTATATTAGATCCTTTGTGTGTCTAATCCATATTCATAACATTTTGATTGCCAATGTTGCTAGATGCAACACACGTGCACATTCAAATTACTTGAACCTCTCTTGGAAATACAAACAACATATGACCTTTGGTATTAATACCTCTCTTGGGAATATTTTTTATACCTCTTAATGTTGGCTTTTCTACTATGGCCATTCCTTTTATACCACCTCATGCCTTTGATCATGTGACATGTGTCTAGGTTACCCTTTTCTTCATACTCATAAGGTTATCCTTTATATATTTCACCTATGCATAAAGTTTATCTATAATAAGAAATTTGTTATGGTCAAGGGTATCCCATATAACACCCATTACCAAATAATTTTACCAAAAAGTGACAGTTTCTACACCTAAGCCTATCACACCTACACATGCTACCTCTAACGGGTTTATCCCTTTCATGTCTCCTAGGTATCCTATTACACATCCTATGGATCCCAAGTAGGTTGTAACACCAAAAATTCCTTAGGTCCATCCTCATCCCATTAAAAATATGACTTATTTGAGGTACAAGCCTCCTTTGTTTGATAGGTTCACCCCTCCCCCTATGGATACTTTCAAAGGGTAGCTGTTGCATTGCCCTTGTTTTTACACAATTATTATAAAATAAACAAAATAAACATATTTACAAAAATACAAAATTAAATCGATTTTCTAGCTTGTTACTTTATAAATGTCTTTCATATAGTGTATTAGATAACATATTTTCTACATAATATTTACACACATACATTCAAAAGGCAACTTGAGCTTGCGGTAGGACACACAAATGACTATACACGATGACGTGCATTGGCATAAGACTATCCTATTGTCCTTTATAATTTGGGGGCACTTCCTACACTATTCGAGTGATTTTTTAATACGCTTACTTTTAATTCCCTATTATGAATAATTTCTTATATTTTTCAATATGATATTTTTTCAAACAAATATGAATAACAAGTGTTTTGTTCAAAACCATCTTATTTGGATCTATGTTCCTTTGAGATAATGTTTACTATTGTATTCAATTTCTTATGTGATTGTATGTTTTCTTTCATGTATGTTTCCGATGGCCTTTTCTAGGACTTTCTTTACAAAAATTTGGTGTCCCTTGTTTACGGATTCTATAGCCTATTGCTTATGCTTGCACATGAGACACTTTTCATGTCCCTTTCTTGTGGCCTCTTGGCCTTTTTTTGACTAACATATGTGAAATTTATTATGTAATTGTATTCTTGATTGCTTGTATGCTTCGTTTCCTCTACACTTGTTTGGTATTTATACATGTTTTCTATATGCTTGTTTGTTTGATTTTAATCTTCATGTGCCATGGTTTCTACCATGCACACAATTGCATGAATATAATCTCAATCATGGAAACCAACATCATCCCTCCATGTGATCCAACATTAAATATATTTGGCATGGATACACATATTACCTTTTGAGTTAAGAATTCTATTTACACATCTCACTCAGCTCAAAGGATAAAAAGAGAGGGCATTCAATTGGGTTTATCATATGGATACATGTGCACATCATGTACACAAGAGAAGTTAATAATTTAGAAACAAAATGACATATAGTACAAATACTCGGAATAGGACTAGACAAAAAAGGAACAAATTATAAACAAGTACAAAACCATCCAATAGGGATGAAACCAATAGATGTTATGGTCCAAAATGAACATTTTCATCCTAAGAGCATATTCTCAAAAAAATATAAAAATTGAATATTTTCATAGACATTTACATATTAATGATACATGTTCAAGGATAGATTTACATAATTTAGGAAAATTATACTGCATTTTGATACCAAATGCGGGGGATGGGGGGTGAGGGGGCATTCTTTTTGGAATTGCATGAATCATGCACATTTTTAATATAGGGTATGGGATCATGTGCCTTATTTTCCTTTTTATATATTCATAAATGTATATTTGAGACTCACAATTACATCACATAGTGGGGGCATGAGACTTATCATTTCCTTTTAATTTTTTCTAATTTATGCTTGGGCCTCGAGCTTTACGTAATGGTTTGGTATGTGGGATTAGAAGATATCAAGGTGACTAGAAAAACTTGTGGCAACCTTCTTCTCACTCTTTTGTTGGAAGATATTGTGGTGACTAGAAAACCTTATTGCAACCTTCATTCTTTTTAGGTTATTGGTACAAAATTCCTAAGAAAACTTTTGGTTTTGGGTTAAGTGACACTTAGTTCCTTGAAACTCCATAAAATTCTTCAAAAACTTATTTTTAATCCAAATATATAAGTGCAAAAAAATTGATAACTACTCCCTTAGTAAAGCAAACATGTGTATCCTTCCATGTTTTTCCTCTTTACTTTTCTACTTAAAAATTTAAAATTTGAAGTTCCAAATATATTTCTAAATTTGACTTACAATTCAATTTTTATGGACACCGAATACACTTTGTTTTGTAGGTTTCATCATGGATTGTGTTAACACTCAAGCAAAATAACAAACTTCAAGCGAAGATAAAGTTTGTGTACACACTCAAGTATATTTTCCTTTAAGCATGTAATTTTTATTTATTACTTTAAGGGGGAAATCTAGACATGTAAAGTCAAAAATTTATCATTCTACAATGAAAAATTTGGTTTTTACCTTAAACATGACTTGTGCATACATTTGAACCCTAAGTGACCTATCCTTATCTCCCTTCTATGAATTTCTTATGTATGCGCATTGATCATTCACTCACAAAACTAGTCACATTAGTCTACAATAATATAATCTCACCAAGAATCTTACATAGTCCTTGAATTTCCTATCTAGGATAATACAACTAGGAGATAAATTTCCCATGGTTTTTCCCATGCCAAATGGCCCCACATCATACCACCCAATGGGTACATTCTAATTTGATATATTTTCATGCATCAGTTCATATCCCATAGATTGGCCTCGATGCAAAATTAAACCTTTGAATTCCTATAAAAAAGTTCAAGAAACTAATTTACGTCACACCGACACTCATCTAACACTCTTAAGAGCATGGTCATGCCAAGTTACAACAACCTAAAATAATTATAAAGTAAGCCCATTAACCCTAAGAAATTTTCAGCAATTTTTTTCCGCTATGTTACAAGAAAGGAAAAAACTTGTCTTGAAAATTTAACTCACAATTTGTTAATGGAATTTTACCCACTTGCATATAGTAACTTGTGAGGCTAAAACATATTCTCCTTGAAGAACAAGCTCCAATTCAAGTCTAGTATTTATTTCATGGGTTCCACCTTGTGATCCATCGAAGGCGATGTTTTGATTCAACCCATAAGATATTTATTTATATATTTATTTCATTTCTAAGCTTAGGAATATTTCATGGTCCTCACCCCGTTGGTTGAAAAATTGGAAACATTGAGGCTCACTTAGAAAGGTGTGTAATTTAATCTTGGGTTATGTTGCGTCTAGGGTAATAATATAGCTCTAAGAATTAAAACCCAACTCCCGACGTAAAATATAATGATTCTATAAAATTTATTATCATTATTATTATTATTATTATTCCCCACCAAGGGGTTATCCGAATACAAAGGGAAAAAAATCAACACCCCTACCAATCTAGTTAACGTAATAAAGTGAGACATTATCTAAAAAATTGATTAATGATTTAAATAATCCTCACTAGAAACTACTTAATGAGGGTCTTACCCTTTTATTGATACATTTTCTATTTAAAATAAGTTCCACCCATCAAACTTTAATTTAAAAAAAAAAACAATATAATTTTACCATGGAAAGGGGATACTAACTCATTTCAATTTCTAAAATTCAAAATATGGCCACTTGCCAAACGTTAGAAAGAAAGTTTGGGATTAAATTAGGGCTTTATGATCCATTGATCCTAGGCCATTGATCTTTTGTAGGAGCGAGTAACCCTAAATATCTCTATCACACACACACACATCCATTCCACATTCTAATTTATTTTACATTTCCTCCTGCAGTTTGTTATGGAGGCACCATTCCAAGGAGTCCAATATTATATGATATTTCTTCTTTATTTAGTTGTATTTTCTTTCTATTCAAGGTACCCTAATCAAGATTTATTCAGGGGATGAAGAATGCACTATTATACAACTATTTTCGGGTGTTACATGTACTTACATCTAGGGAGGCGAAAGGAAGTTTTCCTCGATCTTCCTTCAAATTGAATATATATGTATATATGTATGTATGTATATATATATATATATATATATATATATATGAATTTAGGTTTTTAATGATATATATATGTATATGTATGTATATGTATATACATACACACACACACACATATATATCTATATATACATATATATATATATATATATATATACATACACACACACATACAAATATATACATATATATGTATATATGTATATGTATGTATATATATACATACATACATACATATATGTATATATATACATATATACATATATGTTATATATAGGTACACACACACACACACATGTATATATAATGCGAGTTCTATGGCCGCACTTTGACATGGCATAATTTTTAGATAGAAGGGAATAAATATATTTCTGCATATGTTAATGGTCTAGAAAAGAGGGCGGCCAAACGTATAAGGCAACACATTGTTTAAAGGGATATTCCATGATTAAAAGGGGGATAGTGGCGGTCACAATCGTGATGGGAGTATGAAGGAGCTTAGGGTTTAGGGTAGGGGTTGTGGCTTGGGCCATGACCCTCCCAAATCCTTACTTATTTATTTTAATACAATCCTATTAAATATTTAATACAAAAATGAGTAAATATAATTATATTCTTAAACTACTGATTTGATCTTAACCTCTCTTCCAATCCATTTTCCATTGTTTGAAAGTTTTAAAAAGTAAGTATGTAAAGAAGGCAATATAAATGATAATCATCGTTTGAGGGATTCATGATAACTTTCTAAAAATGCATGCCATGAAATCTGACTTATATATATATATATATATATATATATATATATATATATATATATATATATATATATATAACAATGATGATATAAGATTGCATACAAGTTTATTTAGGCATACAAATCCAACCATTTACACTTATCAAGTCACGCTTTTACATATGCGTTATTATCCCAAATTCTAGTATTGTGGAGTTATGCCTAGGGACAAAATAAATGAAATCACACATCGCTATTCATCCAAATAAATTTTAGTATCCTGTTACAAGGAAGATATTTAGATTTCTCTAAGTTTAGAGTAGTATGATGATATAATAAATTCAAAAAATTTCTATGATCTATCATGAATTAAATATTTGAAAATGAATGTAGAAATACTAGTAAGTTGGACCCAATACATAAAGGCATTTTAAATAACTGATTTATGCATTACAAGCACCATGGTTGAAAATATTATCTTCTAGGTTGGAGAACTCCTTATAATCCATGTTATCCTTTGTTCCAAAACTAACTAGTTCCTTGTTAAAAAAACAATGGATGGGGTCTTTCACCATGCCTCTATTTACAATTTTCCCGCCTTTACTAAAATACAAAGCTTATCTTTTCCATATAACATGTAAGAGGAGCTAAAACAAGATTTATACATACATATCAAATTGTTTAAGGATGCAAAAAATAACTTTCAAATTTACTACATACATCTTACCATCCCTAAATTATTAAATGTAAGATTTTTACATATGAGGGAATTCCTAACACAACGATACAATAATTTTCTCATTCAAACTTTACAATAATATACAACTTAAAATACAAGAGGAAAAGCCTCCCTTAATAGGGAACAACATGTTATATTTTAAAAATAATTCTTTCTTCTCCAACGATATATACTTTAAGTAAGGCTCTAAATATTGTGCTCCTTCTTCGTAAACAACCATTCGAAACCACAAGGAAAGATGCTTGGTTGTCCACCCAACCAATAGGCATCATTACATGCCACTTCCCCAAAAAAGGAGGGCATGCTAGCCTCCCTCCAAGCCCATGGGAAAGAGAGGGAACATGCCTCCAAAATGCACAAGGTGAGAGGGAAAAATATAAGACACCAACCATATACCCAATCCAACCAAATTTTACAACAAAACACTAACACACACATAATAAGAACAACACTTCACGAGAATGGAAGAGGGGGAAATATTAGCTCCAAGATATCCATATTTCCATGCAACCAAAAGGGTTTCAACCCAAGCCAAATGACTCCAAGTCACCTAAGCCCCCTCAATCCCTAAAAATCATATTTCCCATACCTCCCAAATGGAGGAGAAAGTAAAGAAGAAGAATACATCAATTAAACAACATATCAACACTGTATTATTTATCCCTTTGATATTGAAAACACACTCAAGAAAACAATCATTTTACCAAGAAAATTCAACAAAGAGTTGAGAGGCTTACCTCTCAAGACCAACATTCCAAGTCCCACACTTTATGACCAACCTCCATAAGATTCATTCCTTCTTCCCAAGATTTCCATAGCTCCCAAGTAAGAAAGTGAGATCACCAAGTCCCATAATTTATGACCAACCTCCATAAGCTTCATTCCTTCTTCCCAATATTTCCATATCTCCCAAGTAAGAAATAGAAATCACCAAGTCCCTCCAACCTTTTAGCTCTTCCAAGTTTTCTCCCCCAAACTCCCCATGCAAAAATGAGACCCAAAAGTCCCTCCAAGCTTCAAAGTGGAGGTATATGAAGATAATCCCCAAGGATTCTCACCAATGAGAGGGTGACATGTGTCACCCTCCTCATTCTCCCAAAAATACTCCCACAAGTCCCTATCATACAAAATACAAAATACATATTGAAGGAATATTCCCAAAAAATCCAAATTAAAAATAAAATAAATTTCCTCCACTACCAAGGTGGCTCAAATAAACAAGCACATTAATAAATGATGTGGACAAGAGGGGTTCAAATGGGAGGGAAAAAACCATTTAAACCTTGAAAATGACCCCCTACCCACAGGTAGACTCCAAGGGGTCCATTTTGGTGAAAATGAGATCCCCACACAAAAACAGCACTTACAAATTCCACTTTTAACCCAAATTCGGGTTTGGGAAAAGTGACACACAAGGAGAGGTGGTGGGGCCCACCCAACTCATGTTTAAGTGGTCCCAAACCTCTAAGAACAATATTAACAATAATAAATCACCCCTAACATAAGTAGGAACCATTAGTACCTTAAACTCACTTAGAAAAAGGGTTAAACAAATTAATACAATAAGGGTCAAGAGGGAACCACTAAGGGTGTCCGCAATAATCACAACATCAACAAAAGGCTAATGAAAAATTAAGCAAGGGTGAGGTTTCGCCTAGTTGGCTGCTTGTGTAAATTGGAGGTGCATTTTTGAGTCCCACGTTCTCATGTGGTGAACATGTATCCTACACACTCAATTCACACACCATCATACCTACTTGATACAATAAACAAATGAAACAATTCTATATACATCCAATTGATCAAATCAATTTTTGAGTTAAAACATCTAATTTATATAATCAATTAATATCCATACAAATATGATGGCCAAATATATATATATATATATATATATATATATATATATATATATATATTCACACCATATAAAATATAACCCATTAAAAATAATCTCGAATAAAATTCATCATAACAATAATGAAACAAGAAGTAATGGCAATAATACTGGCACTGTGTGCCTCACACACAACCTGTCAAGTCAGGTTAGCATATTCCAAATAGAGATGACAAGTTAATATACATATATTCAAACAATTAGCCAATATAAGCATTATCCAAAATATAATTCGTGTAACCTTAGATCAATAATACCCACCACACTAAATCAAAACTAGGTGGTGAGGGTAAGGGTGGTAAGTCAGCTTTGCGAACCCCATATGTCATCCTACCAAGGAAAATTCCACAAGAGATAATATACAACTCATAGTAATTTAATCCAAGTAACATGATATTATCCACATAAATGTCTCAAACATGAATGTATCATAGATTCAATCTTCAAGCAAAGGAATGAAATTAGAGGGAACTACATCCCCTCCCCCTAAAATTAGACTTCCTCCTAGAAGTCTATAGAAGGGGTAAGAATAACACACTCTTTTAGATGCCATGACTTCCACGTGGTAAGTTTTCTTCTTAGCAACAAGTGTTCCTTGAAAACCAATTTTTTTCAACATTATTGAATATAACAAAAATAGAGACCATTAGGTAAGAGTACTGAAGTTATTCTAAGGAAGTTTATTGGTATCATTGTCAATGTAATTTTCTATATGGTTTAATAACAAAATATGATAGTACAACATAACTGTCATTTCTTACGGAAATGTTGCTAGAAAGACCAATACACAACATCTATCATCTTAAAAGGATTGGTAATTCATGTTTATAAGACATACATGAAGCCACTCATGGCGTCATATACCTCAGCTAAGAAGGATAATATTTCCACCTTGTGTGGAATTCCACACCTCATGGTTCGTCCTCCTCATGCATCAAAATAACAACATACCAATCCCGACCTTCAAATCTGGACGTTCAATTTATTATCTTCCCATAAGATCCAAAAAATTTGGATCTATGTAAAATAAGGTTTGACGACAAGGGTGGTAGTTAGATTAAACAACAATGTCGAAAAGGGGTTTAAAAACATCCAAGATACATAGTGTTAAACTAGAGTATCCCCCATAAAACCACATAGTTGGAATAATTTACAAACTTTTTATTAAGGTTTCATTAGCTTGATTCTTTACCCATAAATCATGTATCATGTTGACTTAATTTGGTTTAGAAAACCACATGAGGATGCTGCAATTTTATTTTTGGTTGTTCTCCAAAATAACCATCCCGGTTATTTAGAAAATTTACAGTTCCATGCTGATTCTAACATCAAGTTTTTAGGTTGTGCGTGATCTTGGTTTTACACCTTGGCATATTTTCTTGGTGGAAGTTCTTGGTGCACCCTTGCACACCCTTCCTACTTCTTCCTTGTGATTTTCCTTCTCCTCGCTTTCTTCCACGTGCTTCCACCTTTCCTATTTTTCTTCTATCTTATCTTGTTTCCCTTTTGCACGCACTCCTTATGGATTCACTTTCTTTCCACGGTGGTTGTGCACTCCTTGCGCATACCCACTAACTTACCTTGTACTTTCACTAATTCCTTGTCATACCTTTCATGCATGGCCTTCCTTCCGAGTCCTATGCATCCCTTTGCATGCACTCATTCCCTCTTTCACTTTACACTTTCGTGCATCTTCCTGCATAATTACTTCGAACATCATTATCTTGCAGCTCCCTTCATCATTTTATACTTACATACCTTTACAAATATGTACCTTTTCTTCCCACTCCTTACATATTGTCTTACACATGCTTACAAACCTATACATTCTCCCTCTTGCGCCTCTTGCTCTTACACACACGCCAAGTGTAATCTTCAGCGCTAGTCATTGAGTGCCACGTGTCAACTTGTCAAATAAAGTAAACAACACACAAAATATTAGAACATGCCAACTGCATACTGAATTCTCACATCAAATTAATGTATGACATGAGGCAAAAAGACAAAACAAAAAGACATTCAATTGAATATTTTAGCTGACCAAATTGTGACACGTGTCTTGCGTGTTTAACTTGTACTATGAACTTCAAATTGCCATAAATTTTTATATAGAGCTTGAATTCATACACTCTTGGTCTTATTGGAAAGCTACTGATATGGGATAGATGATGGGATTTTGGGTGGGAATTGGTAGGTAAAATAGGGAAACACATCTTCAACCATTAATGCATGGATTCAGTCAACTTAAACACCTAGATTTGGTTAGATATTGTCTTCTTCCTTCTTTAAGCTAAGATGACATGGGGAAACAGATCTGACAAGTGCTATAGTGCATTTGTAGGCATTTAATGTTGGTTATTGGTGGTTAGATTTCAAAATTCAAGTTTCTCTCTCTTTTCCCTCCTCTTCTCTTCCCCTTTCTTCTATATATTGTTGAACATTTTTCAGAGCATTGTTCCTTGGAATTTTGAGTTGTAGGCCTCATATATAGTTCATTGCATGTGGATACTCACCTCTTTCACCATTATAATCGAATGTGAATTATTTTGAAGCAATAATTTCTTATTTTGTGGTTATTTTATGCCCTAGTTTGCATTTTATCGAATCTTCTTTCCTTTCCCTTGTATTGTTTGTTTGATGTACATATTTTATGTCCATTGTAGGTTTCTTTTCTATTGTACTCCATGAAAATGAGTGTGTGAGTCTTTGTATCAAACGTGGCACATTTTCTCACCCTCCTTGTGCTCATTTTCCCTTGCTTTCACTCAATTAAGAGTGTTCATCCCCCTCTTTCTGGTGATATCACCTCCCCTTAATTTAGGTTTCCCTTTCATGTATCTCCTTCTCACCCTGGTCCCTTGGAATCATAGAGTAGTGATAGGTAGCTACATTTCCCTTCCTAGGAGTAGTTTTAGCAAGTAGAAATAGGTAGAGGAAGCCAACCTTCTCCAGAGGTCTGTCTCAAGCGTAAGTCCCACAACTTGGAGACAATCCCATGTTGCCTCAAAGTCCTAGTTCATCCTAATATGAGATAGGTGCAATTTTGAGCTCTAATAGTTTTTGGCACACCCGATGGGAGTAGTATTGAAAGATTACATTTCATTATTACTAAGTTTTGGTGTGTGACTTAGTGATTTCTAGCCTTTTGAGGCTTGTTTCAACACATTTGGCGACTCCCAACATAAAGATATAATATTTTCGTAGTTAGTGCACCCTTTTAATGAGGAGAATACATACTCAACGAGCGTAATAGTTGAATAATCCTTTAAATATATTTAGTTATATCCAATAAAAAGTAGTAGAACTACCACACTCTTATCTCCTTTTACCACACTCAGGGAGAAATCTAGCCCTCCTCTTGGTAGACCTTCCGCGCATTCTACTAGGGTATTCAAACCCTTTCTAGCCATGACGTAGAAAAATATACCTTTTTTAACTTCAATGGTGGTAGTCCTTTGTCTCTTCCCGTGTAATATGATATACCAGTGGCTACACTCAAGAGTATTCCATTTTTCACTGGTGAGAATCAAGTCACCCTATTTAAGAAAATTTGAGAAATTACAAATGTATGCTTTGTTCACCTAGTTACAAAAGATGATGTAGCTGTAAGACTGCTTACTTCTTCACTCAAAGGAAAAGCACTTCAGTGGTACATAAGTTTAAGACCTGCCTCTATTACTAACTAGGATGGACTTAGCACTACACTTTGCAATTATTTTTGAGGAGAAAGATGTAAACATATCCTTGTTAGAAAAATCAAAATGATCAAGAGAGATCCCAATGAGCTCATGGCTGACTTCAACTTCAGATTTCAGAAGACATGGGATAGAATTCTAGTCCTCTTAAGACCAACCCCTCAAGGTGATTTTATTTACTTCTTAAGATCTCTACATTATGACATTGTAGCAATGATACAATCTATGGGTTCTGTGTAACTCCTTAATGCCTATTCTATAGCCATTATAGAAGAAATTTGTGTAATCTAAGCTGAAAAGATAGCCCCTAGATTGCCTATACCCAAGTCTCACTATAACTCAATACATGTCAATCATTGACCTACCTCCTTTGTTTTCCATTTTCCTATCAAGATATTTCACTGCCAAGGTGGGTGGCTACTTGTCTTCTGATTGGTCTCATATGTTACTAAGAATAAGGTATGGTACCCGATTTACCATACAAGTTGAGCCTATATTTTCCTATCATGTTGAGTCATATGATCCATCCCCTCTCCAAGATAATTTCCTAATCTAAGAAGGCCAAGAACAATATATAGTTTCAAAAGAGTAGATTGTTCCTCCTTCCATACCTGATCTATTATTAGATGAATGGGCTAAAGAGCATTATGAATTTGATCCTTATGATACAAATATTAAAATTGGTCTTGGAACCTATTGCATCCTTGAAGAAGAATGCGCGCTACCTAGCTTTCTTAAGTAAAATGATGAAACTTATGGACTATGGAGGATGTATTTTTATGGTTCCTGAAGTATAAATTGTGCATGCACAAGTGTTTTTCTCATCTCTCCAACAAATGAGAAGTCATTTTTCATGCATAAGCTATAGTTTGAATGCTCCAACAACGTAGTTGAATATGAAGAGTTGGTGTATGGTCTTCTTATTGCTAAAAAGAGACAAATAAATACATTGTAGATATTTGGGGACACTGAGTTAGTCATCCACCAAGTCAAAAACAAGTGCAAAGAAAATAATAATATTTTGAAATATTATAAACATAAAGTTTGGGACTTCTTCGGGAATCTTTGAATCTCTCAATTTGTTGGTGGTGATAAGGAAATTGAATAAAGAAACTTGGATCATATGGCGGCCCTTGGTTCATAATTCTCACATGCTAAGGATTTTGTCCAAGGCAATGCACAACATATCAAGATGGTGTTTAGGCCATCTATTCCCAAAAATGAAACCAATTGGCAAGTGTTTGACAATGATGCACAAATTGTCCAGTTTAACCAAAATGAAGATGAGTTTTTCTCAAACATGCAAGCTGACTTACATGACAATTATGGTGACTAAGTGATTCAACTAAAGATAATTTTTTTTCCTAAAAGGCTAGTCACCTTAGAG
The DNA here is from genome assembly GCA_018340775.1 of Taxus wallichiana var. yunnanensis. NCBI lineage: Eukaryota > Viridiplantae > Streptophyta > Pinopsida > Cupressales > Taxaceae > Taxus > Taxus wallichiana. The sequence continues at coordinate 730,105,998 of CM031243.1, read as the reverse complement.
CATATATTTAGTCTTGATGATGAGATCAAGGTTGAAGAAAAGCATGTGCAAGTAGCCCTCGAATACCGAACTCCAGGTCATTATTATACGTGGTAAAAAGTTGTTACTTGGTAAAGAATGCACACAAGATGAGAAACATGCATTTATTTATCTATGTTAGAAGTATGTTGATATCTTCTCAAAAGAGTATGAAGACCTCAAAGGATTTTATCCAAGTGTTGCTTGATAATCCATTGAACTTGATCCTAGTATCAAACCCATCGAAAAAAGAAAAGAACCCTTAACTCTAAGATAGAGCCCCTCATAAGGAAGGAGTTACCCAAACTGATTGAGGCAAAAAATATTTTTCCTTTCAAGTACTCTACTTGGGTGGAAAATCTAGTTCCAGTGCACAAAAAGAATGGTGAAATCAGACTTTGTGTTGATTTCAGAGATTTGAACAAGGCATCCTTGAAGGATCATCATCCTTTTCCTTCTATAGAGTAGATTTTGTAGACTGTGGCTAGTGCACAAAGGTTTTCCATGCTAGATGGGTATTTTGGTTTCAACCAGATCATGGTCAAAGAAGAGGATCCATTCAAGACAAAATTTATAACCAAATAGGGAACCTATGATTATCGAGAAAATGCCTTTTGGTTTGTAAAATACGGGCACACCATTCTAGAGAGACATGTAAATTAATTTCAAAGGACATATCAATGAGTTCATCCAAGTTTACTTGGATGACATGACTATCTTCTCAAAACATAGTGCATATCACATGATGAATTTGGAGAAAGTATTTGAGAGATGTAAATAACTTGGGGTGTCCCTTAACCCTAAGAAGTGCAAATTTTTTGTTACACACAGAAAGATTTTGGGCCATGTGGTCTCAAAGGATGGCATTGCCATCGATACTAAACATATATCAACCATCCTTTCTATGTCTTTTCCAATGCATAGGAAGGCCTTGCAATCATTCCTAGGAAAAATCAACTTTGTTAGGAGATTCAATACTAACTTTACAAGTTTTGTTAGGCCCATCACCTTCATGCTCAAGAAGGAAACTATTTTCAAGTGAAAAATATAAGGAAAAGAAAGTTTCAATCTGATCAAGAACAAAATTTCTCATGCCTGAACACTCATCAATCTAGATTATTCCAAGGATTTCATCCTTTATGCTTGTGGAGCTAATGCCAATGTTGCTTTGTTGTCTTGACACAAGAAAATGAAAAAGGTTTGGAGTAGCCAGTGGATTTCTTTAGTCAAAATATGAAGGATTAGGAATTTAAATATGTTCATATACAGAGAAATGGGTCTTTTCAATTATGCATGCTCTAAAGAAGTTCAAAATTATGCTCGCTAAAAATCATGTCAAAGTCCTAGTCTCACACTCCAGTGTGAAATACTTCATCATGTGAGCGGAAATCAATGATAAAAGAGCTATATGGGTGACCAAAATCATGGAGTATGATGTGACTATCAAGCCAAAAAATTGATTAGAGGCAATGCGCTTTGTAGGAATCTTCACCGAGGACACACAGAATGATCAAGATACTTCATTGTTTCTAGAAGAAGACCCTCCACGCGTTGAAGTTGAAACTAATGAGGACCCTAGTGCACACACCTGGTTGGAAGATATGGAAACATTGATCTCTTATGGGGCATACCCTCCTGGAATAAGCAAGGATAATAAATGACATATGAGGCTGTAATCTATTCCATATGCGCTGATTGATTGCATTCTCTTCAAAAGAAACATTGATGGCGTGTTGCTTGAGATGTATTGATGGGGCACATGTTGAAAAAGTGTTAGTATAATTTCACAATGGATTATCTGGTGGACACTTCTCTGCTAAAGAAACAATGATGAAGATCATTAAGGAAGGATACTTCTAGCCTACCCTCTTTGTAGATACACACAAGTGGGTCAAAAAATGAAAAGAATGCACTTTCTCCACAAGAATTTTTTTTTTGCAGCGTTGCCCCTCTGACCAATCCAAGCAAATCAACCTTTTACGTAATGGGGTATTAACTACATAGGCATGATCAAACCACCTTCAAGTGTTGGTCACAAATGGGTGTTGACAAAACAAATTGCTTCACCAGATGGACAAAAGTTGTCGCACTCAAGGAATCAACCGATTCAGTCATCCTTGACTTTCTTGAAGGTATTGTAATAAGGTTTGGCATTCCTCAAACCATTATTTTTGATAATGCAAAAAAATTCCTTGGTACAAGAATTTCTTGTTAGGCTCTTGGTCTTGATATCTATTCGAAGAATTCTTCTAACTATTTCCCTAAAGGTAGTGGCTTGGCATAATCTACTAACAAGAACTTGATCAGAATCATGAAAAGAATAATAAATATCATCCAAAGGTAGTGGCATACAAAGGTTTTACGTGCGCTCTGGGTAGATTGAATCATGGTGAAGGAGGTAATCGATACTTCACCTTACAAGATTATCTATGGAAAGGAGGCTAGGATTCATTTATTTCCTTTATTAGAACCGACCCAATAACTAGAGTTTGAGAGCATAAATCAAAGAGAAATCAAAATTAATTGAATTTGAAGAATTGAGAAAATCTGCCATGATCAAGTTAGAACGCCATCAACAGTCAATAGAGTAGTGGTTTGATGTTAGGTTATGGAGCCTGTTTTCATGTGAGAAAGTGTTGAAGACTGTACACTAAGAGTACTCTACACTTTCCATAGTTGTCTCGCCGAAATTTGGGGTGGGTCGGGCCTCGAGTGGGGTTTTGAGAAGCAAGCCTTGAGAATTTTTTTGGACTTAGAACGTGCTTGATATACGGAAACATTTTTTTTTTTTTTTTTTTCTCATATGGGCGAGATTTTTGACCCATACGTTTATGGGACGGTTTTGAAAGGAACGATAAGAATATTGTTCCAAGCCGCGATCTCGAGATGATAATAATGTTAGGTTGTGGAGCTTGTTTTCATGTGTGAAAGTGTTGAAGACTGTATACACTAAGATTATTGTACACTTTTCATGTATCCTCGTCGGGGTTTGGGGCCGGGCCGGGCCTCGGCGGGGTCTAGGGACGGCAACCCCAATTTTTTTTTGGCATTAAAACATGCCCAATATATCGGGAAATGTGATTTTCTCATATGGGTGGGATTTTGACCCATAGGTTTATGGGATGGTTTTTACCCATGGTTTTGATACCCATGGTTTTGTAAATTTGCTTAGCAGGTTGTGTCTATTTATATGGTTTTGTGCATATAGTAGACATAATGTAAACATTGCGAGATGTGTTTTGAATTCGGTTGTGAATTCTATAGAGTTTTTTGAGCATAGCTCCAAATGGATCTGGGTATTGTATTGAGATAGAGGTGGTTTGTAATAAAATTTGAGCAAGTGATTCTTGGTGACGAGCCCAAATTGGGTGAACCACGTTACATCTTCTCTCTTTGTGTTGTGTTACTTAATTCTACACTTTTATTTGAGATCCGTAATATTTTCTACATATTAGTTTCTATTGTTGTGATTATGTGAGGGATTATTCCACATATTTTATCTCTTATTCTCTAACAAATAACACAACACATTAGATTTACAAAATAGAAGAGCTAAAATACCATATATGGAAATCCATCATAATCCATAATGCTCAATACATTATAATAGAATGACTTGAATTATTCAATAAGAAAGATGTACATATAGGAGGAGGGAAGTGCAACTACTACCTAAATTAGTGGTGAAGAACTCCCACTAACTGATACTGGTAGTTAAGTTAACTCCAAAAGACTAGTAAGCTAACTCCACACAACTAGTACACCTAAGCAAGCTAACCCAACAAGTGTAGGGCTAACACAAGTGTAAGAATTATCCTGATAAATAAATAAAAGGATAAATAATAACCTACACTAACACCCTCCCGTAAGCATAGCTTAGGTGGGTGGAAAATAAGGTGGGTCCCGATAATAAGGCCTGATGAGGTACCCATGTACAACAACTGGGAAAATTGGACACCGCAAGGTACCCAAAACTAGTAATAACAAAGTAGAGAGGAAAATCCTGTTGCAAGATATCCTCATAAGCTCGGCTCCAAAAACTCGTACAATGCTAAAGAAGTGTGGTACGCACTGTGGTCTAAATCCACTACTCGATCATAGAACTAAAAACAACTGACATTGGGATTCACCAGAATAGCTCTATGCAAAGAGACTGTCAATGGAGTGATATCGAAAGTGAAAAATAAACACCAAACATAATTTGATCAACTACTACAAATAGGTTTGCCACGATCCAAGAACAACCAAGGCGGACATGAGATCCAAATAAATAGGAGTGCCACGATCCAAGAAAAGCCAAGGTAACAAGGCAAGGACATGAAACCCAAAGAAGCAGTATCAACACCACACCCTCCCATACTATAGAATGGGTAGAGTGACACCATAGATCTGTATGAGTTGTCAAAATCAACTACTCGAATAATGACAAACTAACACTAGGGCTCCACCAAAATAGCTCCCCACAAGAGAGACTGTCAACATGCCAAAAAAAAGTGTCGAAAATACAGATCCAAAATATCTCAACAAACAAGAGAGATATAAATGTATACACCCATAAATACAAGAATGTAATACCCAAAAGTTTAGGACGTTGGGCTCAACCAAAATTGCGTCCACAAGTGATCATAACACCCTCCCAATTTGACACTTTATAATTGAGTGCATGTAAATATTACAATGAGTAAAAATACCTTTTACATTTGAAATATGTGTATAAAAATGTCACCAATGTGTAGATCTCGAAAAAATACACAATTTCAAAAAAAAGATCACCTTAATCCGAGCTACAAATCAAAAGTTATGAGCTCTAGAAGGTTTTGCTATTAAAATAATATTTTAATGCTTTGATCTTTTTTAAAAGGTACACGTGACACCCAAATGTCCAAAGGGTAAAAGAGTGCATCCACATGATACATGCTTGCAACCAAAGGATAAAAGCTTGCGCCCAAAACCTAAAATGTCCAGAGGGTAAATCATTGCATCTAGAGGGTACACGCTTATATCCAATGGATAAAAGAATGCACCTAGAGGGTATAGATCTGCGTCCAGTGGATAAAAGACTGCATCCAAAACTAAAATATCTAGAGGGTAAAAGAATGCATCTGAAAGGTACACGCTTATATCCAATGGATAAAAGAATGCACCAAGAGGGTACAAATCTGCATCCAGTGGATAAAAGACTACATCCAAAACCGAAATATCTAGAGGGTAAAAGAATGCATCTGGAAGGTACACGCTTATATCCAATGGATAAAAGAATGCACCCAGAGGGTATAGATCTACATCTAGTGGATAAAAGACTGTATCCAAAATAGAAATATCCAGAGGGTAAAAGAATGCATCTGGAAGGTACATGCTTATATCCAATGGATAAAAGAATGCACCTAAAAAATTACAATTGTGAATACAAACTTTGACTGCAAATATCTTTTTTTTTGGCACCTGTATCAAAAAACACAGAGAAACCCATAAATTTTATCAAAAAACCCAGAAAGATGATATAATGTTTGAGCTAAAAATGTCGTACATAATTATGCAATGGATTTTTGAGAAATGTGCCAAAAAAACCTTTAAAATGTCTAGATTTGACTATCTCAAAACATGGCCGAGTTTACAGTTGATTCTAGGGTCTTGGCACCTTCCAACTCTAATGGCACACTCTGTTTTGGATAAAAATGCATGCTTTGCAGAAAAGTGCTAACAAAATCAATACATGAAAATAATGAACCCTTGCTTGTAAAGAAAACTTGCAGATGGATGTCTACATCATCTATAGCTCTGATACCATGAAAATAATGATAAGAATATTGTTCCAAGCCACGATCTTAGATGATAATAGCACACCACATTAGATTTACAAAATAGAAGAGCTAAAATACCATATATGGAAATCCATCATAATCCATAATGCTCACTACATTACAATAGAATGACTTGAATTATTCAATAAGAAAGATGTACATATATGAGGAGGAAAGTGTAACTAATACCTAAATTAGTGGTGAAGAACTCCCACTAACTAATACGATACGGTAGTTAACTCAACTCCAAAGACTAGTAAGCTAACTCCACATAAGCGAGCAACTAACTCAACACAACTAGTAAACTAACTCCACACAACTAGTACACCTAAGCAAGCTAACCCAACAAGTGTAGGGCTAACACAAGTGTAATAATTATCACGATAAATAAATAAAAGGATACATAATTACCTACACTAATAGGTTTTTGCCCATGGTTTTGATACCCACGGTTTTTTAAAACTACTTAAGTAGTTGTCTACTTATATGGTTTTATGCATATGGTAGGTATGCTGTAACATTGCGAGATGTGCTTAAAATTCGGTGTGAATTACAGTAGAGTTTGTTGAGCATATCTCCAAATAGATCTGGGTATTGTATTGAGAGAGCGATGGCTTGTAATAAAATTTGAGCAAGTGATTCTTGGTAAATGTAGCCCAAATTGGGTGAACCACGTTAAATATTGTCTCTTTGTGTTGTGTTATTTTATTCTACACTTTTATTTGAGATCTGCAATATTTTTGCATATTAGTTTCTACAGTTGTGATTCTGTGAGGGATTATTCTGCATATTTTATCCCTTATTTCCTAATAGTTTGATAGACAGGCTAGACCTCAGGCTTTCAAAGTGGGTGATCTAGTCTCAAAATGGGATATCGACATAGCCAAACCAAAGATGTGCTATTTAAAGTTTGATACACTTTATAGTGGTCTATATATCATAAGTTCTTGCAAGGAGGCTAACTCTTTTGATTTGTCTCACCTTGATGGAGATGCAATCTTGACAATCCTAGTTAAAGGGATTTATCTCAAACATTTCAATTAAGCCTTATGTATCATGTACATATTATAGTAGTTTCAATTTCTCCAAATGTGCTATGTACACATTGTTTTGCTTGTACATAGTTATTTCCTCCCACGTGCCCTTGCGCATAGTATTTTGTTTCTTCTAGATGCCGGTCCATGTGCTCACAAGTTCATAGAGGTTGTTTCATCTTGGAGTTAGTATCCAATAGTTTTATGTGCAAATTTCCACTCTCATAAATTCAAATCATAATATCTTCACATGAGAGTAGTAGTTCCTTTGAAATCAAAGAATGTTTCAAGTGACTTGAATTGCATCTCTTTAGGTCACAAATCAAAATTTTATGATTCTAGGAAGACTCCATGCCCAATGGATGCTTCAAGGCCACTGATCTCTTTCATCTAGTAGGAAGATGCCCCCAAAAGTCACCAAACTATTTTCCAAAATAACCACCCTGGTTATTTAGATAATTTGATTCCATGTTGGTTCAAACATCATGTTTTTAGGTTTCATGCACTCTTAGTTTTATACCTTGACATATTTTCTTGGTGGTAGTTCTTCATGCATACCCTTACATGCCCTTCCTGCTTCTTCCTTGTGCTTTTCCTTCTCCTTGTTTCCTTTCATGCACTCCTGCCTTTCCTCTTTTTCTTCTATCTCCTTCCGTTTCCCTTTTGTGCACACTCCTTGTGCATTCACTTTCTAACCTTGGTTATTGTGTACTCCTTATGCATGCCCACAAACTTTCCTCTAATTTTTCTAAGTCCTCATCATACCTTGCGCACATGACCTTCCTTCACGAGTCTTGCACATCCCCTTACATGCACTCATTTCCCCTTTTGCTTTTGCTTTTCACTTTCATGCACCTTCCCTACAAAATTTCTTTTGTGCATCCTTGTCTTGCACCTCCCTTCATCCTTGCATACTTGTGTACCTTTGCAAATATGCACCTTTTCTTCCCACTCCTCACACACCCTCTTGTGCTTGCTCACGAACTCTACATTCTTCACTCTTGCACCTCTTTCTCTTGTGCATGTGCCAAGTGTAATCTTTTGCGCGGTCATTAAGTGCCATGTGTCAAATTATTAGATAAAGTGCACAACATGAAACATATCAGAACATTCCAACTATGTGCCAAGTCCTTACATCAAATGAATGCATGAAACATGGTAGAAAAGACAAAACAAGAAGAATTTTAGCCAAATCCTTTAATCGACCAGATTGTGACATGTGTCTTACATTTTCAGGTTGTAGTGTGAACTTCAAATCACCATAACTTCTATTATATAGCTCTGATTCATGTGCTCCTAGTATTATAGGAAAGATGGTGAAATGGGCTACATGTTGGGCTTTAAAAATTAGATTTCAGGTGGGAATTGATAGGTAAAATGGGGAAATGCAACTACATCGATTAATGCATAGATTCGATCAACTCAATCAAGTTATCCAATTCCCCTCTGGGAAAATTGGAAAACGTGGACCTAATAGGACCTAGGAATGGTGTAGAGCCCCTAAGGATGGACTTGGTTTTTGTAGGTAGTTCTAAGGTTTCAGGAAGCACATTCAATGAATTCGGGAGTGAAAATCATATTGAGGAATTTTTCTTCTTCTGGGTTTTGAACCTTAAGATCTCCTTCAAAAATGATGAAATGTGGGCTCCATGCGGCCCACACCCACCTAAAATTGGAAAATAAGAGGAGAAACATGATGATCCCAAAAACCCTTTGCATGCACTCCTAATGAGGCCTTTGACATGATTTTTTTTTGAAAGGTTCTAAAGGATAGAGCTCCGAGGTCAAAAAAATGCAATTGGGCCTATGAGAGGCCACCGAGCTCAAAAGTAGCTTGTTGAGCTGCTCATTGAGCTGGAGTTGAATTGGGGAATCGAATTAAGGGAGGGGTCTCGAGCAGCTCAATGAGCTACTTCATGAGCTTGAGTTAGATACCTAGTGCTCGGTCGAGCCGAATCATCTTTGGATGACTCGGATAAGGAGTTGTGTTGGTAAAAATGGTAGTGAAGGGCTTATCGGGTGGTTTGAGTTCAAATGTGAGCTCGTGAGATGAGGCCGTCGGGGTAGGCTGAATGAAGTTGGCTAGTGTCGATTCAATGTGACAGTGAAGGCCGAATAACTTGATAAATTGCCAAGCTGTGTGAATTCGGTGAGTTATTGAGGCGGAGAAGAAAGCTCAAGCCGAGCAAGTCGAGTATGGCCAAGAGGAAGCTCGGGGTTGGTATTCATGAGGAGCTTAGAATTGACTCATGGAGGAGAGTGAAACAGTGAAGAATGAAGGTGAATGGAGAGGCATAAAAAATCGAAGGTGCCGGCTCAACATAGCTCGACATGAGCTAGGTCACATAATGAAAATTGAAGCTCATGGGAAAGGATGTGTGGTGGTGCATGGGATAACTCAAAACAGGTGAGGTCCACTAAAAGAAAACACGCAGGATCATCTCGGAGGGCCATAAATGGCTTAAATCATCACATAGGTAAGGTGACATTGAATGGGCGAGCTAGATCATGAGGGCTCGTCAAAGCATTGACACATCAATTTTCGAGAGGTTAATGGGAGGCTGTATGGGACAAGATTCGATCATGTTCATGACAAGTCTATGGAATAGGTCAGCTAAGAGAAGGAAAAATAGAAGTGATGAGGTCCGAAGGGGATTCGATCTTTGGGGCACTTTGAAGGAAATCACTACGGAGTTTTAGATAAATGCACTTCGGGAAAAGGTGAGGAAAAAATCCAAAATGGCGTACAAAAAATATCTGAAAGCAAAAACCCAAACTTTGAAGTAGGGTCGGTCAACTCACCCTTTTTAAGTCAACGAAGCTCGTGTTTGGGGATTTGTAAGTGGAAGACTTAGAATCGATGAGTTATGGGGTTATGAAGGCAAAGAACTCAAGTCCAAAAACTTCAGACTTCGGAGGAGGATGGTTTCGAGTTTTGTGGGGAAAATCTGATGTTGTGCAAGGAAAGGTATGAAATCATAGGCTCTAAAAGTTTGAAAGGTTGGGTGATGTGGTGCGTTGCTTGGACTTTGGGACATGAATGTGGGGAATTGTCGATGAGCTCGGGGGTACAAGCCCGAAATCCCAAAAATGTTAAACTCCCACCCAAATAAAAATAAAAAAATTCCGCCAAGGTGCATTGACCATCGAGCCATTTGGGGAGCTATGTGGGGTAGGTGAGGATGCTATGATCCTGCTCGGTGGTGTGTAGAAGGGCCTGAGTCACTTTGAATGGTGGGCTTGGTGGGTGAATGTAAAGCCAAAATGGTGGCCCGAATTCAATATTTGATAACTTGAGCAATTTTTAGCCAAAATTGATGAAATTATATTCATTGGAAAGGATCTTTAGAGGATAATTAATGGAGGTATTAAAATGTCAAGATCAAGGGTAGGTGAGAATGAACTTAGAGAAGTAACTTTGTGTAAAATGATGATTTTTTTCCATAATCCTCTATTTTTGACAAATTTATAGTCATTGGAAAGCTAATTTTGGGCTCTTCAACATGGGATGACCAAAGATGAGCATTTAATGTGTTTAGTAGGAAAATTTTCATGATGAATTTGTAGGAGAAAAGGCCATGCCCAGGTGTAATCAAGAACCCATTTCTTCTTTCATAAGGCACAATACCATGATGGAGTTGCAAATCTTCCCAACAACTATTGCAAGGAAGAAAATGATGATTTTGGAGCATTTTGGAGCTTTCCTCTCTCTCTCTCTTCTCTCTAATAATTTTCTTCTATAAATTGTAAGGAGAGGATCCGTAAAAGTTGGATTTTTCACAATTGCCCCTCCCTTCTTTCTTGTCTATGAGAAATTTATGGAGATTCAAGCCTCTCCATTGAACATTGTAATGCAAGATTTATGCCTTTGGCCCCCCATGTAATGTATTATATCAACTTTTGGAGCAATAAAATAGATCTATGGATGATTCTCAACCCTCTTTTGTGTTTATTGTGTCTTATATGATCTTTCATTACAATTAAGGTTATTGTGCATTGTTAAATTGTTATTACAAGATTTCAATGGATTGTGTTTATTGGTAAATGGGTTTACAATAGGTATTTTTGACCTGTGGTGCTAGATTACCCTCTTCAGATTTGCTTGTTTCATTCCCATGCAAAGGCAAGATATTCAACATTCCTTATTGGTGCATCACCTCCATTTAGAATAGATTTAATTTTCATGCAATCCTTCTATCCCTGTCTCCTTGGAAAACATTAGGGTAGGATTAGATTAGTTTTCTACAATTTGGTGCATGTGGTGTCAATATTTAGGAATAAGAATCCAACCTTTCTCCGAAGAGATATCATGATTACAAAGTCCCACACTTTGGGAATAGCTCCATGTTGTGCAATCACACCAAATTCCCCATCTACAAAAAGGCCATTCGGGGTGTCTTTGTGATTTCGCATAAACATCAACCACCCACATTTGATGAGATCATGTTTCTTTCCTTCTTCTACAATATAAGATGACATGGGGAGGTGGATATGACAATGCTACACGTGCATTTTTAGGAATTTAATGTTGGTTAATGTTGGTTGGATTTGAAAATGTGAGTTTCTCTTTATTTTCCCTCCTCTTCTCTTCCCCTTTCTTTTATATATTGTTGAACATTTCTCATTGTAAAAGGTTGGACCCTCTTGGTTTGCTAAGAGCATTGTTCCTTGGATTTTTTAGTTGCATGCCTTAGATCTAGTTCATTATATGTGGATACCTGCATCTTTCACCATTATAATCGATTGTGAATTATTTGGAAGCAATAAAATCTTATTTTGTGGCTATTCTCTGCCCTAGTTCACATTTTATTACATCTTCTTTCCTTTCCCTTGCATTTTTATTTAATGTGCATATTTTATGTCCTTTGCATGTTTTTTTTTTCGGTTGTGCTCCATTAAAATGAGTGTGTGAGTGTTATTTCAGACCGTTGCACGTTTTCCTTCCTCCATGTGCACATTTTCCCTTAATTTCACTTAGTTAAGAGTGTTCATCCCCCTCTTCTCGATGCCATCACCTCCCCTTAAGTTAGGTTTCCACTTCATACATCCCCTTCTCACCTTGGTCCCTTGAAATCATATATTAGTGATAGGTAGTTGCATTTCCCTTCCTAGGAGTAGTTTTAGCAATAGAAATGTGTAGAGGAATTTGGCATCCTCCGAAGGTCTATCTCAAGTGGACGTAGCACAACTTGGAGACACTCCCATGCTACATCGAGTCATGTGAATTTTTTAGCTCCAACATGGTCCAAAGTTAATCAAAGTCCTATCTTACTAATTCGATGCCTATACTACCATTCCCCGAAACATGCCACAAAATTCTACTAATAATAGTACTAAATGGATTTTAAACACATGGCTCATACAAAGTTTAAAATGGTCACAAGTATAAATGTTTTACTCCACAAGGAAACTCAAATGAGCTAAGTGGATTAGATGTATCAAGAGGTCCAAAACTATCCGGGTTATTAGTGAAACTCTCCAAAATATTTCCTACATGACCATGAAAACCAATTGCCCTTTCATACTTCCCAAGGAGGTCAAGAGTACAAAAATGTTTCCTCCAAATGGAAATGAAGATTCCAAAATTTCCCCATATTTTTAAACATATGTTGCTCAAACTTGCTAAATATCCTAGGTCACTAATGACCCACTAAATCCAAAAAAATGGTGTTTCCCTTAAAACTATAGCTATAGGCTTGATTTCAGATAGAGGATCACACATACAATAATTTTGAACTATAAAACAATATGGTTACAATTGGAAGGAGTAAGTTCATCAACGAGGACTAAACACAATGAAATCCAAGAATGTATTACACAACTAGATGCAACACCATTAGAAAATGATTCCATCATTCATGGTAGGTGTAATGATTAAATAGTTTCCACTTTTAGCATGGTAAAATGTAAGGTCAACCAATATGCTTATAACAAGTTATAAGATCTATCAAGGTAATAATATCCTTATACATAAGTATAGAAAACCATAAAAGTTAATGGAAGATCCAAATGTAATCCAACATGTATCCATGCTATACACATTTTGCGTATGTTTATAATTTTTGTTATATCAAAGTAAAACATGGAAAATGTACTAATCAATATTACACCAAAGCCAATATGCATATGAGCTATAAAGCTCACCATGTGATGAAAAGTATATGATTTAATTGGTCCTATCATTTAAATCATGTATATTTCATATTTTAGGGGTATAACAAATAATTTTCTTCCACCAAGGTTATCTATTAATTAGTTTTGCATGATCATGAATGCATAAAGTATTCCCAATTTTAACCATGGCTATAAGTTATAAGTATGCTTATAAATTCAACTCTTGTAATGTTCATTTATTATATTTTTCTTTCATAGCATCCCAAAAGTTTATGATACCAAGGACCGACACTAATGTTAGTATAATCCTTGCCCTCCCATATGATAAATGAATAAGCATTTTGATTCTAGAGAAAGAAACAAGAGACGATTGAGAGAATACTTTATTATTTTCACATAGTTATTATTTCTCCTTTTTAAGCTAAAAGGTTAGAGTGAGGAATCATTTTCCTAATGTTTACATTTTACTCATTAAGTTTTGAAAATTATTTCTCTTGAATAAAGTTCTTATAGATTCGTGTTTATTTCATTCTCAATTTATCTTTTAGTGAGTAAATTGCATTATAATATACAACGAAACCAAGGTTGAACAAGTAACCATTAAATGAAATTGAATGTACCGAGATTACAAAGGGTTTCCCAAGAGCTTCAAGTATCACAAAAGAATCCCCCAAAAATTCCATAAGTCAAAATGAAAGGATTAGTGTGGGATACATTTGGAGTCAAGGATTAGGATGAGTATCAATAGACTAACCACAAAATATGATCACTCGATGAGTGGTTACCAAATTTCTCACTGTCAAACCATTATTACCAATTATTATTCTAAGATGAAAATTTTAGATTATTGTAAATGTTTCAAACCTCCTCACGAAGAAATCACCCCATACCAAGAATGGAGATCAAACATTTACCCAAAACACAATTGTGAAACATACATTCAATACCAATGGGTTTATAACATGGTATACTCCAAAAAAATAAGAGAGTAAGACATAATTACCTCTATCGATGGGTCCTCATGACCAAAATAGGAACATTTATTTAAGCATGATTCCTGAAAAAACTCAAGTATATCTATTATTTACCAAGGAAAATTTATAGTCCAAAATGTCAATCTCCTCCCAAAGAAGACTAACATTACTAAGTTATAACATCAAGTACGCCTTTTAGTAAATCCTCATATCCCAAAAGTACACTATCCTACAATAAGCCATAACTATGAAATATTGAACCATCCCACATAATCCATAAATCTTGATCATAGACATTGTTAAAAAACTAGGGCTAAAATTAGAACAAGTGAAATAATGCTAGAAATTTTTGGAAGGGAGAGTAGTGTTAAACAATGATATATGATTTTACCCAATTTTTTTGAGATATATATTAATAAGATAGAGGAGTGGATACATAATTTTTTTGGAGGGGGAATCAACCTAAAAACTATGTAGTAAAGTTTCTCATTATAGAGATGATCTCATCTTAATTGTAAAAACACCACATAGTTTGAGAGAACAACTGAGTTTTTTTTTCAAGATGCTAGAATGCATGTGAATACATGATATTTTCATTACAAATAATAAAGAATAAAATTAATTTCTTTTTTCAAGCAATACCATTAGAAGTGGTGGAAGAATACAAGTGTCTCGTGATGGATTTTCACAATAAGTGTAGTTGGGAAACTTGTAGGGAAAAAAGAATACAAGTGGGTGGAAGGTATTATAATCATTACAAAATAGATGCATACATTCATAATTATGGGATTGGAAAAATAAGAGAACCATGTTCGGCTTGCTTGTCACATTGGTGGTCCTTATGGTTTTGAAGTTTAGGAAATGATGTGTTAGATATCAAATGGAGACCAAGAGAGAGAATCAAAAATCACTTAACCACATGCATTCTCAAAATTAAGACATCAATTGTGTTTGATGTTTTGTTATCTAAAAAATACTTTCACATTAGAGATTCAATGATGAATCAAATGTCGAGATATTTAAAGAAGACATAAGGCATGGAGTCTAATCGGTGGCCAAGAATGGTGGTAAATGAATATATAGGTAGAAGGAAGAACACATGGATGAAACAAAACTAAAAATGGATGTGTAAGTGGGACATTAACATACAAGAGTGATAAAAAACTTGGGAGATTTGTATAGATGACCTCCTCAAATATGTTAATGAATTCTTCAGATGAGAAGAATTCTCAAGGAAATAAACAATACTTTCATAGTTCTAATTCCTAAAACCCAGGCGAAGGAATTCAAGAACTTCAAACCCATAAGTCTCTCCAATGTGCTCTACAAATTTTTTACCAAAATCCTAACCTCAAGGTTACAACCACTTCTTCCAAAAATAATCTCTAGCCAACATGGGGGATTTGTAAAAGGAATACTTATTCAAGATGGAGTAATTATGGTTCACAAAACCATACACTTGATGGAGAAAAGAAAAAGGTAGGTATGGTTCTAAAACTTGACATGAACAAAGCTTTTGACATAGTTTCTTGGTCTTTTCTTGATCAAGTACTGAAATTTTTGGTTTTGACGAGAGGTTTAGAAAAATCATATGGAACTATATTTCATCACCAAGATTCTTGGTGATTGTCAATGGAATCCCAATGGGTTTCTTCCCAAGTATTCGTGGTATCAGGAAAGGAGACCCCATCTCTCCCATACTCTTCATCATCATGGTAGACAATCTCAGTCACTATTAACATAGTTGTTTCATTGGGCTATCTCAATGGTTTCAAACCCTCCACTTTTGACATAATGGTCTCCCATCAGTAGTTTGCATATGAAACTATCCTGTTCCTTCATTCCTCCATCCTCAAGCCAAAACAATGAAGCATATTCTACAACTTTATGAAGAAGCTTCGGGATAACAAATTAATTTTGATAAAATCTCTTTATACTTCTTCAACACTCCTCCCACTAGACAAAGGAAAATTGCACAAATATTAGGCTATGAAATCAATTCTTTACCTACTACATACCTTGGTCTACCTCTTGGCACCAACAAAGTCCAAATGAGCATGTGGAATACCTTGCTAGATAGGTTCTAGAGAAAGCTTGCTGGTTGGAAGGGATCTATACTATCAAGTGCTGGGAAATGCCTTCTTATTAAGAGCACACTTAAAAACTTGTCGATTTATATCATGTCCTTATTCTTTATTCTTGTGGTTGTTGTGGAAAAAATAGAAAGAATCCAATTTTTTTCTCTAGATAGGAACTAAAGATAAGAACATGATGCACTTGGTAGCTTGGGACAAAGCATGAAACAAGAAAAAAGTTGGTGGTGTTGGCATAAAAAAATTTGGACCATGAATTCTACTCGTCTCTAAAATAGGGTGGCGATTAGTGAAGGAGGAAAAACCATGGACCAATCTCATTAAAGCCAAATATCTAAATCAAGGCAGTACTATGGACTACTTTAATAGTTACATGACCACCCATTGGGCTCTGTGTTCCAGAACAACATCGTCAGGATCAAGAAAGAGCTAGTTGCTGGATGCAAATGTAATCTAGGCATGGGTGAGAAATTATATTTCTGACATGAAAACTAGGCTGATTTTAACACACTTTCAAATAACGAACAATGGGATCAGCTAAAAGGTAACCTTACTACAACATTGGGACAACATGTTTACAACTACATTCAAAACACTGAGGGAAAATGGTACTGGAAAAACCTTGAGGCATTCACATCAAATAACAAGGAGCTTCTTGGGAAATTCAAAACACATTGAACCTCATCCCCATTAGTCAAACCCAAAATCAAGATGAGTTTAATTGGGTTTCTTCATTTGATGGTAACTACATGGTGAGATTGGGCTATCAGTTGTTTGCCAATGAGCCTATCAACAACTTCCCTTGGGACAAGATTTGGTTCAAAGAGCTTACCTCAAAAATCAATCATTTCCTCTTGTGCGTGCTCAACAAAGGGATACTCACCATAAAAAACCTTATAAAAAGAGGGTCAACCATGCCAAACATATGCTATCACTTGTAAGATGGATAATGAAACAATCCAACATCTTTTTCTCCACTATCCAATTGCTAATTCTCTTTGGAAACTCATATTTAAAAGGTTTGAAGTTAAGTGGTCTTTTCCTTGAAGATATCACACAAGCCTGGCTGTAATGGAAGCCTCCTTTTAAACATGCTTTTCTTCATAGGTTATGGAAAATTATTTTCCCTCACACCATCTAGAGAATCTGGAAAGCCCAAAACTCGATCATCTTCAGAGATACCAACAAGAGCATCAAAAGTATCCTCAATGAAATCACAGTGGCTGCATGAAAGAAAATATCTTGAAATTTAAACCTCTAAAAAATCCACATATCCCCAGGAGGAGGTTAGATATCTTAAGGCATGGAATATTGATCTACAATAGTGTACCACCCCCATCCAAAGCATTGACATGTCTACTATACAATGGATTCCCCCTTCTGAAGGTTGGTATAAGTTGAATTTTGATGGTGCCTCTAAAGGAAACCTTGGTCTAGCTGGAGGAGGTGGTTTGATCAAAAATCACAAGGGTCATCTTATTACGCATATGATATTCCCATGGGTAAGCAAACTAACTACTAATCTAAGGCTCTAACTGCACTCTGGGGAATCATAATTGCTAAAAATATCAACATGGGAAACATCATCATCAAAGGTGACTCAATGAATATTATCAACATTCTCACTAAATCCTTAAATCCTAGTTGGACCATCGAGATTTCATTAATGAAGCTCACAACTTATGCAATGGTCTTAACATCATTTTCAAGCATGTGTATAGGGAAGGGAACAAATATGCGGATTTTCTTGCAAATATTGGAGTTTGTAGCAATGATTACAAAGAGTGGCATGATATCAATGACACTCCTACCAAAGTTAGAAACATCATTTCAAATGAAACAAATTCACTCATTAGTACACCTCATCCAATGGGAAAACACGTGTGCAATCCCAAAGCTAGATCTCAATGGCATTTTGGGCATGCCCAAATTTATTCTTCCATGTTCTCAAAAATTGATCACAAAATTTTTTTCAGGGGAGAAAGAAGTGGATTTTATTTCTGCTTCACATAGGCATACAGGTTGTCGAAGGGCTGCTAGGAAGTCTATTGTTCACATCTTTCAGTTTAATTCTACGAATTCTCATAGGGTTTTCAGAATGGGTGGTGCCCTTTCCGTGTGGAACCTAAATTTGATCCCCAATGGCAGGAACAAATTGAGCTTTGGGAGACCATTAATATGGAGGGCTTCACTAATTTCATCCAATGCATAAAAGGGCATGACCAATATATATCCATTCAGTTCATGGTGAATTGGAAAGACTGTAATGTCTCCTTTGGAGATAAGAGCTTCCAAATCACTGAGGAATTCATCTCTTTTATTATTGGTCTTAGCATGGAAGGGAATAAATTTTTCAGGAACAAAATGGATAAGGAAGCAGAAGAAAGGCTATTTTTGGATGACAAAGAAATGCTCAACATAAAAAAGGAGGGCATTTTGGTTTCTTCTATCCCATAACCATATGATGAGGTGACACAGATGATGGTACACTATGTCACTTTAGAAGGGAGATTCTCCACCATTCCACAGTATCATCTGGTCCTGCTCAACCACTTTAGGTGTGAGGTGAAGGTAAGCCTCTCCTACTACATTCTGAAGTCAATGGAAAAATCCATTCTTGAAGTTCAGGGCCATAAGAGGACTATCCCTCTCCATCAGGGTGTCATATATCTCATTAGTCAGTACTTGTCTAGTGTTGTTGGAAATGACCCATGCCCTGTTGTGGTTTCTCCCTTCCTAAGAAAACCTGTATCCGGTCTAAAAATCTAATGTATAGAGACTTTGTCTCGAGCCACCCCAAAAAAGGGTTCTCTATAGTAGTAGTAAAGGAAAGGAAGTTGTGGGCTCTAGCACGAAGGGTGAAGAAATTGTGGTAGATGATAGCCCCCTTTGTTTTCCCGATATTGATGTTGGCACTAGTTTGGAAAATAAATTTAACATGCAAGCTAATGTGGTTAAAACCCTTGAAGAAAATGTAGATTTCCTGCTTAAGTCTACTATTAAAGAGCAAGCCTCGAGACCCCAACACAGGCCTCAAAGATGAAATTTCTACTTTGGAAACCAAGTTTAAGACTCTTGAGGACAAATACAATAATTTCTTAGCTATGCACAATGTTATAATGGACCTTATGTAGGTACACATCTGAAAAAAATCTACGACTCAAGTGGCATCCTAGATATGGCTTGGAAGAATGAAAATATTACAAGAAAGTTCAAGGCATCAAATTGGGATCCCACTATCGCCATTTCCCTCAAAATCTACCAGATTTCAGGGTGGTTGTCAAAGTTTTTAGCAAGTCTATTGGTTAATGTTGTTGGTTCCTTGTTCTCGGTGCAACAATTTTTGTGTTGTTGTATAGTTGCCTTTTTTGTCTTGTCAATTTATCCTTCTACACTCTTTCTTTCGACATGGATCAGTGCACATGTTCCATTTACCTTTACCTTTACATTTTCCATTTCCATTAGCGTATTTTACATACACATGCATTGTTTACATAACGTTTTTACAATTATATACATACATATTTTACTACTTGATCATTTTCTCCTTGCAGTCCAACCGTATGAGAAACAAGTAGTCGATATATGGTAGAAAAATCAACAACATAAACACCAACAACATTCCACTACAACACACATGATTTTACTAACCATTTAGGTACACTACACACTGTGATATTTTTCATTTATAGTTTCCATGCTCCATATTTTTTTATTCCACACTTTTTGTCTAGTCCTTTGGCGTTTCTACTACACTCTTCATGGACTTTAGGTACACACCTCTATCTAATTTATGTTCTTGAGCTTTCCGCTCACCAACATAAAGTGGGGGAATAATAGTCTCAAAATCATGCACTTCAGAAATTTATTTATCCCTGGTCTCATACTACTATTTAGAAGATTCTTGAGTGAAGAAAGTACTAATTAGCCCCCATCCTTTTGGGCATACTATTTATTTTATTTCATAATTTGTGACTTATTGCACTCATATTCCCAGCCATTTTCGGACATCCCACATTGTTTTAGCCTTGGCTGGGGCACCTAGATTTAGTATTGGGGCACCCATGGGTGCCCTAGTCCCACCTAGGGGCACCTGATCCCTTTTACAATTTTCCGTCACTTTTTGGGCATCTTATAGCCATTTTTCATCTTTATCTTTCTTGTGGTTGGCCTTTTCGGGTTATTTACAAAATTAGAGCAAGATAAATCTATAAATATAAAGTTATGAAACAATAATGAGGGACCTAACATCGTCTACTACTATCACTCCATCAAGAGTTGCATCAATCTATTGCATTGACATCCACATAGCTCCATCATCAAGGCACAAGCTAGGACATCTGCATCACACTTCATAAGGAGAGGGATTCTATTATATTCCATGCACACATTCTATTAAATTTTCTACATTTAGATATTTCTCACTATTTCAAAAGTGTGACTGACACAAGAGCACCTAGGGCACGACATGCACACACACACCAGAACTACATTTGGGTCTAAATGTAGTGTAATGCTCAGATTTAGTAAGCCCATTATTGAGGCGAGATGAGATATGTCCAACCCATTCATTTGTATATTTTTTTTTCAGGTTTTGATACTCCCTTTTGGGTATTTTACAAGGTATTCTTCCTCTTGGAATATTTGGAGCATTTGGCATAGTACAAAGAAATTAATGTGACAAGCAGTGAAGGATAAAAGTCATCTCCCAGACTTGTGAAGACCAGTTCTAGACCTTTTCCCAGACAAGGAACTTTTTTTCCTTACTAGAGCACACGTGGCACCCCGAGTCTTGTCCCAGTGCTTGAGTCGAGCCGAGATCACACAGATCTATCTATCCTCAGCTTGAGACCCCAACACAGTCATTCCTGCTTTCTGATTTTCTATTCATCATTGCGAAACAGGTTTGTGCAGGTGCTTTTGTTATTCAGATGAATTCTTTCCTCTGCCTTCTTACACATTAGGGTTTAGTATTTCATTTTATATATTTTCTTAGATCATTGAAATAGTCATTTACTACATTTATTTACTTTAGTATAGCTACACATAACTTAGATTAACTACCTTAGCACTACATAGTAAAATTTTTGTTAATCAACTTCATTAATCATTTTTAGCTTACATTTTAGTAATATAATAATTTTTTTGTGTTTTTCTTGTTTGTTTCTAACCTTGATGTTTAAGTTTCAGGGTGTTAGGTGTAATAGAGAAGGAGAAAAACTAAAAAAATCAGGTTTCGCCATTTTAAAATAATTTTTGACCATTTCCAGATTCCTTGTGCTAGCGTTTCATGAGCTTTGCACTAGCATGCATGTGTGTACGATAAAATATTTGTACACACATTTACATCTCTATGTGTTTCCTATGTGCTTATCCACAAACTAGTGTTATAAAGAAACTTACATTGCACATGCTTTTGTTATATTACATGCATTTACGTTCTATTATATGCACCTAGATTTTTGTGCATGCACTAGTGTTACTTGTTAATGCTAGCACACTCAAGTGCATGCGTTAGTGTGCCCTCATTATTTTTTAAATTTTATGCATTTTACAAGTTATTTATATTCTAACCTCTGTTTTAGGATTATTTTGACTCATTTCTTACAAGTCTATTGTAGTTAATTAATTTAAGTGCTTATTTTATTATTAACTTCCATTTTTATCTAAACATAAAAAATTCATACGCATGCTCTTCATTTGAACTTTTATAAGTGATATTGAGAATTAGAAACATGATTTTGTTTCTCATTGTTTTTTCTTTTGTCTACCTAAGGGAAAAACTTTTAACTATTTGTTTGCGAGACTATAATTACAAGGATTTTTCTTAAAACTACTAATTGCATGTTTTCATTGGTTGTTGATTCAAGCAAACCCCTTTATCACCCTTTTATTACAATTTTTATAAAACTCTTTTAATTAAATTTTCAGAGACAAGATTATTCCTCGATATTGTTGTAATTATGGGAAGTGCATGGCCAAGGGCCATAAAATATTGATTGAGGAGTACCACAGGAACCCCAAAGTAGTCGAAACCTTGAGTGAACTGGCTTGATGAAATGGAACCCCAACCTAACTGACTAGTACACCTTTGTGAGAGATTAGAGTCAAATATATCCATAATGGCGACCCTAGTTTTTATCCTTTAAAATTAGTACAATATGGCTTATCGTATCAAGGGGTAAAGTAAAGCCGACAACTAGTAATAGTACATCGCTCACTCGGGTAGTATGTTGACATTTAGGAGAGAACTTTATTCTAGGAAGCCACACCTTAACCAAACCAATTTAAGTTAGAGGCCCTCCTTCCATAAACATCATTTTCATCTATTTTTATTTTTATGTTAGTGAGTTTGTGTTCCACACTCATATCGTACACTCTCCATCATTCATCTCTTTTTGAATCTTCCAAATACCCTTCATTTGGATTTTTCATTCATCCCTTTTTAACTCTTCCACATAATCTTTATTTGGAATTTTTCATCATCTCTTTTTGAATCTTCCAAATATCCTTCATTTGAATTTTCCCCATCTCCTTTTGAAATCTTCCAAATATCCTTCATTTGAATTTTTCACCATCTCTTTACTAAATTTTCAATTCCTTCATTTGTATCTTTCATCTTAAATTCATTTTATCTTACCTTAGTCTTAAATATTTGGATCATTTTCCAAAAGTTTAAGAAACTTATTTCCCATCAACGTTAATCCTTGAGTTGTAGATACCCAAATCCTTACTTGATCACCTTCATTCAAAATCTAATTCATTCATCAAGATCTTATCATTCTATCATTCTCCTACGTCTTTTAGTTTGACAAATTGTTAAACTTTAAGCATTCTCCCATCTTACATCTATAAATTTAACATTCACATTTGTTAAATTTTAGGCATTATCATTTCTACACATCTTTTCTCAACATTCACATTTTTGATATTTGATTACTCCCCTTTCATCATTAAGACTCGTCTATCTTAACATTTTCTTTGTTAAGAGTTGAACACATCAATCGTGTTTCCCATCCTCTTCCATCTTAGCATTCACGTTGCTAAGGGTCAAGAAATCAAATTTCATTTTCACCCTCCTCCATTATAGAATTCACTTTGATAGAGGTCAAGTACGATTAATCAAATAAACCCATCTTCCATCTTAGCATTCACTTTGTTAAGGGATGTGTTTATCTTGATCTTTATAGTCACTCATTCCATCTTAGCATTCACCTTGTTAAGGGTTGCATTGTTCAATATTTCAAACCCTTATTCCATCTTAGAATTCAATTTTCTAAGGGTTGAGATGAATTAACGCTCATCACTAAATCTCTTCCATCTTAGCATTCACTTTTCTAAGGGTTGAGTGATCAATCACACCTTTCTTCGTTCCTCCCCTCTTTTAAAAATGGTGGGAACAAGACAAATGAGATTATAGTCCTCAAGAAGATAATATGGAAATATTTTCCATTTAGTTTTAAAAAGAGGATGAAGATCAACTTGAAGAACAACAAAATAACATCTCTTTTGAAGAACAAGCACAAGTCAAAAATCTTTTGCAAAAAATAAAGACCAATTTTTACTTCATCTCCTCGAAATGGGAGAAAAATACCTCAAATTTTGACTATGACATTTTGAAAACCTTACGAGGTCAACCTAAATCCATAGATAATACACACACTACAAAAATAACCATGATGACACTAGGAAAAGTAACACGAATGCCAAGGATAAAGGTAAATCTAGTGCTTCGGGCCCCAAGTCAAATCAAGCCTTGATCGATCAAATCAATGAAATAAAAAAACAATTGGCTCTAATATCTTCTAAAGTCACTAATGACACCAATGAAAAATAATCAAAGAAAAAAGTTACGATACCATCTAAAACTCATACTAAAACAATAAAGAGAAAAAATATTCTAAATTCAATATCCAAAAAATAATTCACCATTTTCTCGAGAATGGAAAATGATGAAAGACACAATTTGGGCATGTGAACAACAATGTAAACAATTCAATTTTTATGAATTGTGTCCTTACCCTTTCGATAAGGACATATTATGCATACCCTTCCCAAAATCCTTTGAGATGCCCAAATTTGAAAAATACAAGGGCAAAAATGACCCATGAGAGCATATTAAGGAATTCTTCATGGCATGCCAAGAAGTGGCATACAATGATATCTTTCTATTGCATATTTACTATAAGTCTAGGAGGACAAGCCTTGGATATGTTCTTACACCTTCTAAAGGGATTCAATAACTAATTTTGTGGACCTCTCAGAGAAATTCATCAAACACTTCTCTTTTAACCTAGATTCATGAACCACGATGATGGATTTGTGTAATGCAAAACAACGATCAAACAAAAATTTTATACAATTCTTACAATGGTGGAGAGGAATTACAAGCCCCTTCCCATGTTCTATTTTGGAAAAGAAATTAGTTAGTATCTTTTTTTTGAATCTCAATAACAAGTTATCTTTCCACATGCAGATGCATTGCCTCAATAACTTTGAGGAAGTTATTGAGAAAGGGACCTAAATTGAAAAGGCCCTCATTGCCAAAGGCTTGATCAAGCCTCATTCCAAAGATAACAATCATGACAATACCAATAATAATAAAAACATCATGATAAACATAAACATGTCAAAAAGAACTATAATGTTGTTAATGATGGTGTCACGATAATCACAATGTGCATAACATAAAAAATAGTCAACCAAAAAAAAAAATTGAAAAAATCATCATTATTCCAATTAGAGAGCTCCCCCTCCCCATGATAAAAATGATGACAATTCACACCTTTGAGAGAGACTTTTTCAAGTGTCTTACACCAACTGGAAAGTGCCAATATGGTCACATACCCTATCATGAAACCCTTTTTTTGAAGGGGAACCTAAGCCTTCTTGGTATAAACCTAATACATATTGTGATTTTCATCACATTGATGGTCATCAAATAGATAGATGTGTGTAAATTTGTCATTACATCTAAGACCTCATTGATAATGGATATATAGTGGTTAAAGACCCAACACCAAATAAAACACCCAATGATAATCTAAAGGTGTTTTCCAATCCATTCCCCAAGCATGGTGCAAATAAAAAGCTACCAAACAAGGCCAATCTTCAAACAATGTCGATTTCAACTCGATAATTTCATTTGTTGAAGAAATGCCTCCTACCATTGCTACCATAAAATTCCAACCTCATAATTATGTGGTGGCCACATGACAAAAGAAAATTTGGGTGCCCATAAAAAACCAACCATATGATTTGTCCATTGAGCCTCAAGCGGTAAATCCCATGGTTCCAAGTAACCCAAAGCTAACATCTAATGCAAAAACTTCCACTTCCAATACTTACGACCTAATAAAATAGTTAGCAAAAACACCTGCTCATACCTCTCTCATGGAGTTATTTAAAGTGTCATCTTACTAAAATTTTAGGATATTTTCACTCATGCTCTCCACAAGGCACGTGTTCATGAGAATCTTAATGTTCAACAATTCCAAGCCTTAATTGCCAATATTTCACCAACCAAGTCCCATATTGTCATTTAGTCCTCATGACCTGTTAAATCCAAACCTACAAAATAATAACTCTTTGTATATCAAAGCATATATTATCTGACCACAAGGTTAAAAGAGTTATAATTGATAATGGAGTAACATTAAACATTTGTTCCATGAAAATGTTGAGATGTCTTGGTCACATAGAGGCTAGTCTAAGAGCTAACATTATAACCATTCGTGGTTATGATAATAGTGAACAAAAGTCCTTCTTGAAACAATCACCTTGCCTATACAAGTGGGCCCATGAATGCTTAAAACCATACCATGTTTTTGATGTTGAGACCTCATATAATGTCCTCTTAGGTTGACCATGGATACATGTGATGCAAGTCATACCCTCTACTTTCCACCAATGCATTAAATTTCCACATGATGGTAAAGAGTTTACCTTGCTTGTTGATTCTAAACCTTTTGAGTACTAGCAAAATTTTGGAGGCCAATATAATATGATCTAACTATTTTAGTCCTTCCTAGAAATATCCACCGAGCCTTGTGTAATACCCATTGCTAATAAATACATTGATCCTAAGATGGTGTTTCGATCCCAAAAATCTACATCTATCTCACAACCATCTACATCATATTCACTTGTTGAGCCCAATTTTTCCCATCAAGGTCTTGGTGAATACACTCTTGAAAATGCTTTCCACATTGGAAAAAATCTATTTTCCCCACACAAATATGGATGACCCAATGCCCCCACTTAAAATAAGATCCAATTTATCACCTTGGTAACACTCCTTAGAGGTGATATGGACTCTTGGAGGATGAACAATTTAGGTTTGATGGCTCTTGGCTATATAAAGATCGATGGTTGAGTGCTATGAATCAACAAACTATGTCAAATCCCATAAGATGATGAAGAACATGAATTGGAAAGGTAAAGGAATCAAATCATAAGCACAAGGTCACCTTGAACTAGTAATGTATGAAGAAAACCTATACCATCATGGTTTAGGTTATGAAACTTTTGAAAAAGGCCTATAATATTTGATGTAACAACTAGTGAAGAGGACATTAATTCTAAAGTTGAGACCAATTCCACACATAGCCTCTTTGAATACCTAGTTGAAACCACCCTCTGCCTTAAAAAATTGTCCATTTACACCTTGATATCATTTACCCATCTCTCATAAATCAGACCAACAATGTCACATCTCCATTGACCTCTTTTAGAATGATGAGGCCATCCAATAATTCCTCGAGACTCGACCCTATTCCCTTATCAAGACCATAAAAAGGGATTTGATATAAACCTCAATGCTATTGCTTACTTTAGAAAGGAATTTGAGTGCTCCAGTCCACCAAAAGTCAAAAAAAATATAAAAATGGAAAAAATAAGAATACAATCTCATATATAGTGAAAACCTCATTGAGGCGCTATTGTGTGAGAAGCAAAAATGAAAAAAGTGAAAAATAAAAAAAAAAAAAAGGACACATCTCCTGATGAAAACGTATTTGAGGCATTGGAGAGAGGAGACTCAATTCCAAATAAATTAGATGACCTACACAAGCCTACAACGTCATTCCAAGACACTATACATCTAAAATGTTGGTAGAAGAGACTATCACCATCAATATTGGAATAAATGATAATCCCAAAATATTACAACTCAAGAAAGCTTATCAGAATCAAAATCAGGCCTTCACAACACTCCTCATCAAAAATTTTAGGATGTCTTCACATGGTCCTATAAGGATATTCTGGGTTTGGATCCTTCTCTAGTTGTGCACAATCTGGTGGTTCACCCGGATGCAAAGCCTTGTTAAGAAGAAACTACGGAAAATGCATCCTAAGGTTGCATTATTAGTCAAAATGAACTTCAAAAGTTGTTAGAAGTTGGCTTTATAAGGTCTATAGACTATTCTAAATGGATCTCAAACATGGTACCTATTTCCAAGAAGACACCTACATCCGAATTTGCACCATTTTTGGATATCAACAAATCTTATCCTAAGGATGACTTTCCCCTTCCCAACATCGACATGATTGTTGATTCTATGGAAATTCATGAGATGTTATCCTTAATGGATGATTTTTCAGCTACAACCAGATCCACATTGTTGAGGAAGATCAACATAAGACAACATTCACGACCCCATGGGGAAATTTTTTTTACAAGGTCATGCCTTTTGGCCTCAAGAACATGGAAAAACTTACTAGAGAGAAATGAAAGTTATTTTCCATGACCTCCTTCATGACATCATGGAGGACTATGTTGATGATATTCTCACTAAATCTAAAACCAAAATAGATCATCCAACCATCTTACGGACATATATTTGAAAAGGTTAAGAGAATATAAGGTTCATCTTAATATGAAGAAATGTGTCTTTGTGTCACTTTAGGAAAATCCTAGGATTTATCATCTCACAGAGGGAATTGAAGTTGACCTTACCAAAGTCAAGGGAATAATGGAAATTCCTCCACCACATAACCTTCATCAGTTGTGAGGATTACAAGGTAGGATCTAGTCTATTAGGAACTTCATATCTCAGTTGGTAAGATAAGTGCCACCATTTCAACCAACTACTCAGAAAGGATGTCCAGTTCAAATGGATGTAAGAATGTCAAGATTCTTTCACCAAGTTGAAAGAATACCTATCAACTCTACACCAATATTGATGATACCTATAAGATAAGCCAATGTTGTTGTATATATCTACAACAAAACATACCATTAGGGGCATTACTTACATAACACAATGATAAAGGAACAAGAACAAGTAGTCTACTACTTGAGTAGAACCCTTATAGCCCAGGAGCTCAAATACTCCCAGGTCAAAAAGTGTGTTTGGAATTAGGCAGTTCAATTTTCAAAAGTTATGACACTATTTTCTCAATCATACCACAAAACTTATTAAAAAAGTAGATCCATGCTAAAATATATTCTATCAAGACCTATCATAACATGATGGATGTCTAGTTGGATCATTCTCCTAAGTGAGTTCGACATTGAATTCATTCACTCAAAAATTCCATAAAAGGGAAAGCTTTGTAGATCAAACTATCTACCACCTGGTTCTCAACCCTTCATTTTGAGTTCCCTGAATGAATATTTGTTGTATATTGATGCAGTTCCCTCATGGACCTTATTCTTTGATGGATCTTGTAACATGCATGGATCAGGAGTTGGCATATTATTACGCACACTAGATGGCGATGTTATACCTAAATCTTATCGCATTGGTTTTCCATGCACCAATAACATTGCAAAATATGAAGCTCTAATAGTAGGTCTAGGATTTGCTATATCTTGGAAGGCTCTAAGAGCTGATAATTTTCAAAGACTCCCTCCTAATCATCAAGTAGGTAAACAAATAATATCAAGTCAAAGATGATAAGCTTGTTCCATACAAATGCATGGTCGACAACCTTAAAGGATATTTTTGGCTTATAATATTTGAACAAGTTCCTCACATGCAAAATATAAGTAACAGATGCCATGAAAATTATCACATATGTTCTTGAGTTTGATAAAACCAAACACAATGAAGTTTATCATGGAACATCTTTTGGTGCTCACATATAATTTACTAGAGTCCACCATGGTGTGTGAAATTGTTGGTCCTAAAACCCTTGGTATCACAACATTTACACATTTATCCAAGACAAAACCTATCCAACCAACATGAATTCATACCAATAAAAGAGCCTTAACACAATCGTGCTTCATGCTACACTATCCTTTCCAATACCCTTTATCGAAGAGGCTATGATGGGACTCTCTTAAGGTGTCTCAATTAGGAAGAAGTGAATCAAACACTAGTCAAAATACATTTAGGTATTTGTGGTGCACATACAAGTGGAATGGTCCTATCTAAGAATATATTGCACATGGGGTACTATTGGCCCACTATGAGTCTGATGCATGTAATTTTGTCAAGAAGTGCCAAGAATGTCAACAACATGGTAATCTAATTCATGCACCTTCACAAGCCCTTCAACCTATCACTTCACCTTGACATTTTCCAGATGGGGGCTTGACTTAGTTGGAAAAATTAAACCCACATCCTTTGATAACCACACTTTCATAATCACCACCATTGAATATTTTACTAAGTGGATAGAGGCCATGCCTCCCACTTACATCACTCGGGTTAAATATTCCTAAGTTCATATTTAACCACATAATATGTTTCTTTGTCATCCCTACATCTCTTACTACTGACAATGGTACATCCTTTAAAAATAAGAATGTCAAAGCACTCACTAAAAATTCCATATCCACCTATAATGGGCAACTCCATATTACCCACAATGTAATGCCCAATCTGAAGCATCTAATAAAATGATTAAATCAATATTGGAGAAGACTATCAACAAACATGGTCGCAATTGACATACACAACTATATCCTACCCTCTGAGACCTATCGTACCTCATTCCACACTCCAACTAGAGCCACTCCCTTCTCCCTAGTATATGGATTTGAAGTGTATTACCCATTGAAGTTGAGCTCCCTTCCCTCTGCATATCCTTACAACACCTGGTGTATGAAGAGGATTACCGCCAAGCACGCCTTGCAAAATTAGAGCTCTTGGATGAAAAAATAATTTGCACCTTGGACCATCTAAAGGTATATTAGAATCGACTTTGTCACAATTACAACAAATGGATCAAACCTATATATTTTAAGATTGGAGATCTTTTGCTTAAGGAAAATTAGAAAAATACTACAAAAGAACATGAAAAATAGGGAAAGTTTGAACCTAATTGGTTAGGACTAAATTCAGGATATGGAGCATATAAGTTATCCGAACAAGATGGAAAAGAGCTTAAGGAGCCTATGAACATGGTTCTTCTAAAAAGGTTCTATTCTTAATCCTATAAGAGTATCTTTAGTGTTGGGGGAATATTAGTGTAATATCTTGCTTCACCTTTTCACCTTGTCCTATTTTGTGTCATTTTACCCCACCTTATGTTGCATGTTTTCCTAGTCAGTTGTCATTTCCATGTTTCATTGCTCTTTTCACCTTCTTCCTTTGTGTCTTGTCCCTTGATTCTGTTGGACTTGTTCACTTGTGCCATGCTTAATACTGTTACTGGTGACATCCTTTCTTCCTCTATTGGTGCATGTTTAAAATAAAATACACAAAAGCATTGAAATATGTTTAAAAACACAAAAACATTGAAATATGTTGAAAAACACAAAAAATTCAAATATCTTCAAAAATTCGAAAAACAACATAAAACTAGCGAAAAAACCAAAAAACCAAAAATCAAATATTCAAAACATAAAACATTTAGAAAATGTTTGACAAATATTAACAACTAAATAACACAGATTTACCACTATTGCCACTATCTCCATTTGACGAAAATCCTAGTGATCATTCTAGATCATCTTGCGATATTCACTTTTCTTGCTTGTGGTGTATATCTAGCTCGAGGAAAATTAATCAATTAACCCTTCGCAATATAATTTTTCTTAGGGCATACTTGGATTAAATCCAATACGAGATCAATTCAATTCGCTTGCATTTCTAAGATATCACTTGGGGTATTCATATACATTTTATTCTTCACCATATAACATATTAGGGTGCCATTGAATGTCATTTTTGCACATTTTGTTGCACTATTGCTATTTATTAACTTTAAGTATACTTTTTGTTAGGGTGATAGTTTGTGCTAACCTTTTTATGTTGTAGGTGTGCGTAAGACTCGTTTTACACATTTTTGACTTGATCACATGTAATAAGGTAACTAGGCTCATCATTAGCTTTAGTGTTATGATCGTAATGTGTATATAGGGTTTTGTTGTGTTTTGTTATTATAGACCAATTGTAGAAGAATTATTAGCACTTTAGTTCATATATAACTTTGGTGTAGTTAATTCTTATTCATATTGGGTTTGTTGGCTTGTTTTCTTTTTTAGAATTACATTGTCATCTTGGTTTATTAAATAAGTTGTGATATGTTTACTTGATTTAATGTGTGTAATTTAGATTTGTTAAAATTTATTTGTATTTGTGTCAATTGCATGTACTTTGTTGTTATCACATGTTTACCATCATCACATATATATCACATCATCATATATCCATATATCATCATACATCATGAATAAAAGCTAAGCTATGAACATGGAAGCTAAGCTACATGTAACATCATCATCTATACATACTAAATCAAAATAAAAATCATCATCTATTCTAAAATCATGACATCATATCATATAACCACTACATCATATGGAAATAAAACATCTCATCATCATATGGGGTGTCAAATGTCCACATCATATACATAAAAATAAAGTTTCCATGTACACTATATCTAAAAAATTCATATACATCTCGGTATACCATCAAATGGAATCAACCTACAAAAATGTGCCTTCATCATGGGGAATCTATAAAAAATAATATGCAATATCTCATTAAAAATGAGTCATCCCTAACTCTCTCCCATGTCAGGACTGCCCAGCTCTATCTCTAGGCGGAGGCATCTACACTAATCTCAATGATTTCGATGGTTGATGTGATTTGGTGGATTGCTTGTTTGATATTTGATTATAAGATGTAGTTCTCTGACCCTTAGGGAATGCAATCTCATATAATGCTCTATAATAACCAACCTCTCTAGATGCATACACAAGCTATGGTAACACACTGCCAATACTACCCGCTGTCTCCATGTGGTATATAACATCTCGCTCTACCATCAACTGACGTAACTGTATACTCATATGATCTCTCTCAGTAGTCCTTTATTACACTGGATGTATTAGGCCATCTTTCTCTGCCACCCTCTGGCATAACTATCTCTGGAGGGTCTATACGGTGATGAATGCAACATCACCTTGTAACACGATGCTATCCCTCTCTACCGGTAATGTAGCCACTGATGGCCCACCTATTAATCCTAGAGCTAGTACCTATGGAGGTATATGTACTCCTACTCCATCTCCTCCCTCTATTGTTGCAACACTTAGACTGGGTGGTATATGTAGTGATGGTGACCTATGTAAAGGTACCTATGCTAGTACCATCATTTGTATAACCGACACCCGTAATGACATCTATGCCGGAACCTACTATGGCGTCTATACTAGTACCTCAGCTACATGACTTGGTACTATATGTGCCCGTAGTTATGTTGCATAAGCCATATAAAATTGTTCCACCCGCACATGTGCTACTAGTATCTATTGCACTGAGCCATGTGAACCTATGGTACTTGTGTAACTGTACATGTACCTATGGCCCTCAGGCACATGAACCTACACATTCTTGTTACAATTTGAGGATTCTAATAAATTCGATTTAATCAAATTACATATTATATAATGTTACAATGAATATTTAAATAAACATTACATCATAACATAAGTAAATAAAGAAATACTTACAGAAATAAATAACACAGTGTGACACAATATTTATAGCGTAAAACCACAATAGGGTAAAAACCACTTTGAAAATAACATTTTACTTTAGAGAACTTATTTTACATTTAGTAAGATCACCTCCTCCTTAAAACCCTATTTACCAAGGGTAAAACTAAATCACTTGATTTGCACACCTTTGATATATTTCCCAAATATATCAAATGAGTCGTATGTCTCCCGACCCACCTTTTCAACCTAAAATGGTTGACACATATACCTAGGTGAGTGTATTTAATAAATATAAACATAAATGATTCACATTATTAAATACTTACCTAATGTATATTACCTAGGTATAAATATTTAATAATAGAAAATTATTTCATATTATTAAATATTTAACCTATATAATAGTGATGGACCCATATTAATTAAGGGTTGACTAGACCACTTAATCATTATGTTCCAACACTCCCCCTTAATGTTAAGTGGGATAACATATGCTAATAGATTACCTTCCCGTGGTACACTACAAGATTTACAATCCTTAAACCATAAAGGTTTTAGGCTAGCATATTGGGTGAAGGAATTATAACACCTTCATCATACTCAAGTTACCTTTTGATACAAAATGATTTGGAATCCCAAAGATTATCCCATGATCAGTGGCTAAGTATGATTTGTGAGTTTTACATATTCTCACAAGTTTTCATAAAAGGTTATTGAACCCAAACATATGAGAATCTTTTATAACCAAAGACCTCCTTAATAATATACTTGTCTTGGATGTTTACCAAGAATTCAATAAAGACTAAAGAGTTTATCAAGATCGCCTTTAAGATCTTTCTACACTTCTTTCTAAAAAGAAGCCGTGGAGGTATACATGCCCGAAGGTCTTTTTACACTTTCCCAAAGGTCTTTTTACAAATGCTCAAGGTCTTTTTACAAAAACCAAGTTCCATTAGGAGGTGACATTGTCATGCACACTCCCCCTCAATGGAAACTTTGACAATCCAAGATTTTCACGAAAGTGACAAAACTTTGCAGCACTCAGGGGCTTTGTGAAGATATCAACAACTTGCTCTTTAGTTGACACGAACTTGAGATCTATCTCACCACTTAGCACCTTCTCATGGATGAAGTGTATATGTATCTCAATGTGCTTTGTCCTCTGATGTTTGTCTTTGGATTATGTGTAAGAGCTATGGTGCTTTGGTTGTCACAAAACAAAGGAACACTATGTGGATCCTTCATCTTTATCTCATCGAACAACCTCTTTAGCCATAGAGCCTCTTTTGTAGCTTCCATTGCACTTCTATACTTAGCTTCATTGAAGAGATAGAAATAGTTGGCTACTTTTTGCTACACCAAGTAATGACACCTGCACCAAATTTAAACACATAACCAAAAGTAGATTTTCTATCCAATACATCACCAACATGATCAGAATCACAAAATCCATATAAGTTAGCATTTTCATTCTTAGTATAATGCAACCCATAATTGATTGTACCTTTAATATATCTAAGAATCCTTTTACAAGATTCCAATGATCTCTATAAGGTTCCTACATAAACCTAGAAGTAATTCCTATTGCATAGGAAATATCTGGTCTGGTGATAGTTAGATATATCAAACTACCAACTAACTACCTATATAAAGTAGGATCAAATTTTTCACATGCAGGTTTAGGATCAATTTTCAGTCCAACTTCCATAGGAGTAGAAATTGGTTTACAATCAATCATGTTAAACTTTTTCAGTACATTGGTTGCATGTTTGTGCTTGAGAAAATGATGTAATAGACCTAAATCAGTCATTTCAAAGTACTATTTCAATTTTTCTTTAATTCTACAAATTAAAGTAGGATTATCACCAGTCATAAGAAAATCATCAACATATATACAAACAATGATAATATGTGATCCTTCTTGCTTAATGAATAGATCATTTTCAGAAGAACAATTAACAAATCCTAACTATTTAAAGAAAGAATTAATTTTCGCATACCAAGCTCTAGGAGCTTACTTTAAACCATACAAGGATTTTTTTAATTTACAAACATAGTTTTCTTTACCAGTTTCTTCAAATCCTTTAGGTTGAGACATGTAAAGTTATTCTTTTAAATCACCATTCAAAAAGGTATTTTTCACATCCATTTGGTGGATTTCCCACCCAAATTGAGTGACAATTGCAAATAAGGTCCTAATAGTACTCATTTTAGCTACAGGGGCAAATGTCTCAACATAATCAATACCAAGTTTCTGAGTGAAACCTCTAGCAAAAAGTCTAGCTTTATGTTTGTCAATACTACCATCTGCATTATATTTTACTTTGTATAACCACCTAGACCCTATAATACTTATTTTCTCTAGGAGGTGGAACCAACTCCCAAGTTTGATTTTGAATTAGGGCATTATATTCAGCTTGCATTGCATTGATCCACTTCTCATCCTGAGAAGCTTCTTCAAAACTTTGTGGCTCAGGTTCATACAAGGTCATTAATGCATGGTACGTATGATGGCTTTTGGTCATTTTCCTAAGATCAATAGGATTAGAACTTTCTAACACAGATTGAGCCCATTTTTGTTTCTTAACTAGGGAGTTAGGAGATTCAGAAGCATCTATAGTATCAACATAAGAAACATCATCATGACCATTTACTATATTCTCATTATTAGAATCATAACCATCATT
Source organism: Taxus wallichiana var. yunnanensis (assembly GCA_018340775.1). Lineage (NCBI taxonomy): Eukaryota > Viridiplantae > Streptophyta > Pinopsida > Cupressales > Taxaceae > Taxus > Taxus wallichiana. Next base: position 730,070,374 of record CM031243.1, on the reverse strand, counting down.
AGAAATATTGACAGAGTTAGGAACATCTTTACCATTATTAGATGAACAAAAGTATTTTTCCAAAACCACCACATTGTAGTTTTCAGTTACTTCCCTTTTTATAGGGTCGTAAATCCTTAGACCTATAGTGTTAATACCATATCTAATGAAAACAAAAGAGAAAGAAGTCATATCAAGTTTCTTTCTTTTCTTTTTAGGAATGTATAAAGAAACAAGACTACCAAAAAAATTTAGATGAGAAATATCAGGTTTTTGATTTGACCATTTTTCTAAAGGAGTTGAAAGATGAATAGCTTTGGTGGGAACCTTATTTAGAATGTAGACTGCTATGTTCATTGCTTCTACCCATAGAAATTTAAGAAGACTAGTAGAATGAAACATAGTGTGAGCCATATCTAAAATAGTCCTATTCTTACATTTTGCAACACCATCAGATTAGGGAGAATGAGAGAATTTAATTCTCTTTTAATACCACAAGCAATACAAATTTTTCAAATGCTTTGCTAACATATTCACCCCATTATTTATTCTAAGTCTCTTAATTTTATAATTTGAAGAGTTTTGAACGGATGCTTTAAATTCCTTAAATTTCCCAAGTACATCAGCTTTATTTTAAAGAAAATATGAACAAATCATCCTGGTGAAATCATCAATGAAAGTTACAACATATAAATAACCATTTAATCAAGCTAATTCAAGAGGTCCTCTAACATCACTATGAATAAGTTCAACGTGGGGAAGATGAACTCTCTTCAAGATGTGAGTGAAAGGGTTTCTCACTTTTTTAGGGTAAAAACCCTTCACACACATCATGAGAAGAAGACAACACAAGAAAACCTTTCACAAGATTATATCTAGCCATTTCATATAAAATTTGATAATTAACATGTCCTAATCTTTCATGCCATAGTTTTGAATTATTCAAACTTTGAGAAACAAAACAGGATGTAGAATAAAAATCATAAAAATATACAAACCATTTCTTTGAATTCCTTCAGCTATTATATTATCATTACTATCCTTGATATACCAAGTATCTTTCAAAATTTGAATAGCCAAACCATCATGAGTTAATTGAGAACATGATAAAAGGTTCTTTTTGAGCTTAGGAACAAATAAAACATTATTCAACACACCATTAAAAAAATTTACTTTTCCTTTCTCTATTGCTTCTAAAGATAAGTTATCACCAAGATACACATGTTCATTGATTTTCACAACATCAAATAAAGAATTTGAAACACCAATCATATGATTTGATGCACCTGAATCTAAAATCCATTCAGAATTAGAGGAAGAATACAACACAACATATAATGCAACAATTTTAGGAATATCATTAGAGCTATCCTTTTTCCTTAAATTGTATTTAGAAGAAACAATTTATTTTTTATTTTTATGGATAGGTTTCTTAGTTTTGCAATCTTCCTTTTTATGTCCAAATTTACCACATTTGTGACATTTACCACTAAAGCTAACACACAATTGATCAGAAGAAAAACTTTTCTTATTAATAAAAGAAGATTTAGATCTAAATTTTTGATCTAAGAAGGGCTTGTGAGGTTTGAACTTTGAATTTTGAGCAAGAAGTGCCTGAGAGACATTCTCCTTAGAGTCAAAGTTCATCATCACTTTCTCTTCCTGTATCAAAAGTGAACTCAAGGTATTTAAATCAAGTAGATCATTTTCATTCTGATATTTAGAGTTTAAGATAGAAATAAAATTCCTAAATCTTTCATGTATATTTAACTAAACAATAAAGTAGATTAATTTTTCACCAATTAAATCACAATTGCATCCATCTAATTGTGCTTTAATATTTTTAATTTTGGCTAAGAAATTAACTACTTTTTCATCTCCTTTCATAGGAGTTATAAGAAATTCTAAAACTAGTTTAATAATTTTAGATAGACAAGTACCTTCATGCATAGATTCTAGTTACGTCCATACCTCTTTCAGATGTTTGATATTACTAATGTGTAGAAGGCACTCATCGTTCACATTGCGTAAAATCATGGAAAGAGCCTCCTGCATTCGTTACGAGAATGCATTCATGTTATCTATAGTTGCTTGACGACCGGGAGCAACCTCAGATCCAGAAATAATTGTCTAGAGTTTCCTTGCCATAAGTTCTGATTTGACCCTGATCTTCCAAATGTTGTAGTTGGTTCCATTCAAGATCTAGGTTTTGTCAAGACAAAAATAATTGGATGTCATTGTTTTCTTGAACCTGTAAACACACCCCATTATAGTATACAATGTACCACAAATTTAGATACATATTTATAAAAAAAAGAAACAATTTTAATATAAACAAATCTAAATTTTATAGATCTACATAAAATATTTGATCATAACTAATTTTGTCATTACAATGCATATTAATTAACCTCCCATGATCAAAATAATAACCCGCAATATAAAGGGCTTTGCATTATACCCCAGACTTATATATAAAAAAATTCTAACCATATAGAAGTGAAGAAGAAACCCCTAAGAATGAAAAATAACTTCAAATTTTAGAAAAAAATAATGTAGACAAAGATCCGGCTAACTTAAATTTGACGTCTAAATGACCGTCATAATGCCTTATGTTTGGTTTGTCGTGACGGTCATTTGACCGTCAAATTTAATGGAGTCAAAAATTGTTGTGTATTTCCATAATTTCTTCTTCTATATAATATTAGGGAGGTTATATTTTAATACATTATATTAACCTATTATAATTTATAATGTAAAAATATATTCACTTTAAAAAAGAGGTATATAGTTTATATAATGTAAATAAAAAACAACATATAGTCTATAAAAAATTATAAACTATAGTATATATACTTTAAAAATAAAAATAAAACACATATAACCCTTATTACTGGGGCCCTCATGATTTAAAAAAATATTTACCAGGCCATGTAATTTTAAATTCTACATAAACCTTAGAATTTACAGAGGAGACAACATTTTTCACACTTCCAATGGAAAAAATTCAAATCCTATTTTGATGGAGCTTTGTCTCCTCCTTAATTTACCATTGAAAAAATTCAACCTACACATATTAAAACTATAGAAAAAAATATTTCAAATATTTTACCCTTACCTCTACACAAGTTTTCACGGAAGGTAAGAAGTTTCCAAATTTTCCACCTGTGAATTCACCTTGATTCTTCACAAAGAAAAACTTTTAGGTTGCACAATGGAAAGAAGGGGCTGGTTATTTTAAATACCCTTCTGGGTTGGTTAAAAAACCCCGTACAAATTAAATAAATAAAATACAAAACATTTGATCTTAATTTATTTAATTTACCCTTCCTGTTGGTTGAAAAAACCCATATAAATTAAATAAATAAAATACAAAACATTTGATCTTAATTTATTTAATTTACCTTTTCGGGTTGGTTGAAAAAACCCATACAAATTAAATAAATAAAATACAAAACATTTGATCTTAATTTATTTAATTTACTTTGCTCATTACCATGTTAGAATTTAAGGATTCTAATAAATACGGATTTAATTAAATTACATATTATATAATGTTACAATAAATATTTAAATAAACATTACATCATAACATAAGTAAATAAAAAAATACTTACAGGAAATAAATAACACATGTGACACAATATTTATAGTGGAAAACCCTAATATGGTAAAAACCTCTTTGAAAATAACATTTTACTTCGAGAGAACTTATTTTACATCTAGTAAGATCACCTCCTCTTTAAAACCATATTTACCAAGGGTAAAACTAAATCACTTGATTTACACACCTTTTGATATATTTGCCTAATATATCAAATGAGGACCTAGAGTCCTTTTTATATAAGGTGATCGGGTATCTCTCAACCCACCTTTTCAACCTAAAATGGTTGACACATATACCTAGGTGAGTGTATTTAATAAATATAAACATAAATGATTCACATTATTAAATACTTACCTAATGTATATTACCTAGGTATAAATATTTAATAATAGAAAAGTATTTCATATTATTAAATATTTAACCTATATAATAGTGATGGACCCATATTAATTAAGGGTTGGCCAGACCACTTAATCATTATGTTCCAACAATTCCGACCCCTACAAATCTACCTCTACCTCTTCCTGCCCAATTCTACTTATATCCATCCTCTGTTGTGGCTTGCATACCGCCACTACCATTATACCTATGTCTATGACTACCTACAAAATAGTAATCTACCCAGGCATGATCGTTGCATACCATGTATCATACTCAAGAGTGGTTCCTATATTTACAATCTGTGCATGAGTATCCCACGCTTATGGAATGACACCATATAATATCTTCTGATAGATCACACTCTAACTTGCCACCCTAAGTCCACTGTCTCTTGCACCATTCGTGCGTACCACCGATTGACCCCCGAGATATCCTATCTAATCCCACACTATCTCTCGTACTCTATCAACCTTGTACATATCAATGATGTGACTATGACGCCAATAATAAAGTGTTATACCAAAGTTGTGCACAACTCTATCCCATCTATCTCCCACTCATATAATCGGTATGATATCCAAGTTACCATATGTAACTATAGGCCATCCAATGCCCATCAATAAAAAAATGTTCCCCATATGACCCCTTTGAACTACACCTATTATCTCCCATTTGATGGATAAAGGCTCATAAGAATGCCTAGCTCGCAAAATACTAATTGGTCACCCGATCACAATATGGTCCCATGCTCATATATACAGTAGAGTGGCTAGAATTAAACTCCGCATAAATCCATACACAATCATATAAAATTCTATATATAAATGCGCGAGGATGCACCGACCCCATCAAAGGCCTCTCCCTCCATTAGTCATGTCACAACACCTATTAATGCTAATTGAAAATGTGTCCCGGTCTTATCGGGAAGAAAATAGGCGTTAATAAGATCCATCAATTATATACGTAACTGAGATACCATAATTTCATCCATGCATATCGGTGCACTATCATCCCCTCTCTGTTAGGTTGTGGAGCCTATTTTCATGTGTGACAGTGTTGAAGACTATACACTAAGAGTATTGTACACTTTTCATGTATCCTCGCCGGGGTTCATGAAGACTCAGTACACTAAGAATACTATACACTTTTCATGAAGACTCATACACTAAGAGTACTTCATACACTTTTTAAAACGTGCCCAATATATCAGGAAATGTGATTTTCCCATATGGGTGGGATTTTGACCCATAGGTTTATGGGACAATTTTTGCCCATGGTTTTGATACCCATGGTTTTGTAAAACTACTTAAGTAGTTGTTTATTTATATGGTTTTATGCATATGATAGAAGTATGAAAAACATTGCAGATGTGCTTTGAATTTGGGTGTGAATTCTATAGAGTTTGTTGAGCATAGCTCCAAATAGATCTGGGTATTGTATTGAGAGAGTGGTGACTTGTAATAAAATATGAGCAAGTGATTCTTGGTGGACGTAGCCCAAATTGGGTGAACCATGTTAAATACTGTCTCTTTGTGTTGTGTTATTTTATTATGCACTTTTATTTGAGATCTTTAATATTTTCTGCATATTAGTATCTACTGTTGTGATTCTCGTGAGGAATTATTAAAACACAATAGTGTATTGGACACATTTTAGGCCTAAAAAAATCTATGAATCCAAAAATAAAGAAGTAGAAAATTTTCAAGGCATTCAACATTACATAATGAAAATTTTGATGGTGTAAGATTTGAGAATGTGTTCCCTACATTATATTTATAATGAAGCCTCATGAGATAGAACGAAGTGCACATGATACGAGTGAAATTAAAAGGGATCCAATAGAAGAAGTTAGAGGAGATGGTCTTCCCCGAGTTGAAGTCCCCAACAACTCAAATCCATTCACCATCTCTCAAAGACCGCATACACACATGACCCTCAAGAAAATACCATGTAAACATATAAATAGGATTAGAGTGAAAAATGAGTTAGATAAAAAAATATTTTGATAATAAATCAACATATGTGTTAATAAACCAATGATAAAAATCAATCAAATCATATGTTGAAAAAATGACGTAATATGTATCAAGATACATTGTTTTAATTGTTCAACCTAGAATATTAATAAGTGGAATGTATTCTCGACCTCTTTGGTTATGCAAGAACACAACATGTTCTAAGACTCATGATTGGGCTCTCACAAATGTGTTTGAATCCAACGAAATGTTACTTTAAGCTTATAATAGGGACAAGCAATATGAAATGAATACATTGTTGTTATTCTACCTACATCAAGGGATTACTGGTATTTTTCTTATGCTACAAAATTGTGTGTTGGTGTTCACATTGTGGCTATCTCTTAGGTTTGTTTGTGGGAAATATGGTGGTTAGCTATCATCTTTTGCTACTTTATATGGTGGCAATGATGCTTATCGTACCATGGGAAACCCTTCATCTCTAACATATTTATCTCATACATTGATTACGGATCACAAATATGGATTAATATTATATATGTGTGGTGAATTCAAGTGGAGTTTTTTGGTATGGTGATATGTGTAAATGGTTACTCATAATGGTGTCTTCTAGGATGGTGATGGTTACTACCACCAACTTCGCCCGCCAAATAAATGGTGATTTTTAAATAAATGGTGTCAAAGGAAACCTTATGTACTCTTATATAATATAAAAATATATTAAAGTTATTTTATGTTTAACCTTTAATGAACAAAAATAATTTAAAAAATATTATTTGGTGAGGATTTGAATTAAAATCCTCCAACATAAATCGAATTTTTTTAACATAATTACTTGATTAAAAAAATCCTCTGCTAGAATTTGAGAAATATAGCATTTGGGAAGGAGTTAGAAAACAAACAAACAAGAAGCACACCAACAAAAACAACTTATAAAAAAATTAGCTAATAAAAACATTAAGACAAAGAAGAAGAACAAAAACAAGTTAATTTGCTTCCACTCTAAAAGGTTTCACTTCATAAGTTCTTGTTGATTTCAAGATGACATGTTATTCAATATTTTCAATATGGACATTTTGTTTTAAAAGTATATGTGTTCATCATTATCTTATTTTTTTCCCTTCACGGATGTAATCTTTATGTGAATTTGAAAGATAATGTTATGTGAAGATTTTATTTTGGAGTGTCCGGTGTTATGGTTATAGAAGCAATTTGCCCACCTTGTCTTGGTTTTCATAGAGGTGGTGGAGAGAGCGAGTCACCTCATGAAGCATTGACAATGTTTCACCAAATGTAGAAAATATGTGTCCAATCTTATCAATTCACATTTGCTTGTACAGGTACCAACATGTGCCAAAAATGGTGCTTCAAAAGATGGTATGGAAATCATTAAGCATTATGAAGGAGGGATTTTGGTAGGTACTTTAGTTACAAGTGCCCTCACAAATATGTCTATAAATATACAAGCATGTGGAATATTCCAAAAAAATCTTAAAAGATGTGTCAACTCATGGACTACAATAATGTAAAAAATGGTTTTATTGAAAAGACCTTGGAAAAATTCAAGCAAATGCAATCGGTGGGTGTAAAGACAAACTCCACAACTTTCTCCATAATCCTTTCAGCTTGTATCAAAATGAGAGATTTAAAATAAGGCATTTTTCTCATCATCGAAAGCTAAAATCTGTTTGTGCTATAAAATGCATGGCGGTACCTAAATATGGAAAAGTACTTATCTAGATTTTAGTGACATCTCAAATTTTCATCTAAAAAGAAAAAATATGAAAACAAAAAAACACTTAGAACTACTTTCTGAGTATGGCCAAAGGAGGTTTAAGTGAATGTAAAGGCAAATAAAATTAAAGGCTTAAAATATTTAATAATTATTAACAACCCTTATATATTTTTGAGATTATCTACCCCGATGACCTCTTATATGTTTTCCTCTCTGCCCAAACCACATTACACATGTCAATGGAGTGTTCTCAAACTTTGCATTCAAAGGGGAAATTAATCCACATTCATGTTAATGTTTTTCATTCTCTAATATTTTATAAACATCAAATTTTAAGAATAGGAGTAAATTCCTTTAATGCGTGAGGGAGAGAAGTGAAGAAGATGAATCCTAATAAATATTTACTAGATTGCATTACAAGTTTCATTTTGCCTCAATATTTATGCATGCAAATAGAAGATCACAATTCATTGTTATTTTCCTAGTTTGAAATTTGTAAAATAATGTAAAATGGAGAAGGTTGGAGATCAATGTAATCGTAAGTTGAATTCGGGGTGAACCATGCTAAGATTATTCTTAGTGTTGCCTCCTATGTAAAGGATGGAAGGTTGAGGGAGTTAAATGAAGAAAAGGTTATTTGGATGAAGGATGGAGATGAGGCAGACCATTTTGAAGCCAATGCCACTCAATCAACTAGGAGACAAAAATATAAAGTAATAATTACTTCTCGGAAGAGATTGAAATATTACTTGATCATGGTTAACACCTCTTAATGTCCCTAAGTGGCATTGATGACCATTTTTAGAAAAGAACGATGAGGATGAGGAGGATAAAATGTTGGTTGTAGTGGTCACAGGTGGTACTGGTTGGCCACTAATTTGTTAGCCCATGAAAATGTAGAAAAATTTCCTACCTCACAATGTGTATGATGGGATAATGATACCATTTGTAGAAACAAACTTAGATATACATTGTCAAGATTCACAACAAATTTTCCATTTACTTCCTCACCAACTTACATTATGTCATCTCTTAACATGTGTTAAATTTTGTAGTATTTTTATTTCCCAACATAGCTATACGCGTTTGCAGCTCATCCAGCACAAGTCACGATTCTCACCTTAAGTGCGTGCAGCTTTGAAGTCCCTCATTTGTTTCCTTATCAATATGTTAGCATGCATGCTCAAGAACCATAACCATATAAATCATTCATATAAGAAAATATATCATAGCATGATAATTCAACAACACATATAATAAGGAAATTCACATAACATAAATAATGATTAACAATATCTAAATTCCCATAACTCCATACTTGATCTAGTCAATTTAACAACCCATATACAATTGTACATGGTAAAACATTAATTCATTGCATAATAGATTGATTGATTACATCATATACTTCTTACAGTCACCAATTATTCATGCATGTGTACAAAGTCTAGCTACATAATCCAAAAGATCACTCAATACCAATAGCACTCGATTCCATAACTCAAAACTTTGAACTCCCCAAAACAAGGACATATAACATATATTTATATGGTGGGAAATTTCCCTTCACCATCTACATGCACCTTCTAATAATAGGCATGCTTAAAAATAGAATGCATGATTTTTACAACTCAAACTATAATTAGATTAGGCTATAAATAGATTAGATCCTTACACGTTTTAATCCTATTATTAGCCTACTCCATGTGTGTTCTTTATCCTTGCTTTGCATGTGCTTTTCCTAATTATAGATCCTTTGTGTGCATCCCAAGCTACCATAATTTTTTCTATTTTTGGATCTTTTCTTAGACACCACTCCATCTCTACTTTGTTATTTTTACCTGTGTTCTAGAAAATTGGCTAAGTCCCAACTCATGTATGCTCATGCATGAACTTTCACATGCTGCCCTTTTCTCGCTTGTGTGTGCCCCTTCATGCACCCCTTACATGCATTGTCTATCCTTCATGCATGGATAGTAATTATCCATTTTCACCACTCAACATCACCCCACACCAAATTCATTTACTACCCTTAGCAATATTTCATCCAACGTACCTCTCCATAGAATGAATGAATCAAAGAATACTGAAGAATAAAGAATAAAGACCAAAACTCCATGAATCAAGAATAATAATTCAAGAATTTGCACACTTTTGTAATCAAGCCTTAGGTGATTGGAAGAACTCTAAGAATTCTTTTCTCAATACATTTTATATCTCTTCCCACTTCACGAGTTCCTCTATATCCTTCCCGGATGCGGCTTCAACAATACTTGATATTTGATCATGCGCCAACTCATCCACTTTCTCCATAAGATCCTTTAATACCACATCCAACTCCACGGTCACTCCTTCCATAGCATCCTTTTTTTCTTGACCAACATTTGAACTTCATTGATCCAAAATTCAAGTATCTCCTTCATGGATTTAATCAAGTTCCTCTGTGTTGATTTTTCCCCACGAATTTCTCTCACTCAAGCGTATAACTCTTTAATTTTTCCCGAATTGCCTCGAGCTTGGCTTCCTCATTAGCAACATGTGCACTCGGGATGGGATCACAAATTTGGCATCTATCAAATTTCAATTCAACTTTTTAGTGGCATCCTTGAATTTGGTGATTAATACCTCATACTCTTTTATTTTAGCCTCCACTACCTTTTTATCCCTCTTCTTTCCCTCGACCAACTCTTACGTAAATGGCCCAACACTAGTCTTTATATTAAGAAGAAACATCCGACCAATTATTCAATAAACTCTAACTCCATAGCATGTTTTGTTCTATCTTGGCTCACCAATATGGGACATGCACTTGTAATCCGACCAACCAGCTTTTCCAGCCATGTTATACACCTCCTTGGTCCACTTCATCCCCCTTTCTAAATCCTTCTTCAACTATTATATCTCATGCTCCTTATCCATTTTATCTTCTATGATGACCCTCATGGTGTTCCCTTTGTATAAGTTCCCGTGCATGACCTCGGTTGTCATCTTATTAAGCACATTGCGAGCTTATTCGTCGGTTAATTTTGTGGGGTAGAAAATATTATACATTTTATCCGGCTCCTTTGTTAATGTTAGTTTGGAATGTGACAAGTTACCTATCTCAAATTCTAGCTCTTCCACATGCGTATGTATGCTCCATGATAAATTTTTTTCTTGTGTGTGAGTTTTCCTTCTTAATTCAGCAAATCCAAGCTAAATGATCTCTTCTTAATTTATGTGCATTGTGCCTGCCTTACCGCACACCGGTGCTTGTTCCCTGTCAGATTCCATTATGCCCACCTTATTCACCTTTCCCCATATCCATCTCCATGTTTGATTCTACATGCATTAGGTTCTCCTCACCCATGTCGTCTTTGCACATAGACTCCTCGCACCTCCAATTCTTCATACTTTTTTCTTTATCCTCCTCGTCCTCGAAACAACTCAAGATCTCTTATGACCCCTCTTTGTCCTAAATGGACTTACCTTAGCTATTGTCATTGAAGGATACCACTTGACTGGGATAAGAATATCTTGCTCCCTTGATTTCCTTCCTTCTCTTATTCTCGCATTTCTCTCCTGCGGCTTTGACCCAGTGTAACATTCTCTTCTTATTCTTCCTTGCCTTCTTTCTCATCTTCCTCATGTTGAGGTGGAGTCTCCTCTTGCCTCCTCTTAGGAATTCAAATTGTACTCTTCTTTAGATGTTGAGGAATATGGGAGTTACACACTTCAATATCCTTGTCATCCTTCATCTTCATCCATAGGGTGAAAAAAATCTGCCTACCACACTTCTAACCATCACATTCATAATTAGATTAAGATCCACCGTATCCCGCTCCATTGTCTCAAAGTAACCTAGCTTGGTAGTGTATCCAAAGGTCTTGCGCAAAGTGTGTTAGTATAAATCAAACTTCTTTGTATCAAATATCATCTTTTGTGTATCTTTGATTCTTTTGACCGTACATTTGAAATACTTAGCAGATCAATGCAAATGGTAACTTGGACCACGGCCCCATATCACCATTGTTCATCACAAATTTAGCAAGGCTAAAGTGCTACATAACTACAAAATTTACTTACTGGTCCAATACACTTGGTAATTCTCTTGGCACATGCAACTCATTCTCAAATCATGTGTGCATCCTCTTATTCCACTTCTCTAATCATGCATTGTATGGATTGGTGATGACACCTTCACATGTGAAGTTGGCAAAAATTGTGTTTGCATGTTGTGTTTCGTGTTTTCATTGATGTAAAATCCCATTAATGAAAAATAATACGATGGAGTAGTTTCATAACATGGCTAGTAGTATGATGACATGGTGTTCTAGATGTTGGCATGATGGCATGAGTTGATTCAATGAGATTGGCTTGGTCTAGCAAGCCTAGTCAGGTGACCTAACTAGCCTAGGTAATGGAGCATGGTGTTTTTAGTTGTTTGGTGTCTTGAGGAGCATGGTAGTAGCATGGAGAGCATGTTTGGGGAGTGTTTAGGTACTCACATGAGTTTTAGGGTGCAAGTACAAATTGAAGACTTAGTCGCATGTGCTTGGAGGCATAAGGATGAGTTATAGAGCCATGTGATCTCATGGATGCATGTATGTTAGTGATTCATGATGTATTAAGATTATAATTTTTTTGAGAGGTTTCATGATGAGTTACAGTGTTGGTTCAGTTTTTCATCACCTAAACCATACAAAACCCCAAGGGCTAGTCATGAAAATGAGATGGGTTGAGAATATGGAGACATATTTGAGATATGTTGATGATTGGAGATGGTGTACAGAGGTGTCCTATAGGTGTTATAAATATTTGGAGTCATTCTGAAGAATTTTTTCAAGTTAAGTTGTTTTTGGTGAAACGGGGTCATGAAGAATGTGATTTCCAGTTCGAATTGCACCTTCTGATGCTCACCATTAATTTTGTGATTTACATGGGACATTGTGGATTTTAGGTAATATTTTTAATTAAGTGAAAAATATTTCAAAAAAATAATGATTTCATTTCATTGTTAGTTTTTATGAACGAATGTTAAGAAGGTAAACAACATTTTATGAGCTTGAAACCCTAGCTCAAAAGCGGTAGGAGATATTTTATTCCTAAGTGACCATAATTGATTGTTTGTGATGATACGATGATTTTATGATGTAGAGGACTACACCAGATTTCCATAAAGGTAAGATAGATCATGTGGTGATGACTGAACCCCACATGAAAATGTAAGTTTTTGAAGTAGTCCAGTTTGTAGCAAGGTTGTCCAAAGGATTTGCAAAATAAATTGACATTTTTTTTATTATGGTACTTGTACTTGGTTCACATGATGGTTTCATATTATAGTGGTGCTTCTAACTAGAAAAGTGTGCCCTATTTATGAAGACTGCTCATAAGGAATTTTTAGGGAAATTTCAAGCGCTTTTCAAAGATGAACTTGGTTTATGGCCTTCCAGTTGGAGTTGGAAAGAAATGTGATATTTTATAAAAAAGGATTCAAATGGATTTCAAATGGTATATTTTTATCCCAAGATGATGATATTGTATGGGTCATTCATATTTATTTGTAGAGAAGAAGGTTTGTTGGTTATGAGGACAACTTCTTTTCCTAGAAGATGGAGGTAGAAGATGCATGAGATGAATGAGTTCGTGCTTGATATCAGTTGGAGAGTGAATATGGATGATTTTTTTCCTATTCAATGAAGTTTTAGGTATTGGAAGTGATATAAATGGTGCAAACTAGTTGCATTTGTAAAACTTCTTTATGGGTGGTTTGATTTGGTGAAGAGGAAAGTAGGTGTGGTTTTCACATATGGATGTTTCATGATATCAAACATGCATGGATGTTATATAAAGGTCTTTAGGATTCTAATGAGTTGTTACATGACATATTTTAGTTTTTATTTGGTTGTCTTGAAGCCGAAAGGTGAAGACATGATATTGGAAACAATTGTTTTGAGAAGGATATGAGCCTTATTGTGTTGGTTATGATAAATTTGATAGTGCAAGCTAATTAAATACCATTTATGGTGTTTATATGTTATATTTTACAAGTGTGGTGAATTTGTAGCTTGAATAATCATGTTTTGGTGTTTGTGGTTTTTAGCTCATCCAGGTGATTGAGTTTTAAGCTACTTTTGTGCATGTTTGGTGCTTTTGGGCATGGCCGACCTATATGGGTCCAATGTGAATGTTTTAATGAATGTATTGGGATTTTTCAAATATTTATTGGTTAAAATAAAGTAGGGAGATAGAATTTCTCTATTTTTAAGTTGAGAAGGGTATAAAATACGGGTGTGAGTTCAATTTTGAGCTACTTATGTGAGAGGGAAAAAGTGCGACCCATGTGTGTGTTTATAATAGGTATGAAGGATTTTTTTAGAGATGAAGAAGTGTGCAAGAGAGGTGTGTGTGTGTGTGTGTGTGTGTGTGTGTGTGTGTGTGTGTGTGTGTGTGTGTGTGTGTGTGTGTGTGTGTGTGTGTGTGTGTGTGTGTGTGTGTGTGTGTGTGTGTGTGTGTGTGTGTGTGTGTGTGTGTGTGTAAGTTTTTATGTAAAATAATTCCATGAAAGAGTGAGATATAGTGAGTTAAAGAAGCAAGGGTTTGAAGGTGTGTGAGTTGAATAGGTTATCTCCATCAGTTGTTGCAAAACAAGACATCAAATATCTTCATCTAAATGTGGTTGAGTGGGTTTTTGACCATATTAGGGTGTTGTAGCCTCCTTGTGGAGTTAGTGCTTCACTCAACTAGGCATTGGTGTTCCTTATAAGATTGGTGCTCTACTAAACTAGGGGTTGGTGCTCCTTGTCAATTTGTTGCTTCACTAAATAATTTTGATTTGAGTAATATAATTGGAAGTTTCATTGGGTTTTCTTCCCCTTAATGGTTTCCTACTTATATCTTGTTTTATAGTATTCTCTCTCTCTTATTTGTGGTTATTTTAATGTACATTGTATGATGTTATGCACACATTAATGATTAGTTGATTGGTTTATGGTTTAAGTAAGAAAATATGAAATTGATTAAAGTTTGTAAGTGAAAGAGGGTGTAAAAACCCAAAGCACAAGGATAAAAAATATGCAGCAATTGGGAGGCCGAGTTCGAAATATGTATGGGAGCTTGAACTAGGGCAAAAGGAACACACCAAACAGAGGGCATTGTAGAATCAACCATAGACCAATGCAGAGTTAGTTGGAGGGTAGCATGAGTTGAATAGAAGAAAAGGGGCACCGAGTGCAATAAATGCAAATGAATATAGGGCCATGAAAAGATCTCGATGGAATGGCCAATGCACATAAACAAATCTTCTAATAACAAAAAACCCAATCCAGAACCAACGCAAGATCTAAGAAAAACCAACCCTTTACAAATGGAATGCAAGGCTCACATGATTCATGGATGAAAAAGCGAACGTAGGGTGAAGGTAAAAAGAAACCCAGAGCAACGCAGAGATGAAACAGATTGAGCTAGATGAAGGGGGTGATCTGGGAGGGCCATCTCAGTTCCCAAATCGGTGAGTTGGGGCCAAGTTAGGCCTGAAAATTGATTTCACATCCTTAAAACCAGCGCTACAACCTTAAATCCACAACCACTAAACTCACAAGAAAAGCTCCAGAGTTGCATGTAGACTTGCAAAACTCCTAAGAACCTAGAAATTAGAAAAACATGAAAAATAAAACCAAGAACACACCCGAACAATAGGTGTGAATCACGAATTAGTGTAAGTAACACACAACTAAGATAACCATTATGACGCACGTTACGAGAATCGTATATCATGAATGTAGAACCGAAAAACAAGAAAATAAAAATATTTGCATGGATCCATACAAAATTTGCTCGATACCATGAAATATGGTGTAAAATACCAAAGCACAAGGATCATGAGGGATAACATGAACATCCACGGAAGTGAGAATGACGGTGTGACAAGATCTCGAGAGGAAAGAGCATCAATTGAATGTGCATGCAAAGATAAAAAAATAGGCGTAACCTCATTAAGTTAAAAAAACTCTCACACTAATCTTATAAGATTGAAGGGGTGTACATATAGAGGGTTTTGTGTAACCCCAATGTTGTAATCATGAACTTTCAAGTGGAGAGGGGGATTTACATTCTCAGAATAGGAAGTAACTCCCATGACGCAATTGAGGCCCTAACGCGTAAGGTAATATCATAATGACCCCTAAATGACACACATACCTACGATCTCACCTAAGTGAGATGAATGACCTAATGATGTGGAAAATGAATCAAAGCAACAGTAAGGACTGATTCACCTTCCCCCATCTCATTCCATTGTGCTTCCAAAAATTTGTATCAAAGTAGATCCTTTAGTTTTAA
Source organism: Taxus wallichiana var. yunnanensis (assembly GCA_018340775.1). Lineage (NCBI taxonomy): Eukaryota > Viridiplantae > Streptophyta > Pinopsida > Cupressales > Taxaceae > Taxus > Taxus wallichiana. The sequence continues at coordinate 730,054,377 of CM031243.1, read as the reverse complement.
TCACTTGAAAGGAGATTGTCGAAGCACAAAAATGGTGAATCAAAAGAGTGGCTCTTATACAAGTAAGGCACCATTGTTTGATGGAGTAAACTATTATTTTTTTAGTCTAAGGATGAGGACTCATGTTATGTCTCTAGGGTTTGATATTTGGCAATATGTAGAACATGGTTATACTACTCCTGCTACTCTACTAACTAGTAATGTTGATAAGAAGTTGTGTAGTGATAATTCAAAGGCTATTAATGTTTTCATGTGTGGATTAGGTGAATCTGAGCTTATGAAGGTGATGCATTTCCAATCAGCTAAGGCTATGTGGGAGAAACTTTAGGTCCTGTATGAAGGAGACTCCAAGGTAAGAATTGTTATGCTTCAAACTTTCAAAAATTAGTTTAAAGGACTAAAAATGAATGATGATGAGTCTATTGCTGAATATTTACTTATGGTTGACAAGGTTAACAATGCCATGAAAGGGTTAAGAGAATAAGTGAAGGAAGAAGTTGTTGTTCAAAAGATTTTAATATCTCTAACTCTTAAGTTTGATTCCAAAGTGGTTGCCATTGAAGAAGCTAAGGATTTGACTCTCTTAAAGATGGATGATTTGTATAGGACCCTAATTGTATATGAGCTGAGAGTTTAGAATGAAAAACTAGTTAAGAAGGAGATATCCTTCAAGGTTGAGAATAAGACAAAGGAAAAGAATACTAAGGTTTATGATGTTGCTCATGAGTTGGATGATGATGAGTTATTTTTCATGGTTGCTAGAAGATTGAATGTTGGATTTGGTAAGTACAAAGGTAAACTTCCTTTTAAATGTTTCATTTATGGTAAATAGGTCACTTTACTACTAAGTGTCCTCATATACATGAAAAGAAAGGTGATGATGATCATGAAGGTGGTCATGAGAAGAAAAATCAGAAGTACAGTAATGACAAGAAGTATTTCAAGAAGTTTGACCACAAGAAGAAGGGAAAGAAGAGTTTTTATACAAAGGGAGAGGTTTAATATTCTAAAGAAAGTAGTGAGAGTGATGTTTCAGATTCTGAGTCTGAATCTGATCATGGAGATGTAGGTGATGAGGTCTTGTTCATGACAAAAGATGCTATGAGGTCTACTAGTGGTGGTTTGACATTGTTAGGTGATTTCATATCGATTCTTGTAAATATTTTGAAGAATAAGGAGATGACTATGAAACTGAATTAGTATGTGTCCAAGCTGAGCTAAAGCATGCTAAGAAGAATGTCAAGAAGCTAAATATTTAGGTCAAAGAGTATGACAACAAAACCCATGGTCTTGAAGACAAACATTTGGTTGTAGCTGAAAAGCTAGATGATACATTGAGAAAGCTAGAGATGCAAATGAGTACTATGACTCTAAACTTACCATCTAAGGAAGAAGAAGTTAATCTTCTCAAGAAGGATTTATCTGATGCAGCTAGCAAAGAAAAATCATTTCATAAGTTTGAGAAAAGTTCTAAGGCTCTTGATGACATCTTGAGCAATCAGAAATCAACAGGTGATAGAGCTAGTTTGGGTTTCAAGGTTGATTTCAAGGACAAAGAGATGAAGAAAGAATATGGTATTCTAAGAAAGGATGGTGAAGGACCAAGCACCAAGGAAGGAAAGAAGGAAATCTTCATCAAATATAATGTGAAGACAAATACAATCAGAAACCAAATGTCTCAAGGTATGAAAGATCCTTTAATGGTTATTGTTTTACTTGTAATGGATTTGGTCATAGGGAAAAGGATTGTAGGAGTTTTGCTAGAGATTATCACCCTTGGAGGGATAGTAGGAGTGAGAAAGCTAAGAATTTAGTGTGCTACAATTTCCATGAAAGAGGCCATGTTGCTAGATATTGTTTGTATGATCCACCTAGTCAAGTTGAAGGCTACAAACATAAGATTTCATTTGCAATGAATTTTTTAATGTTGTTATAGAGTGTCAATATGAATTCTCAAGGAAAGGTTAGAGATATAAAGGTTCTATAATGCAAGAACAAGGCTTTCAGGGGTCTAGTTTGCATGCTAGCAGTCAAGGCAGGATATGGGAGCTAAAAGGAGTAATATGGTTTCTTCAAGAGCAGACATGAATGTTAATCAAGGTGTTAACCAAGGTACAGATCAGAAGAAAGTAAATGGAAGTGAATTTCAGATGTCTAAGAGGGATTGGAACCTCTTCAAGTCATTATTTTAGGTGCATCATGAAGTTTTATGCCTCTACTAGGCTTCTTAGAGGTGTATTGATCCATATGAAGCATTGGAGAAAGGGGGAGTTGATTGATCTAAGATATGCTACTGTAGGATGTGTCTTCATGGTTTTGAGGTATGTATTGTAGTCATATGTTGTTGTTAGTAGTTTTTCAAGCAATAAAAGTGAGTGTTATTGGTCAAGGAGTCTTTCTAAGGGATGTACTCTCATGTTTTGAGTCTTTATCTATTATGTTATGGAGTATTGATGGTTGAAGTCAGTATAAAGTCTTTTCTTAGCCCTTTAAGGTATAATTATTATTTTTGATTTGGTCTTAATCCATGTATAAGTCATGTTAATGAAGTCTATGGGTTGAGAAACAAAGATATGTCTACATATAATGCTCAAGGTTTGTAAAGTATGAGAAAAGGTGTATCAAGAGAGGTTAAGTATCTTTGTATAAGTATGAAATGTTGTCAATATGTCAAAGATTCATCTTGTGTAAGTGTCATGGTATGGTATCAATGGAAGTATGTCATGATACTTGTCATGTGTCAAGCTTGTTGTGTAAAGTTGAGTCAATTGTAAAGGATGAAGCAATTGCTCGATGAGTCTTCATTGTCCATTTAGTCTATTATGTTATGTTGTAAAGTTAAAATAAGTTTCATTGGATGGAGTATGATCTTGGTGTGGATCATTTTTCCTTGTTAAGGTAAAGTTCTCCAAGTCAAAAAGGAGGTTTACAATGCATATCAAAGTACTAAGACTTGATTTTGAATCAAATCATAATATTGGAATGAATTCCTGGTGTTTCATGCAAATATATTTAAAGGATAAAGTTGCATCAAGTGCTTATAGATATTTTAATGTTAGTTTGAGACTTTGAAACCATAGAATAGGTAAGATATTGCTAAAGGATCTTTCTCGGCTCTTTGAAAACCCTAACCTAGGGTTTATGAGAAAAATGATATAGATGGAGATGGAGTGAATGGAATCATATGCTATTTCCACCATATGATCTTGACATACTGAGGAGAGAGATTTGATATTTTTAGGGTGTTTTGACACTGTATGACAGTCACTTATTTTCTTGACATTATGAAATGATGCTTTGGTGACCTAATTGATAAGAGTATTTTGCAAACTGGGCATATATTCTTCATGGTCATGTTATACGACTATTTTGGAAGATGAAATGGGCAAATGGGTGGTAAAATCAAGTGAGTTTCTTGTGTGAAGGTGATTAAATCAAATGTTAGAAGTGATTTCTTATTGGAATAGGGCTAGTATCATGTGTGATTAGGATGGATAAGTGAAAGAGGTATAAAAGTTATTAGCTTGCATTTTGGCCATCAAGTGAAGTCTAAGGATTTTATTCTTGTGTGTAATATATATAGAATGTCTAGGCTCTATGAAGGTTACTTGAAGACATTTGTAATGGATCTTGAAAGAAAAAAAAAGTGCATTATCTCAATCGTGAGATAAAAAGGTAAGCTACATCTCAATAGGCATACCAATTGCTTGACGTGGTCTATGTATGAGGTAATTTCACGCTATATGTGATCCAATTATTCATCATAAGGGTATAAAGAGGAAAGAAAGTATCTAGGTTACAAAGAAAGAAGGTGATCTCTATGACAATATACTCATGAGATCAAGATATGAAGGATAATTATAACTAAAGCATATTTTCAGAGGATTTGAAGTAGTGTATCAAGGGAGTTGAAATTAATTCTAACCTTAAAAGTATGCTTAATGAGTCATGAAAACTTGTGTATCAAATATATTCATGATTTAATGTATATTTTGCTTGATCTATGCTTTGACAGATCACAAAATGTTATGGTGGACTAGAAATAGTAACCTACAGGTGTGAAAAATGTCTTTTAAGGCTAAAGAAGGAAAGCTTGAAGGTGTGATAGTGGATAAGGGATGAAAGGTGTCAATAAGGATGATTGATACTTGTAAGAAGCTATATAAATGGTTTCATGGTTTAGGTAAAGTTATACTTCATCAATGATGTTGTAGGTGGCCATTGTGTACAAGATCTTGTGTCATAGGTTTGTGGAAGTTTCTAAGATATGGGAGCTACATTTTCCATCTATTTAGGTGCATAAGAGGTTTAGAGGACTTATATAGCAAGATATATGAAGGTTTCATGTGTGAATAGAATATTACAGGTAATATTTCAATCCAAGATGACTATGCCTAGATTGTGTGAAGAGAAAATGACATCCTACATGTGTAAAGTAGTGTACTGAGATAAGGGAATCTCATTTGATCATTGATTAAGTGTATGAGGTATATACTAGGGGTCCTATATGCCATGAAGGCTATGAAGGAAATTATAATAGTGAATTATGCAAGAAATTAACCAAGGTGTGATTTTATTGGTTGAAGTTTCTTTAGTTATATAAGTTTAGATGTTTTGTCTCAATCAATGAATGAAAGATTAATGATGTTCTATAGTAACACATGTTGAGAAGAAACTTAAGTGGTCTCCATCTCAATAAGATAGAGCTATATAAGTAATGAGATACTATTCATGGTTGCTAAAGGAGGTAAGTAGGTCTGTGTTATGACTGTATATGGTCATCTTTGCTCCAAATGAATACCTATATGTCATTATTGACTCATTTAGACAGGGGAGTTCATGTTAGATCTCAAATTGATGTATAAGGTATCTAAATGGCCTTAATAGCTATATGAAGGATGGTGTGATAGTATGCTCTAAAGGAAAGATTCCTCTTGATTCAAGAAGAGCATGATAACATGAAAGGAGATTGAAAATACTAGGATGATGCTTCGGGCAAGGGCAAAATGATTGAGTCATAATCATAGCAAGAAATCAAGGTAAGAAATAAAATTTTGGTGTTTTCCACTAGAGAAATGTGTCATAAGTCCAGGGGATTTGTGATAATTCATGTCATTATATGAGTGTATTTCTAGGGATTACCAAATATTTTTCAAATTGTATTGAAGAGTGAAATCGAGAGATCTCGGTTCTTAAGAAGGTATGAGTCAAAATATGGTAGAGACAAACCTAGTTTGATAAATAATCAATTAAGAAATGATAAGAAAGAGGTAAGTGTTATATTTTTGGCACTTAGTCAACATTTTTGACATGAACATGTTTTTTATATGCTCTTGCCCAAGGGGATTACAATCATAAATGCTTTGAAAGAGGTCCTAATTAGATTTTGTGAGAAATTACTAGTTTATGAGCTAGTATGAAGAAGTTGATTGATGTTTCTAACAAAGAGATGACCATATGAAGCTGAGAAAGGTGAAGATCATGCAAGAATAGGTATGCTTTGTCATTAATGTAAAAAGGGGAGAATATTAGGTGGTTTTCCATCAATGACAAAGGGGAGATTGTTGGCATGTTGTGTTTTAGGTGTTTTCATTGATGTAAAATCCCATTAATGACAAAGAGGATGATGGAATAGTGTCAAAAATTATTATTAGTATGATGACATGGTGTTTTAGGTGTTAACATGATGGCATGAGTTGATTCAGTGAGATTGGTTTGGTTTAACAAGCCTAGTTAGGTGACCTAGCTAGCGTATGTAATGGATCATGTTATTTTGAGTTACTTAGTAGATTGAGGAGCATGGTAGAAGCATGGATAGAATGAAGACTCGGGGTACAAATACAGTTGAAGACTCGATTCAGGTGCTCATCTAGACTAGGTCTAGGTGCTTGGAGGCATGAGGATGAGTTGTAGAGCCATGTGAGCTCATGAATGTATTTAGGTGAGTGAATAATGATGTATTAAGGTTTTAGGACCTTTTAGAGAGGTTTCATGATGATTTACAATGTTGGTTCAATTGACCCTAGCCTAAACCATACAAAACCCCAAGGGCTAGTCATGCAAATGAGATGGGATGAGAAGATGGAGACCTATTTGAGATATGATGATGATTAAATATGGTGTAAATAGGTTTACTAGAGGTGTGATAAAATAATTGTATTTATTCTGAAGAAGATTTGGTAAGTTAAGTTGTTTTTGGTGAAATAGGGTCAAGAAGAAGGTGATTTCCAGCTTGAATTGCACCTTCGATGCTTACCATGAATTGTATGATTTCATAGGACCTTTTGGATTTCATGTATGATTTTTAATTGAGTCAAGAAGGTTTTAAAAAAATAATGAGGTCATTTCATCATCATGTTTTTATGAATGAATGTTAAGAAGGTAAACAACATTTTGTGAGCTTGAAACCCTAGCTCAAAAGCGGTAGGAGATATTTACTTCCTAAGTTTCCATAATTGATTTTTTTTTTATAGTATGATGATTTGATGATGTATAAAACCCACCCATATTTCTATAAATGTATGATAGAGCATGTGGTGATGAGTGGACCCCACACAAAATGCAAGTTTATGAAGAAGTCCAGTTTGGGGCAAGGTTGTTCAAAGGAGTTACAAAATAAATCGACATTTTTTTACTACGGGACTTTTAGTTTATGTCCATGATGGTTTAAGATTATGGTGGTGCTTCTAAATGGAAAAGTGTGCCATGTTTATGAAGACTAGTCATAAAGGTAGCGGTTTTAGGCGTTTCACGCAAGCTTTCGAGATATGGACTTGGTTGAAAGCCTTCCACTTGGAGTTGGAAGTAAATGTGATATGTTATGGAAATATAATTCATAGGTATTTCCAATGGAATATTTTTTTCACATGATGATGATATTTTATGGGTCATTCATCTTGATTTGTAGAGAAGAAGGTTTGTTGTTTCTTAGGACAAAACTTCTTTTGTTAGAAGATAGAGGTAGAAAATGCATGAGATGATTGATTTAATGATTTCTACAAGTTTGAGAGTGAATAAGTATGAATGGTTTCACTAGTGAAGGAATTTTTAGGTCTTGGAAGTGACAATAAGGGTGAAAAATAGTTGAGTTTGTAAAACTTCTTTCTGGGAAGCGTGATTTGGTGAAGAGGAAAGTAGATTTGGTTTTCACATATGGATGTTTCATGATATATAACATGTATGGATGTGATCTATAGGTCCCTAGGATTCTAATGAGTGGTTACATTCCATATTTGAGTTTTTCTTGGGTTGGCTTGAAGCCCAATGGTGAAGACAGGTCCTGAAACAGATTGTTTTAAGAAGGACATGAGCCTTCTTGAGTTTTTATGATAAATGTGGTTAGTGAAAGATAATTAACGACCATGAATGGTGTTTATATGTTATATTTTACATGTGTGATTATTTTTTTCTTAAATAATTATGGTTTTGGTGTTTGTAGTTTTAGCTCATCCAGGTGATGGGGTTTTAAGCTAGTTTTGTGCATGTTTGGTGCTTTTGGGCATGACCAACCTATATGGGTCCAATGTGAATTTTTTAATGAATTTATTGTGTTTTTTCAAATATTTATTGGTAAAAATAAATAATTTTTACCAAATTTCTATATGTTTTTGAGTTGAGAAGGGTATAAAGAAAGGGTTTGAGTTCAAATTTGAACTAGTTAAGTGAGAGGGAAAAAGTGCGACCCATGTATGTGTTTGTAATAGTTATGAAGGAATTTTTTCAGAGATGAATAAGTGTGAAATATTTTAAATAATTTTATAGAGTGTGTGTGTAAGGTTTTGATGCAAAATATCTCCATGAAAAAGTGAGATATAGCGAGTTGAAGAAGCAAGGGTTTGAACAAGGGTTTGAAGGTGTGTGAGATGAATAGGTGATCTCCATCAGTTTTGTAAAAACAAGACATCAGATATCTTCATCTAAACATGGTTGAGTTGGTGCTTGATCATTTTATGGGTTGTATCCTCCTTGTGGAATCAATGTTCTACTAAACTAGGGGTTGGTGATCCTTATAGGGTTGGTGCTCTACTAAACTAGGGATTGGTGATCCTTGTGAAGTTTGTGCTTCACTAAATACTTTTGATTTGAGTAATATAATTAGAATTTTTGTATTTTTTCTTCCCCTTTATGTTTTCCCACTTATATCTTGTGTTATGGTGTTCTCTCTATTTTATGGTTATTTGAATGTATGTTGTATGATGTTGTGCACACATTAATGAATGGTTGATTGGTTTATGGTTTAAGTAAGAAAATATGAAATTGATTAAATTTTGTAAGGACTGATTCACCCCCTCTCAATCCATTGTGTTTCTAATACATTGTGTAGAGGACTTGTCTTCTACTAGATGTATCCATACATTACCTTATGGCCCGTACTTGAGACCAATTTCCTAGAAAATGATTATTAACGGGATAGATCCCCGTGTTATCTTGTCCCATTTCTCTTCTATGCCTTGGCTTCTTGTATGATCCCACTAGTGATGAACTCAGTACAATATTATACTTTGAGATTTTTGTGTCATCTTATGCACAATGTAGAGGAACTTCTTATTCACCTCTCCCTAACGCTTAAAATCACCAAGCTTGCAACTAACCAAACGTGTCATCACTCTGCGGTCGCAGTTAGAAATATTCTCCACACTTATTACCTGTGTCCCTGTCAAATTTAAATTTTGTTGGTAACTCCTCAATCTTATCGCATAGGTCTAGGTCTAGATCCTTGTCGGTATCCCGTAACCTAGTCACTCTCCCACTTAAAAAAGTTTTTAGCCTCATCTTTCGTCTAACTAAGTAAAATTAGTCTTTGTTTATCCACGATACTAGCCACTAGAAGAGGTGTGTAGGCCTTAAAAGAAGGGTAGTTCAAATAACTGGAGGACCCCTACCTTCTCAAGGCTCTTTTGTACCGAGTCATCCATTACTATTTGATCTTCTTTAGTCCTCATGGGAAACTCCCGTAGTGTATCCTTGTTTAAAGTGGCATCATGTCCTAGCACCATGTGATTATACTTGTTAATCTTACATTTTGTAAACTTCAAGGTCCATTTCTACCATACAATTACCTCTGGCGGATATTGCATTTCCAAGAATCAATTCTCATGTAGTTTCTCTACTTCCTTCTTACCCTTTGGTGCCCTTCATGGTGTCATTGCTTATCCAAATTCAAATTGTAACCCTTGCTGAAAATTTCCTAGGTACCAAGAGTAATTTATTTACCTACCCTTTGTACCCTTTTTCCGTGCGTCCAATCTTGGTGTGATCTTTTGCATCCTACTCTTGTGTATTAACCTGGTTAATTTTCAAGCTCTGTAAACCCTAGCTTCATGACTCCCAAGCTTCTGTGAACCATATCTCCATAGCTTCCAACTCTCCAAACCCTAGTTCCACTTACCCTAGCCCTCAAACTTCTTCTAAGATTCCACTTTCATTATTGAAGGAGCTCCCTAACTGAAGGCTTATGCACTCGATATGATTTGCTTCACCTCTTGATTCTCTCTTCACACTTTTCTCTCTTATTTACTTATCTCTTCCCTTAAAAAAATCACTTTGAATTCAAGGTAACAATGAACTTGGTTGTCCCCTATTTATAGCTTTCTTGCACTTAAAACACTTTTTACCAATTTTATGTTTTAAAGTATTTTTTTCAAATACCTTTTTCATTTTAAAGGAACTTTTTACTTTTCTCTGCATTTTTCTCATCTGCGCATCGACCGTCATAAACTTCAGGTGTGCCATTACTTCTTAGCCTACATTCTTCCTTACGCATAAATCCATACTCCACAACCCATCTTCCTTTACACCACACAACAAGTAGTTTATCTTGTTATTTCCTCCATTCTGTTACACTATGTGACACTTCATACATGCGATTATCGATCTGAGAAATATCTATCCTATTGAGCACCTGTTTTCCTTTAACCTTGATACACATACCAATTTTTTTCTCCCACACACCTCTCTCATAATTATGCATACCCTAAACCAACTCCAATAGCCATACCAACATTACATAGCCTCTTTTTTCATGCACGCACACCTATTTTACCCCACACTAAAAGTATGTGCAGTCCTCTGAGCATCAATGTAATAGATTGTAATCATCTCCTACATGCAAACGTTCTTATTATAATGAAACAAGTAAAAATAAGACATAAAAGGGAAATATAATCTAAGTGGCAATACTGCCTTATTACAAACATAAAGGAAGATTATTTATAGTAGGGATTTAGCCTACTCCCATGGAAGTAACTCAGAAACATGGTGCCATCTAGCAATTGCAATTGACATGTGTTGTATCTATTATCTTGGTCACTACAAAGTGTCCCAAATAGTGAACTTTCAACTTCCCTGGACAATGCAAAAATTTGGATTCCTACGAAGTACCATTGTCAACTGAAAAATACTTGTTCTTAATGTGCCTATCATGATAATCCTTCTTGTGTACCTTCTCTATCTTCTCGACTCCAATGTGCAATGGAGAGCCATTTATCTAATTGCATCAATTTTTCAATGCACTCATCAACTTCATGCTCATCATCCAATCCTCCTGCACATGCAATATGTAGGGATGGTAACATAAACTCCACATGTAATATAGCCTCTGCGCCAAACACCAACTGAAAGGGTATGGCCTTGTTCAACTGTTTATAGGTTGTTCTATATGCCCAAAGTATGGTTGATACCTTGTCATCCCAATCCTTTCTTCCAACATCACATATCTTTGTTAGTGTCGACCTAAGATCTTGTTGAAAGCTTCAACAATGTCATTAGTTTGAGGGTGATAAGGGGTAGTCTTATGGTGTGCCACCATAAAATTTTCCAACAAAATTCTAATGGTCTCATTTAAAAAATGTGTTCCTCTATCACTTGTTAGGCTTAATAGACATTCATACTTGCAGATCATGTTTTCCCAAAGGAACCTCACTACTATTGATGTTATGTAATATTTTGTAGGCGTAGCCTCTACCCACCTTGTCAAATAATCATTACATGTAATGATGATAGCGTGCACTGTCCGCACACGGGTGGTGCAATAGGCCCTACAAAATCAATTGCCCATTTTAAAAACATTTTGCACTTGTTATAGGCCTTAAAAGGAATTTCATCTTTATTTCCAAGTTTTCCAAATATCTAACAGTGATCACATGCTTTAACATATTCCTTTGTATCCTTGTATAATGTCTCCTATCATAGACTAGCTAAAAGGATTTTGCACGCTGTCGCTTCCCCTACATAGTGTCCTCTTGTTATGCCTTCATGATCCTCCTCCATGATGGTTTCATACTCATGCTCTAAAACACATATGCGTAAGACCTTATCTCTCCCCATTTTATACAAGTCTCCTCCATAGAGATGATATGGCGTGCTCAAATAGCAAGTTGATTTTGTTATAAGGTTTTCATTTCTTCGGCACAAGTCCAATGCACAAAATATTGTAATATCTTCTAAATCGTCTAGTGCATTGTGAAATCTAAACAATTAGACATCGGGCATTATATATTCAATACTTTGTGTGTCCTCTCTAGAGTTTATCCTTGATAAGTGATCAAGTCCCTAATTGATCTTTCATGGATTTACTATAACTGTGAATTCAAACTCCTAAAAATAACTATCTAGCAACATATGGGCCCTTGCAAAACCAATTTGTTAACTAATTACTTCAATGCCATATGATCTAAGTAAAATATAAATGGTGTGTCCAATAAGTACCATCTGATTTTATGGAGCACATAGATTATGGATAACGTTTTGCACTCTATCGTTGTGTATTTATTCTCAACTAGTGTCAAATTCCTACTTACAAAGCATATGGGATGGTCCACATTTCCATCACCTAATTGCACCAAGACTACACTAATCTCCATGCCAGAGGCATCTTCATATACATGGAAAGGTTTGTTTGAAGAAGGAAAGCGCAAGATAGGTGTAGTGGTAAGCTTCTCCTTCAAGGTCTCAAATGTTTTTTGTTACGCGTCACCCCAATAAAACTTTCCTTTGGCCTTGAATAATTATTCCAAGGGAATAGAAATATTTACATACCATTTTATAAACTTCTTGTAATAACCAGTATGCCCCAAGAATATGTGTACTTCACTGTGATTGGTAGATTCTTCCAGCCCTAAAAGACTGCAATATTAATAGGGTCTACTAGTAGTCCTTATTTATAAATTATGTGCCTAAGTAAAGTGCTAAAAGGGGTGGTAAAGATGCACTTCTTAATATTCAAAGAGATGTTTAACTGTCTACAACATTCAAAAATCAGCCTTAGATTGTCGCAATGATCTTTCATTACCCCATATATGGTCCGATCATCCGGGTAAACCTATAAAACTTATGAATGAAGTCATAGAATACCTAAACAATGATGAGCAAGAACATTGATGGTGCATTCTTAAATCCAAAGGCATCACAATATATGCAAAACTTCCCCATTCAGTCATGAAGGTGGTCTTCTTTTGATCCTCGCGCGTAATGTGTACACAGATGGTACCACGAGAATCCATCTGTAAATGAATATATTTTGCACCTTGTGACTACCTTAACAATTTCTTTTGTAAATGGCATAGGAAAAGGATCTATGACACATGAATCATTGAGTACTCTGTAATCTAAACAAATCCTAATTAAGCCATCTTTCTTTATACTAATCACCATGGGATTGACCCACTCAGATTTCTCAATAGGCTATATGATCCTGATTAAAACATCTTGTCAATATCCTCTTTGACCTTCTTACGTAGGTTTGGGTTCATCCTATAAGGCCTCTTCCAACCAAATGTGTGCCTTCTTTCACCTTAATCTTTATCTCTCCCAACAAGGGATGGATTCCCTTCAACTCATGATAACCCCTTAGGAATAAGTCCTAGAAGTCACGTAATAGCTCAATGATCTTCACAACCTCTGGTTTTGACCAATAATCTCTAATAATAGCCTCCTTAGGTGCATCTTCAATGCCAATATTCACCTTTTAGTCTTCATAGGCACATGGTATGTGTGCACCTTCTCATCTGCAGATTTCATCACCTCGCACGCACCTTCGGTGTGCTTGATGTCCAAATCTTCAACTTCCTCATCATCAATAAGGTATACCATCTTCCATTTTTCCTTTTTTTTTCCATGTGCATCCTAGTTAGATCTCATCTATTTCTACTACATCATCACGGGCCTCGGTATTAGGTTCTCCTAACAACTGAACATAAGTTCCTCTTCCTTTGTGAATATCCCCCAACGTGATGCACTTCATGATCTGTAAGGCCACATGTACTTTGGTGGATTATTATAAAAATAATCATTAGTGTGAGCCACACCTTCACTCATGTTGTGCCAGACTTATAGTCTCTTGCATTAACTCAACATGCAAACACCAAGCACGTGCGCATCCATTCGAGTAGAGTAGAACTTGTGTATCCAAATGGATGGTGGCATATCCTCCTTCCCTTACATCCATTGTATCTCACAATTGTGGATGTGTGCCAAAGTAGGATTCTTCCCATCATACTCAAGTACAAGAGAAGTAATATTGCTATGAGTAAACCTCATTAAAAAGGCTACCCTTACCTCATGCCAGCCCAATAGGTTGTCTCGGTGTGTCTCCCACTAGTGTCTTTGCTATTCCATGTAATTTATAGACCATCATATTTTGTCTATCTCCTAATTTCACCATTGGTCCTCCATCGCACACAAGAAAAATGTAGGTTTCTCATCTCCAATTTACTTGTGTAACTGATTTTTACCCACGTGCTTAATCATGTGTGGCCTAATCATCCTAGTGACTCTTCCTTTAACCTCATGACCCACCATTTCATACATGTCATGGGCCCAATTTTCATAATCAATCTTTGGTAGTGTCACTGATAGATTGTGTGTCTTCCCAATGAATTACACCTTCCTTTTATGGCTCCATGTTTTCAGGGTCGCACACTGTATGTGCATATATTCTATTAAGCTCCTCCTCATTGTGACTCTGTATAAGGCATAATCTTCACATCATCCAAGGGTATTACAACACGATCATCCTTGTTCTCAAAACTGATATATATTTTGTTAAAGTGCATATCTACATTATTATCATAGCACCAAGGACGTCCAAGTAATGTTGGGAAGTTATCTACTTTAGCAAGTTCCAATACTTCAAAATCACCTGTAAATTTAGCTCCTTGAATAGTGATTGAAGCATCCTTCAATACCCCAATGGGCATGGCCCTTATTTTATTTTCCATGTATAGAACATTAGAGGATGGATACAATTTTTTCCTTCCCATTTGGTTCCAAGCATCCAATGTCAGGACATTGACCTCTGCACCTATGTCAATAAGAATGTTATTTACCGACTAGCCATCTATCACTTGTAACCAATATAATCTCCTTATCATACTCATGATTCTATTGTGAAAATTGGCATGTAGGATTTGGTGCTCATGTTCAAGCCCCACACATGGAAATTTCTCACACAACCATTATCCTAGCAAGGGAATGATATTCTCCTAGCATAATATCCTGCACACTTCTTTTAAATCATCCACATCCCTTTGAGGAAGTTTGATGCTCTTTACACGTCCTCTCTCATGCACCTATTATTTTAAGCACTTTGTATTTCACCCTATAAATACTTGCTAACTCCCATGGTCTCTTGATAGACCTCCTTTTTATGATCCTAAACCTAAACCTCCACATGTATTTCCTCTGCGTTGTGGCTGACCTAAACCTCCTAAGCCCCCATCACAACCTATGGTCCTATAGATGAAATCCCTTATGTACAAGTTGTTGTGTTGAACTGGACACCAAAAATATGTGTTATAGTAGTACCTATAGGATTTCTTCCAACAAGATGTGTAGCATCACTCTGTCTTGATGACACACCTATGACAATACCTCCAAAATTAATCATTTCAACCACTTGTTCCTGTTACGCTGCCATGTGCATGTATTTGATCTGTTGTGCCTCCTTATCAATAATTAAAATATGTCTACATGCATCTCTTACCCAATGTAGATATCATCCTTTCTCGTCCTCACTATGATGCTCTTCTACCACTACCTCTGGATTCTAAACACCTTGAGCAAGGGATAGGAGGCTAGGTTAGGTCAAATATGTGCATGTAGTCCTCATTCTCTCCCCGACTCACTCTCATCGGATGTCGAAAGGGTATCTCTACTATGCTTTCGTAATGTCAGGAGGACATGAACCTATAGTCCTTCACCTTCAGCGGGGCTCTCATCACTTCCACCAGCTATCATTCTTCTTGATCTCAATTCCTCATCAACCATCCTTTGTCATGCATCATTATACTTTAGCCATCTTTTCTCTCTTTGTCTTTCTTCCACCGTGGTCATTGCCATCCTTCCCAATCTGGTTCATGCCCCTACGCATAGTGGGGTTTATCTCACCATAAGTAGGTTCTCCATTCCTATTTCAACCATCAAGATCTTGATAGCTAAAGGTGTCACATGTAAATAAGATCCTCTTGGCTCACACAAAATCCACAACTTTGCTTCCTTTAGGAAAGAGTATATTGAAATCGTGTACTCTAAGGTATAACTACATAACACACCTTCCCACCGATGATCAATAACTTTTTTCCAATTTACGTCTAAATTAGAGAGTGCTTAATAGTCTTCATGTCTTTGATTTTTCTTCCTAAAAATATGGACACCTTTGTTCTATGTTTATGTTGCCAACCACTCATACAATTATACTAGGAAGAAGCTAAAGAACATCCCATATAATTATTCATAAAGATTATCTTTGTCCCACTTTTGCACATTAAAATCAGGTCTAATGTTATATCTATGAGAAAACGTGTCCTATCTATCATATATCTAGTTCTCAATATTCTCTAAGGACATTCGGAATGCCATCTACATATAACATTCTGATAGAAAGTTTAAAAAAGAGGTCCCGGAAACAGAACTAAAATGTAAACTTTTTATTACCCAACGTAGCTATGTGCATTGGCACCTCATCAAGACAAGTTTGGATGCTCACCCGAAGCACGCGTAGCCTCCGGAGTACCTCCTTTGTGTTCTTATCAAGATGTTAGCATGCATGTTCAAGAACCATGATCATATAAATCATTCATATAAGAAAATATATCATAGCATGATAATTCGAGAAAAACATATAATAAGGAAATTTGCTCAACATAAAGAATGATTAACATGATTTGAGTTCCCATAGCTTCATACTAATATCTAGTCAATTTAGCATCCCATATACAATTTTCCATTGTAAAACATTAATTATTTACACAATAGATTTGTAGATTACATCATATACTGCTTACAGTCATACCAATTGTCCATGCATGCATACAAATTCTTGCTACATACTCCAAAATATCACTCAATACCAATAGCACTTGAATCCCTAACTCGGAACTCAAGTCCTCAAAACAAGGACGTATAACTTATATTGATATGTTGAGGACTTTCTCTTCACTTCCTACGTGTACCTTCCTAATAATAGGTGTGCTTACAAATAGACTACATGTTTTTACAACTCAAGCTAACATTATATTAGGCTATAAATAGATCAGATCCTTACATGCTTTAATCCTATTATTAGCCTACTCCGTGTGTGTTCTTTATTCTTGCTTTACATGTTCTTTTCATGATTATATATTCTTTATGTGCATCCCAAGATACCCTATTTTTTCTATTTTTGGACCTTTTATTCGATGCCATTCCATCTCTTCTTTGTTATTTTTAGCCATGTTTTGGAAAATCATATAAGTCTCAAAATCTTGTATGCTCATGCACAAACCTTTGCGTGATGACCCTTCGTACTTGTGTATACCCCTTGTGCATGGTGTTTATCCTCCATGCATGGCTACTACTTATAAATTTTCATTGCTCAACAAATTTGGTAGCCACCTATGCCTATCAAACGTTTTGATGTGATAGTAATTTTCCAATTTATAACATTATTTTATGTTTTTGAATTATCATATTTTGACAGAGAGGAAGGAGATTGCACTCAAGGCGATTGTTCTAAGAAAGATCTCTTTTGCAAGAATTATTTCCTTTTGGTTGGCCAAGGTGATGTCAAATGATTCTTGACACCTCTCATTCCCATTACTATAAGCTTCACACCCCATGGGTTTAAAATGTTGCACTTTTATATCCATATTCATTATCACAATTTCATGACTCTCATCCCTCCTTCCACCTTAGAATAGACCTTCTATAATTTTTCTTGAATCAATGATATTTTTGATGTGCTGATGCTATGTGGAGGGATTTACACTTCATTTTTTCCTTCACATTTTTTTCTTCAAGCTTCCAACTAATTGTTAACCACCTAAGCTATAAATAACATTCCACTATATAGCCATGTATTCTCCCATCATCTGCACACGAACTCTTTGTATGTTATATAAGGAATTTTGAGTTCCATAGGATTTTACACACATTTTCACTATTTTGAGGAAAAATTTAGAGTATTCCTTTGAACAAGGATTTACGAGGCCAAGCCAAGTTTTTAATGAACAATGCAAGATCGATCCTCCTGAGGAACCCCACACTAAGTGAGAGGCATGTGCATAAACATGGACACATGGAAAGCAACCCATTCAAGTGACCCTTAGATGTATTGATAACTAGTAATAACATACTTATGAGGTTATTTCAAAACCAAAGTTATGTCCAAGTCATCGGCAAATAAGAAAAGATTGACGCATGAAATAATGGTAAGGAAACAAAGTTTGAGTAAAGGAAACCTCAAACTTGGTGTGATGTGCCATATAATAAACTTGAGGTTTACCCCTTTAGGTGTGGTTCCTCATGTTTTCCCATAAGAATGTACTCAACCTCTCTGACAAAAAAATTAAGAGCCCATATTTGTTCAAAAATCACTATACCTCTGCATATGCATCACTTTTGTGACGTTATTGTTGTTCTTACAATTTTTAGTGTTATTGTAGGTTTTCTAATTTGAATAGATTCCTCTAGTTGTTTCGACGGCCTCCACTATTTTTATAAAAGTGGAAAATACCATTGCATTATCTGCAATGGCGGGAAAGCTAGCACTCAAGTAGAGGAAACAACAAAAATTTTCTCTGTGATGTATAATTGACTTTGGGTTTACTCCTTGTGTTTGTCCCTAGGAAGGAACTCTCCCCGACCTACATTGTTTTATTTTTATACAATTCAACTATTATAATGGCTTGACATGGAATGTTGAGTCCCTCGACATGTCCTTGTCTATAAAAGATATTTTGGCATGCATAACCAAATTCTCCTAGGATTTTCATGTGCTTTTTCTATCCAAAAAAACACACGGGCTGAAATTGTAAAAATAACTATTAACATTATGAGTATTGATCAATAGGGCCTTGCTTTCCAAGATATATTCAAAATACATTACCTCAACAATATGTGCACCACACCCTCTTCCTCCTTGAAATGATTGACATAAATTACATGTGGTTCATATGTGTACTCTCAAAATAAATAAGATGCGTGAAAACGATTTCCCTACTCTAACATTTTAATTTGTCTAGTTTTAGTTCTTTGATGCATTCCCTTGTTTGTCTCCATTACACCATTTGTGTGCGATTATTGGTTTTATTCTAGACCATCATGATAAATAACCATTATGATGAACTCGCTAAATCATCAATTCATATGCACTTTCCTCAATCTCAAAAGAAAATATCAACCTCTAGGCATATGCAAACTATGTTTTAAATATTTAAAATTATTATTAGAATTTTATTTTAAACAATGGTAATTCATTTGGCCGTAATATTTCCACTAATACCTTAATTTGTGTGACCCTAATATTTTATAAAATACTTTTTGTGGTTTTTATAATTTATGTGAGTGGTGTGCAATACACACTCAAATGCAATTTAAATAATCCATGTTATGACATATAACTTCCGGATATTTTATCCCACACTATGCCTAATTTCTATGGTATGTTAAAAAACAACTATAACTCTTTTTTAAAAGTTTTCTTCCAAACCAAACGTTGATTTTTTAATTGAATATAAAATTGCAAGATTAGTTGCACCAAATACGTTTAGGTAACGATCCCAACTTCGTACCTTATTTATTAGTATCCCCTAGGATTGTAACCTTGGTGGATGGCTAAAACACCTTTTACACCATCATACACACTATTGTACCTTAACCCATTCGATAAATGCTAAAATTCGTTATTGTATGTTGTCTAATATATTACAAAAAAATCACCTTTTAATTGATCATGCAATGTGATATGTGATTTTTAATAAGAAACACACCATTGAATATTTTTACTAGAACTCATCAATATATTATATTATTTCAAAAATAGGTTACAACGGTTTCAACAAAAAGTAGCTAGTTATTATATATGGTATGGAAAACTCTAAAAATAAAATGGGCTAACATATAGTCAAATCATTAAAAAGGAGCCTCAACATTTCTGTAAAGAACGAAATTTATATTTGTATCTACTACCATTTTTAAGGGAATTATAAGGGATTCGGGGAGAACAAAATTAAAGAGCTTAGGATTTACTTTGAAACAAACCTATTAAGAGGGGCCTCAACTAAGCCAATATCAATATGCATAATTTCATATGCATAATTTCCATAAATAGATTTGATTATTTCAATGCCTTTGTTACTTAAATAGAATTATCCTTCAAGCCTAATACTACGAAAGAGTAGGAACATAAATCAATGACCTTTGTCTCCTCTTGATTTTGTTCTCCATTCCCTTTAGAGTCAATTTTATGGTTGCTCTTTTGCTTTCTACCAAGAAGTTGAAATTTATTCTTATCCCTCTATTTTTCCATATTTGAATCCCTCTCCTTTTCAATGGTATCAAATATGAATTTTGGGAGAGGAAAAACAATCAATGGAAATTTTTGAAACTATCTATTTTGTTAAAATCAGTTAAGGTCTAAGACGAGGCATTTAGTATTTCTAGATTAAAGTTTGATATTAATTTTCTAATTTAATTTTTTTAAAAAGTAATGTTATTTGATATTTTGATTCATGATCATGTTGAAATATTTTTATATTAAGAAAAAAATATATATTAATTATTATACATTGATATTACAATATTTAAAAAACATGGCCAAGGACTATATAGTCTTTAGGGAAATGTTTAATGCAATGGATAACATTAATCAATTCAAAGTGAACTAAATTTTTAGATAGCTAGTGCATTAATTATTTTTTAAATGAAAGGTTTTAATAATGTTCATGAGATCAAGTGGTGCATGTGTGATCAAGATCTATAAAAAGAGTGTTTCATGTCATCATAATCATTTGACAATTTGACGCAAGTTGTGTTATTGGTCTTGTGAAATTTGAATTCCATTTTTATATTGGTTTTTACTATGCATATTGATTTAAAAATCGGTGTTTTTTCAAGCCTCTCGTCCCCAAAAAAAGGCCATTAGGTTTTCTACTTGTAGGTTATAATCACACTTAATTTGTATGTCATTATGAGTGCGAGCAATGAAAATATCAGTAGAAATTGAAAGATAACAAATAAACAGCAGTATAACTTTCTCCAAGATTTTCCTTACAAACCTCAAGTAAGATTGTGAAGTACTTGGACTTGTAAAATATTTTATTTTAAAGAGTTGTTGACGCTCTTAAGTTGTTCTAAAATGTGGAATTGTCAATGTTCTGAGCCTATTTTAGACACGGCGATACTGGATGGAAATTTTGGTAGAAGTTGGCTACAAATTACACAAAGATTCCAAAGATGATTTACAAAGGAATGGCCTACTTTTTATAGCTGAGGGTGAGGCCATGAATATTGGATCAAGGTTTGAATGGGTTATAGGTTCATAATTATAATTTCTTGAAATAGTAAGAGGATTTGGTCTATGCAGTTGCAACTTTTCAGGGGCAATAAATTTTTGGATTTTGTGTGGGAAGATGGTTGTACGTGTAAATTTTCTACCCCCACCATTATAGGGTTCTAGAAGTGGAGTGGAGTGTGAGTAGATAAATAATATTAATTAGTTATAAATTGTGAGAGGATAATTAACCATTTAATTAAATAAATGTTTAATTAAATTAGCTAAAGGGTGTTAGGAATTAATTTAATTAATTCCAAGGGCATGATAGAATTAAATTAATTAATTCTAAAGGGTAGGAGTATGTAATTAGAATTAATTTAATTAATTCTAAAGGGATGTATTCTAGTAGGATAGAATTAATTTAATTAATTCTAATGGGATGAAATAGGCTAGAAATAGGTATGTATTTTTAGGGTGTCTATATTTTCCCCTCTTTAAAGTGTTATTATGAAGTAATAGAATTTTAAAGATAGTAGACATATGCAAAATTAGCGAGTGGAAGCCAATAAAGCATTTTGATGCCCCAAACCACTATAATGGTAAGGGAATTTCCCCTCAAGCTGGTGGGTGATGCAACAATGCGGTCGAAAGTCGTTTGATAGGAATAATGCAAGGAATGGAAAGGAGGATAGGAAAGACCATGCTCGTAGCATGAGCTTCATTTGGAGAGTGAAATTTAAAGCAACAATGTTTTTTTGCACAATAGATTTTTCACCATGATTATGAAGTAATCAAGATGTTTAACATGTTACGTGAGTAAAAAAAACACACACACAACAAAGAAAAGATAAAAATGAAAACAAACCCAATATACGCCGTAAAATTCGGCACCATAGCTATAAAGAAGATAAGATGATAACAAAATACACGTAATTGGTCCAAAAATTAATATCAACAATGCAACACAAGGTTGAAAAGAAGACAATTAATTATGCCCCTAATACGTGCCACAATAATGATTAAGCATATGCAAATTCCCCAAGTACTAAACTTATGAAATGCATGGGAACATGATCATACTGAAGAGCAGAGTAATCTTAATTACTCCTAATGACACTCTTGTTGAATGAGGAAATAAACCAGAAGATAAAATAAACAAGAGAAATATTACACGGTTGCAGATTTAACGTGGTTCACCTAGTGTGGGCTACATCCACCAAGAAATGGCCAAAATTATTATTCGGTGCTTTACAGAGGAAATACAATGAAGATTTGTTGTCTTCCAACACTTCATAGGATGTTCAATATTTTTCCCTCACTCAACTACTCTTTCTTACTCACCAAGCAAACTAACATGCAAAAAATTGCTATTTTCTTCTCTCTTACCCTCATACAATGCATACATGCACACACACATGCATGCACGCGCGCACACACACACGCACACACACACACACATATTGAGAAACTAACTATGCTTTTACAATCAAGAAATCATATTTAAAGCAAAAGATTTATTCTAATTCTTGGCCAAAAACAAAGTCTTTGTCACATAGGTTGACCGATGTCGGTTACTTCTTGACCGATTCTAGTCACTTTGCTGACCAATTTCGATCACTTCACGACCCATCTTTGGTTGATAAGCTCGACCAATGTAGGTCATTTCTGACTGATACTGGGACAACTTTGTCAAATCTAGCAACATGTAAAAACAAGCTTTCTATGAAGTAATTAAGCTCCACACTCAACAATATCCCACTTGGAGATTAATTGTTACACTGTATTATACATCACCATCCTTGGATCCTTTTCCTTGGCTTGTTTCTTCCTCTTCAAGTCTCAAACTTGAAGACCAAAAAAAGTGGAGTGAAGCTCCAACTTCTCCTTTACCAATGGATTCATTATCATATCCGAGTTTCTCATCCATATGGATTTTCTCTAACATCGAGTTGCTCATCCTCTAACACTGTCATGCCATGAAGTGATACCTCAACTAAATGTGTGTTTCATTCATGAATGAAATGTTGAGTTCTTTATTAGATGGATCATGCTTTGACTATCACTGTATAATCTGCAATCCTCTTGCTTCTTACCTAACTCTTCCATGAACCTACTCATCCATATCATCTCCTTGATAGCTTCTGTAGCTGCAACATACTCTACCTCTGTAGTAGAAAAATCCATAACCTTCTGCAAAATTGAAATTCAAATAACGATGTTCCACCTCTTTGTGAAAACATATCCAATGGTGCTCCTCTTGCCATCCAAATCTTGAGCCATATCTGAATCAACATATCTGTGTAAAGAAGTATATGAGCCTCTATAACATAACTCCATGTCAGATGTCCCTCTCAAATACCTAAGAATCCATTCAACCACTTTCCAATGTTCTTTACCTGGATTAGCCATAAACTTGCTCACAACTCCCATTGCCTGTGTAATGTCTGGTCTAGTACAAACCATGGCATACATAAGACTTCCTACTACTAAAGCATAGGGAACATGTGTCATATACTCAACCTCCTCATGTGATGAAGGACATTGATTTTTCTCAATTTGAAGTGTCCAACCATAGGTGTACTAACAGGTTTTGAATTCTATATGTTAAACCTTTCCAACACCTTATTAATATAAGCCTCCTGAGACAAATACAACTTCTTGTTTTTCTTGTCTCGATGAATTTTCATGCCAAGGATTTTCTTTGCAGCTCCCAAATCCTTCATTTCAAATGTGTGAGCTAGCATTTCTTTAAGTTTACCAATGTCCTACATACTAGATCCTACAATCAACATATCATCCACATACAGTAACAAAATAACATAGCTCCCATTTTTAAGCTTCTTAAAATAAACACAATGGTCGATTCACATCTCATATAACCATGATCATGCATAAGGCTATCACAAATCTCAAATACCATTTCCTTGGAGATTGCTTAAGCCCATATAGGTTCTTTTCTATCTACACATAAGTTTCTCCTTACCCTTGACTTCATAACCAAGCATTTTTTGCATATAAATATCTTCCTCGAAATCACCATGAAGAAAATTTGTCTTAACATTAAGCTATTATAAATGCAAATCTTCTGTTATAACCAAACTTAGAATAGTATGAATAGAAGTCATCTTAACTACATGAGAAAAAATCTCATCAAAGTCAATACCTACTTTCTGTGCAAATCCCTTTACCACAAGCCTCACCTTGTATCTTTTTAGTCCACCCTCTTCTTCCTTGATCCTGTAAACCCATTTGTTCTGTAGTTCTTTCTTACATGCTGGAAACTTGACCAAATCCCATGTCTGATTTTGTTCCAAGGATTCCATCTCCTCATCCATGTCATTCTCCCATTGCATGTGGGTATATAATTGTATTGCTTCTTCAAAGCTTTATGGTTCACCATTGTCAATAAATAATAAATAAGAAAAGGAAGGTGAAAATATCTCTAGAGGTATAATTACTCTTTGTGACCTTATCACTGAGATCTGGGGTGTCTGGGGCTCATTCTGTGTGTATTGCACGTTCATGTCAATCTCTATCAATGATTGATGTTGGTCTCCCGATATTGAATGCGGTTCTATAAATGATCATGGTTCCTCTATCTTCCAACCGATTGTGTTTATCTCACTTGTCACCGAGTTTGAGGAGTACCAACATTGGTTCCATTAGTTATGTCTGCTCTAAACTCTGATCTTATCTATCGATACCGGTTATCTTGACCGGCACCAGATTTTTTGTATAAGCGACACCGGTGTCGTTTCTGTTTCAAATATGAAATTTTATTTTCCTTCAAAATCTCATCAACTTTTTCATGTTTAGGCACCAAAACCTGATCTCTGTACATTTTTTTCATTCCAATCAACGTCACAACTCTTAACAATCTTAGAATCTTCTAAATCTCAAAAATGATATCCGAAATCACCAGAACCATAACCAATGAAAGTACATCTCTTAGATTTAGCATCCAAATTCTTCCTATTTTCCCTATCAACATGCACAAAAGCTTATGAGCCAAAAACTCTAAGAAAAGAAAAATCTACCTCTTTTCCATACCAAGATTCTTCTAGTATTCCACCATCCAGGTCTTGTTGAAACTGCGGTTGATCAAGTACACTATTATATCCACTACTTCCCCCAAAGCTTCAAAGGAAAACCAACATGTATCATCATGCTTCTACTTGACGTTCATGATTATTATGTCCATTCTTTCTGTAAATCTATTCTCTCGTGGAGTTATAGGAACCATTCTTTCTCTTTATATTCCATTCACTAAATAATAATCATTGAAAGCCTTCTTGCAAAGACTCACCACCATTGTCGGATCTAAGGCAATTTAGTTTTAAGTTTGTTTCATTTTCCACAAGGGATTTCCACTTTTTAAAGTCTCAAAACATCATATTTATGTTTAATACAATAAATCCATACATTTCTTATGACATCATCAATGAAAGTCACATAATATTAGGATCCTCCAATAGAAGCTACCCGAGTGGTCCCCACACATATGAGTGTACAAGCTCTAATTTCTGCTCCTTTGTTGACCCAACCTTGAGAAATCTCACTCTCTTCTAATTTCTAAAATGAAATGCTCACAAAATTCAAAATCTAATTTTTTTCAAATATGATAACTTACCCTTATCATTTAGGATCTGCATTCCTTTTTCACTCATATGGCCTTGCCGATTATGCCACATGGTTGCATCTGAATCTATTATAGATAGCACAAAAAAAGGAATTATTAACACAAGTAGAAAAATATAAAGTTCATACCTTCTTACCTCTTGCCACAACAAGAGATCCATTGGTAACCTTCCAAGAATCGGATGTGAATGTAACCACGCATCCAAATTCACCTAGTTGTCCTGCAAATATTAGATTTCTCTTGAGGCTTGACACATGCCTCACATCTTTTAATACCCATAGATTTCCATTCTGCAGCTTTAGATGAACATCACCTTTACCATTAATATTGCGTGGCTCATCATCTCCTAAATAAACTTGTCTAAAATCACCCCGAACATAATTTCTAAAATAACCCTTATTAGGGGTAGCATGGAAAGAAGCTCCAGAATCTAAAACCCAAGATTCTAATGTATTATCTAAGGAGAGAATAAGGGAATATTGTTATACCTCACTTGTAAAAATTTTCTCTTTACCTTTTTCTGATGTACTCTCTTTGTTTTCCTTGACCAACACTCCTTTACGTGTCCTCTCTTTCCACAATTCCAAAGAAAGTAAATATTTTTACTTGGATCTAGATTTTCCATTTCTTGACTTTGATCTCCCATTCTTCTTTCACTTTGAAAATCTCTCCTTATATATTCCCTTGCTTTCTACATTTAAAGTGTTTCTAGATGATTCTTCTCCTGAGATTTTGTTGTGTATTTCCTCATTAAGGATTACACTAACCCCATCATCAAATTTCAAACCTTTAGAAGTAGACATTGTATTACTAACAGCCATTACCAAGTTATCCCAACTATCTGGCAAAGAGCATAAGAATTAAACTGCTTTCACTTCATCATCAAATGAAATTTCTACCGATTTTAATTTATTTACAATAGTCCGTAAACCATTCAAATGATTAGATACAGATCTACCTTCTTACATCTTAGAATTAAACAATTTTTTCATCAAATAAACCTTATTCGAAGCACTGGGAGTTTCATACAAATTTTCTAAATATTTCATCAACTCTACCATGGTTTTTACATCTATAAAATTCGAATCCATCGATGTTGTCAGGCTCAATCTTATAGATCCCAAATTCTTTCTATCAAGAACCTTCCATTCTTCATCACTCATCATGTCCGCAGTTGTGCATGCTCATCCAATGGTAAGTATAGATCTTTCTGATATAAATAATCCTCCACCTACATCTTCCATAGTTGATAATTATGACCGTCAAATTTCTCTACTCGGTATTTACTATCTTCTACCATTGTTATGCTCCCACTCAATTAAAAAACCCTCTGTGAGTAAATCCTGTCAACACACAAAATCTCCAAACAAAGCTACGATACCAGTTGTTAGGGTTTAACCATATATCAGTGTTGCACAAATCTAAAATCAAATAAATCATACAAGCAATGAATGTGAAAATAAACCAGAAGATAAAATAAACAAGAGAAATATTACACCGGATTTAACGTGGTTCACCCAATGTGGGCTACATCTACCAAGAAAATGGCCAAAATTATTATTCAGTGCTTTACAAAGGAAATACAATGAAGATCTATTGTCTTCCAACACCTCATAGGATGTTCAATATTTTTCCCTCACTCAGCTACTCTTTCTTTCTCACCAAGAAAACTAACATGCAAAACAATTGTTATTTTCTTCTCTCTTACCCTCATACAATGCATACATACATATATATCTATTATGGGAAACTAACTATGCTTTTACAATCAATAAATCATCTTTAAAGTAAAATATTTATTCTAATTCTCAGCCAAAAAACAAAGCACCATCGCATAGGTTGACTGATGTTGGTTACTGCCTGACCGATGTTGGCCACTTCTTGACCCATGCTGATTTATAATTGACCAATATTGTCAACACCTGATGTTGATTAAGTTACTTTCAAATCCAGCAATATGTAAAAATAAGCTTTCTGTGAAGCAATTAAGCTCCAAACTCAACAAGATCCACATTGAATATTGATCTAAAAGTTGAAATTGCCCCAAGTGAATTTATATCGTGAAGTAAAATTAATTGAGTTGACTTGCACCAAGAAAAGATATTAACGTAGGCCCGAGGAATGAACTAGTGTTCAAGTGTACATACTAGCATGAAATTGAGAGAATCAACATTAAAGGGAGAATGTGCTAGCATAATGAGTGCGTTAGCATCATAGTGAGAGCATGAGTGTTAAAGTGAGTACAATAGAATTCAATTGGGTGTAAGAACATGAATGCGCTATCGTAGAGGTACATGCAACAATGTGCATGTGCATGCACTAGCATAACAAAGGGTGTGTTAGTGTAGTAGATAGTGTGGTCGCATCATCAGTGATTTTTAGAAGAATTTAGAAAGGTTGGGATAGAAGAAAATAATTTTTAACGCATTTTGTAATGGTTTACATGAGATACCATGATCGTCGGACATGTGAGAGCGTCATGGATAGTTGTGGTCATTTGAGAGGAGGTTTACACGTAGTCAATGGTGATAGTTAGTCACATTATTAGAGGCAACAAGGCTAACCTACATTGCGTAATTACCACATATCATACTATATCATTGTTTACTAATTACATTGGTCGAGAGGTGGCATAGTGAGAGTCATACATTTAGATTTCCTACTAGAGAGATAAAAATTACTTTAGAGGTTGTGTATTAGATCCTGCATGTGCCGATATAGGGTAGACCGGTGGATTTTGATGGTGATGCCATGAAGATTCTTGGGCATATATGGGAACTATTCAGGTTATAGGACATACCTAGAGAATATCAATCTCCCACTTGGAGACTAGTTTTCCTCTGAGCAAAATTCTCAACCCTTCACTAGTTTCCGTGAAGACTAACCAAAGCTGAACACAACTTTAGTTTTTCCCTTGTGACCACCTTGGTCATCATGTCTGTAAGATTTTGACTGGTATGGATCTTCTCCAGCTTCAACTTCTCTTCCTCCAAAGCTTTCCTGATGAAATGGTACCTTAACTATATATGCTTCATCCTAGAGTGGAAAGTAGAGTTCTTAGCTAGGTGTATAACACTTTGACTATCACTATGTAGCTTTCCTTCCTCCTGCTTATGCCCCAACTCCTCAAGCAATTTTTGTAACCAAATCATTTCTTTTCTTTCCTCTGTGGCAACAACATACTCAGCCTCTATGGTTGACAAAGCCACCAGCTTCTGTAGTCGTGAAATCCATCTCACTGTTGTCCCACCTATAGTGTAAACATAACCTATCATGCTCCTCCTACTATCTACATCTCTAGCCATATCTGAATCTACATAACCACACAAAGTGGTGTCTGATCCACTGTAGCACAAAATTGTTGTCTCTCTGCTCTGTCTTGGGACACTTTGCTCCTTTGATAACTTCAAATGGCTTACCAAAGGAGTCCCAACCAATTTAGCATCTCGCATATTAAGCCTCTCCAAGGCTTTCTTAATGTACTCTTCCTGAGATAAATTCAGCTTCTGTTCCTTCCTATCCCGAGATATCCTCATACCAAGGATTTGTTTGGCTGCCCCCAAATCCTTCATAACAAAGGATTCACTTAGCTGCTTCTTGAGTACTTTTATTTCCTGCATGTTTTTACCTGCAACCAACATGTCATCCACATACAAACACATGATAATATAACTGCCATCCTCAAATTTCTTTGTATACATGCAATGGTCAGAATGACATCTAATATAACCTTGCTCCATCATGAAGCTATCAAATTTCTTATACCATTGACGTGGAGCTTGTTTCAAGCCATACAAGTTCTTCTTCAATTTGCACACCATCTCCTCTTTACCTTTGACCTCATAGCCCTCTGGTTGTTGCATATATAGTTCCTCCTCTAAATCACCATGGAGAAATGTAGTCTTTACATCAAGCTGTTCTAAGTGCAAGTCTTCTGCTGCAACTATTCCTAGAATAGTTCTAATAGAAGTCATTTTTACTACAGGAGAAAAAATCTCATCAAAATCTATACCTTTTTTCTGTGCAAACCCCTTGACCACCAACCGGGCCTTGTATCTTTTCTTGCCTCCTTCTTCCTCTTTGAATCTGAACACCCACTTGTTCTGTAATGCTCTTTTTCCTTCAAGTAGCTTCACCAAATCCCATGTCTGGTTCTCCATGAGAGCCTGATGCTCCTCATCCATGGCTTACTCCCACTTCTTCCTAGCATCTACCTACATTGCTTCATCAAAGATCTCTGGCTCTCCATTATCAGTGAGTAATAAATAATAAAGAGAAGGAGAAAAACGTTTAGGTTCTCTTCTTACCCTAGAAGACCTCAATATAGGAGTTTTGGGTTCCTGTTGAGGAGGTTCCTAAACTGATTCATGTGTCACTTTTCCATCCGGAAGATCCTCTACCGCTGCATATTCTTTCTTGGATTCTTCCCTATTTTCTTGCAATTGCTACTTATATATGACTTTCTCATTAAAGACCACATCCCTAGATCGAATGGTTTTCTTGTCCTTAATACTCCAACATTTATATCCAAAGTCATCACCACCATAACCAATGAAAGTACATTTTTCCGACTTAGCCTCTAGCTTGGTCCTATCATCCTTATCTATATGAACAAACACCTCACATCCAAAGAATCTAAGAAATGAATAATCAAATTTCTTACCATACCAAGCCTCCTCAGGTATGCCTCCATCCAAGGCACTCGAGGGTCCTCTGTTTATCAAGTACACAAATTGTGATCACCGCTTCGCCCAAAAAGAAAGAGGCAGTCCTACATGTAACCTCATGCTCTTAGCACGTTCCATTATTGTTATGTTCATCCTTTCGATACCCCATTCTCACTGCGGAGTTCCTAGAACCATCTTTTACCTATGGATTCCATTCTTAGAACAATAATCATCAAAGTCATTCTTTGTACTAGTCCCCTCCATTATCTAACCTGAGACATTTTAGCTTAAGACTTGTTTCATTCTCTACCAAGGCTTTCCATTTAACAAAAGTGTCAAATACATCAGATTTGTTTCTAATACAATAAACCCAAACTTTCCTTGTTGCATCATCAATAAAAGTAACATAATAACTTGAACCCCCAAGAGATGATACCTAAGCCGGCCCCCACACATCAGAATGCACCAACTCTAACTTACTCTCTTTCTTTGTAGGTCCAACCTTGAGAAACCTTACTTGCTTTTTTTTCCCATATATGCAGTCCTCACAGAACTCCAAACCTATTTTTGTATATCCAGCAAATCCTTCTTTATTATCTCCATGCCCTTATGGCTCATATGACCGAGCCTATAGTGCCACAATGTTGTATCTACTTCTGAAGCCACAAGATTACAAACATTAGTGCTATAAGTGGTTAAATACAAGGTTCCAACCTTCTTACCTCTTGCCACCACAAGAGCACCCTTGGTAACCTTCCAAGAGTCCGTTGTAAATATCATAGTATAACCATCACTTCCCAACTTCCCTACCGATATCAAATTTCATCTTAATGTAGGCACATGTTTGACATCCTTCAATAGCCAAGTATTCCCATTCTGCATCTTAACTGAACAGAACCTTTTCCAACTATGCTACAAGGCTCATCATCACCAAGAAAAACATGCCCAAAATCTCCTTGAACATAATCAACAAAATAATGCCTATGTGGAGAAGCATGGAAAGAAGCTCCCAAATCTAAAACCAAAGATTCAGTAATATTGTGCAAAGAAAGAATCAAAGCATCCTAACATACATTACCTGTTGCCACATTTTCCTCCTTGTTTTCTTCCTGTTGTTTCTTCTTGTCTCGAAGCTCCCAAAAGTCCTTCTTTGCATGCCCAGACTTTCCACAGTACCAGCATACTATCTTGCTTTTTGATTTTGACATTGCCCTATTGTATGATTTTCCACAGTTTCCTCTATTCTTCTGTCTCCCTCTAGTTTTCACTGTCAAAGCATTCCCTGAAGTAGAATATTCACTAGAGATTTTTCTTCACATTTCCTCGCTTAGAATCACCCCTACAACATCCTCAAACTTCAACTTTGAGTTAGCGAAGGCCGAGTTGCTTACCGCCATTACTAGGCTATTCCAACTCTTAGGTAAAGAGCACAAAACTAATAAAGCCCTAACTTCTTCATCAAATTCTATTGTAACTGAAGCTAGCATATTTACAACCATATTAAAATCATTTAGATGATCTGATACTAAACCATTCTCAGACATCTTCATATTAAACAACTTTTTCATTAAAAATATCTTATTAGAGGCAGAGGGTTTTTCATACAACTTCCCTAATGCATCCATCAGTTCTTTTGTAGTCTTTTCCTTTGAAACATTAAATAATACCAAAGATGCAAGACATAGCCGGATTGTCCCAAGTGCCTTCCTATCCAAAGAAATCCCATTCCACATCTGTCATGCTTGAGGGTTTGTTCACCTTCTCAAACAGTGGAGTATAAAGATCCTTTTGATAAAGGTAATCTTCCATCTGCATCTTCCAAAGACTGAAATTCTACCCGTTGAATTTATCAACCCTAGATCTTCCATCATCTGCCATAGCTCCCACTCAAGATAAAACTTTCCCTGTGATTCAACACTTTAGCAAACCAAACCAGGCTCTGATACCAATTGTTAGGAAATAAGGGATAAAATATGCGGAATAATCCCTCACAATATGTTGTCAGTATTAGTTTAAAAAACCCTTCCATATGTTGAGGCCCCACTTCATAATGCTAAATACATACGATTTCAAGTCCCATATTGGAAGTAACTCCATTTGGTAATAGGTTGAATAACTGAAAGACAATACATGTCATGAAGTGTTTATGAATAGCCATAATGCTAAATTATGAAAAATGCATACAATGTAAGTTGGTGAGGAAGTATATGGAAACTTTGTTGTGAATGACAATGTATATCTAATTTTTTTCTAAAAATGGTATCATTATCCCATCACACACATTGCGAGGTAGGAAAGTTTTCTACATTTTAATGGGATAACAAATTAGAGGCCAACCAAGATATCACATGTGACCAAGATAACCAAAATTTTCTCTTCCTCATCCACGTCGTTATTTTCTAAAAATGGTCATTGATGCCACTTAGGGACATTAGCAGTGCCAACCGTGATCAATTAATATTTCACTCTCTTTTGAGAAGTAATTATTCCTTTGTATTTTTGTCTCCTAGTTGATTGAGTGACATTGGCTTCAAAATGATTTACCTCATCTCCATCATCCACCCATATCACCTTTTCTTCCTTTATCTCCCTCTACCTTCCATCCTTTACGTAGGAGGCAACAATGAGAATAATCTTAGCATGGCTCACCACGAATTCAACTTCGATTACATTGATCTCTAACCTTCTCCATTTTACATTATTTTACAAAGTTCAAACCAGGAAAATAACAATGAATTGTGATCTTCTATTTGCATGCATAAGTATTGAGGCAAAATGAAACTTGCAATGTATTCTAGTAATTATTTATTGGGATTCATCTTCTTATCTTATTTGCCTCATGCATTAAAGGAATTTACTCTTATTCTTAAAATTTGACGTTTATAAAATATTAGAGAATGAAAAACATTAACATGAATGTGGATTAATTTCCCCTTTGAATGCGAGTTTGAGAACACTCCATTGACATGTGTAATGTGGTTTGGGCGAGAGGAAAACATATAAGAGGTCATCGAGGTAGATAATCTCAAAAATATATAAGGGTTGTTAATAATTATTAAATATTTTAAGCCTTTAATTTTATTTGCCTTTACATTCACTTAAACCTCCTTTGGCCAAACTTAGAAAGTAGTTTTAAGTGTTTTTTTTTTTTCATATTTTTTCTTATTAGATGACAATTTGAGATGCCACTAAAATCCAGCTAAGTACTTTTCCATATTTTGGTGCCACCATGTATTTTATAGCACAAACATATTTTGGCTCTTGATGATGAGAAAATGCCTTATTTTAAATCTCCCATTTTGATACAAGTTGAAAGGATTACGGAGAAAGTTGTGGAGTTTGTCATTACACCCGTCGATCGCATTTGCTTCAATTTTTCCAAGGTCTTTTCAATAAAACCATTTTTTACATTATTGTAGTCCATGAGTTGACACATCTTTTAAGATTTTTTTGGAATAGTTCACGTGCTTCCATATTTACTGAGACATATTTTTGAGGGAACTTGTAACTAAATCACCTACCAAAATCCCTCCTTCATAATGCTTCGACAAATTTCCACACCATATTTTGAAGCGCCATTTTTGGCACATGTTGGTACTATGCTAGCAAATGTGAATTGATCGAGATGGACACATATTTTATGCATGTGGTGAAACATTGTCAATGCTTCATGAGGTGACTTACTCTCTCCACCACCTCTATGAAAACCAAGGCACGGTGGGCGATTGCTCCTATAATCATAACACCGGACACTCTAAAATAAAATCTTCACACAACATTATATTTCAACTTCACATAAAGATTACATCCGTGAAGGGAAAAAAATCAGATAATGATGCACACAAATATATTTTTAAAAAACATGTCCATATTGAAAATCTTGAATAATATGTCATCTTGAAATCAACAAGAACTTATGAAGTGAAACCTTTTAGAGTGGAAGCAAATTAAATTGTTTTTGTTCTTATTCTTTGTCTTAATTTTTTTATTGGCTAAATTTTTTATAAGTTTTTTTTGTTGGTGTGCTTCTTGTTATCTTGTTTTCTAACTCCTTCCCAAATGCTATATTTCTCAAATTCTAGCCGGTATTTTTTTAATCAAGTAATTATGTTAATATTTTTTCGATTTATGTTGGAGGATTTGAATTCAAATCCTCACCAAATAATATTTTTTAAATTATTATTTTTCATTAAAGGTTAAACATTATATCACTTTAAGATATTTTTATATTATATAAGAGTACATAAGGCTTCCTTTGAAAACATTTATTTGAAAATCAACATTTATTTGGTAGGCAAAAGTTGGTGGCGATGAATCGTCACCATCCCGGCGAAAACCATTAAGAGTAGCCATTTCCTCGGATAACCATACCGACAAGCTCCACTTGAATTCACCGCACATATATAATACTAATCCATATTTGTGATCTATAATCAATGTATGAGATAAATATGTTAGAGATGAAGGGTTTCCCATGGTACCATAAACATCATTGCCACCATATAAAGTAGCAGAAGATGATAGCTAACCACCATATTTCCCAAAAACAAACCTAAGAGATAGCCACAATGTGAACACCAACACAAAATTTTTAGCATAAGAAAAACACCAGCAATCCTTGTTGTAAGTAGAAGAATAACACTTTATTAATTTCATATTGTTTGTCCCTATTATTAGCTTAAAGTAAAATTTCATCGGATTCAACACATTTGAGAGCCTAATCATGAGTCTCGTAACATGTTGTGTTCTTGCATAATCAAGAGGTCGAGAATACATTCCACTTATCAACATTCTAGGTCAAACAATTAAAACAATGTATCTTTATACATATTACGTCATTTTTTTCAACATATGATTTGATTGATTTTTATCATTGGTTTATTGACACATATGTTGATTTATTATCAAAATATTTTTTTATCTAACACATTTTTCACTCTACTCCTATTTATATGTTTACATGGTATTTTCTTGAGGGTTATGTGTGTATGCGGTCTTTGAGAGATGGTGAATGGATTTGAGTTGTTGGGGATTTCAACCGGGGAAGACCATCTCCCATGACTTCATATATTGGATCCCTTTTAACTTCACTCGTATCGTGTGCACCTTGTTCTACCTATGAGGCTTCATTATAAATATAATGTAGGGAACACATTATCAAATCTTACACCATCAAAATTTTCATTATGTAATGCTGAATGCCTTGAAAAATTTCTGCTTCTTTATTTTTTGGATTCATAGATTTTGTGTGAGGCCTAAAATGTGTCCAATACACTATTGTGTTTTTAAATATCCTGAGAAACCAAATAATATTCTTGATACTAAAATTATATGTTGTCAGTATTAGTTTAAAAACCCTTCCATACGTTGAGCTCCCGCTTCATAATACTAAATCCATACGATTTCAAGTCCCATATCGAAGTAACTCCATTCGGTAATAGGTTGAATAACTAAAAGACACTACGTCTCATGAAGTGCTAATGAATAGCCACAATGCTAAATTATGAAAAATGCATACAATCCATTATATTTGAATAATCATATTTAGATTAATTCATTTGTGGCATATTTTATAAAATCTTCTTAGACTATTATGATGGTATTCGTAGATTATAACGCCCATGCTTATGGAATCAACAACCCTTACTATCATTAAATATATATACAATTATTAAATTATAACATTTCACCAATCGACAATTAGTATATTTACTTTTGATAAATATAGAGGATAGAAAACCTAACTATAGTGGCAAAAAGTCAGCTTTAGTGCGATAGAATCGTGGAAAAATAACAAGATATAGAAAAATTGTTGGTTTACATTCCCATGTCTACCATTAATTGAACATAGGTTAAATATATCATCTATAAAATACCTCCCATGTTTTGTGCTTATAAAATTTAGTATTGTGTATAAGAGGCTTCCTTAGAGATAAAAATCTAAGGAGTGAATTCTTAAGCCTTACACCAATGAATTTGTGATTGCCCAATGTCAAATTCTTAAAAAGTTTCCACTTATTTATTTTTTGATTCAAAAAAATTGTGTGTGCCCAAAGATCAATATAAGATCTTGTTATGCTATAACATAGAACACGAAGTTAAAAAAACATTCCTCTTATTAAAAAACATGTCCATATTGAAAATCTTGAATAATATGTCATCTAAAAATCAACAAGAACTTATGATGTGAAACCTTTTAGAGTGAAAGTAAATTAACTTGTTTTTGTTCTTCTTCTTTGTCTTAATTTTTTTATTGGCTAAAATTTTTATAAGTTGTTTTTGTTGGTGTGATTCTTGTTTGTTTCTTTTCTAGGTCCTTCCCAAATGCTATATTTCTCAAATTCTAGCAGGGATTTTTTTAATCAAGTAATTATGTTAAGATTATTTTTAGATTTATGTTGGAGGATTTGAATTCAAATCCTTACCAAATAATATTTTTTTAAATTATTATTTTTCATTAAAGGTTAAACATAAAATCACTTTAACATATTTTTATATTATATAAGAGTACATAAGGTTTCCTTTGACACCATTTATTTGGCGGGAAAAAGTTGGTGTCGTGAACCATCACCATCCTGGCGCACACCATTAAGAGTAGCCATTTCCACAGATCACCATACCGACAAGCTCCACTTGAATTCACCACACATATATAATACTAATCCATATTTGTGATCTATAATCAATGTATGCGATACATATGTTAGAGATGAAGTGTTTCCCATGGTACCATAAGCATCATTGCCACCATATAAAGTAGAAGAAGATGATAGTTAACCACCATATTTCCCACAAACAAACCTAAGAGATAGCCACAATGTGAACACCAACACAAAATTTCGTAGCATAAGAAAAACACCAACAATCCCTTCTTTGTAGGTAGAATAACAACAATGTGTACATGTCATATTGCTTGTCCCTATTATTAGCTTAAAGTAAAATTTTCTTGGAATTGACACATTTGTGAGAATCCAATCATGAGTCTTAGAACATGTTGTGTTCTCGTATAACCAAAGAGGTCGAGAATACATTCCACTTATCAATATTCTAGGTTGAATAATTAAAACAATGTATCTTGATACATATTACGTCATTTTTTTCAACATATGATTTGATTGATTTTTATCATTGGTTTATTAACACATATGTTGATTTATTATCAAAATAATTTTTTTATCTAACACATTTTTCACTCTACTCCTATTTATATGTTTACATGGTATTTTCTTGAGGTTATGTGTGTATGCGGTCTTTGAGAGATGGTGAATGGATTTGAGTTGTTGGGGGATTTTAACTGGGACGACCATCTCCCCGACTTCATTTATTGGATCCCTTTTAACTTCACTCATATCGTGTGCACCGTGTTCTTCTGTGAGGCTTCATTATAAATATAATGTAGGGAACACATTCTCAAATATTACACCATCAAATTTTTCATTATGTAATGTTGAATGCCTTGAAAAATTTCTGCTTCTTTATTTTTTGGATTCATAGATTTTTTGTGAGGCCTAAAATGTGTCCAATACACTATTGTGTTTTTAAATATCC
The DNA here is from genome assembly GCA_018340775.1 of Taxus wallichiana var. yunnanensis. Lineage (NCBI taxonomy): Eukaryota > Viridiplantae > Streptophyta > Pinopsida > Cupressales > Taxaceae > Taxus > Taxus wallichiana. The sequence continues at coordinate 730,016,774 of CM031243.1, read as the reverse complement.
TAAGAAACCAAAAATATTCTGATACTAAATTTATATGTTGTCATTATTATTTTAAAAACACTTCCATATGTTGAGGTCCCACTTCATAATGCTAAATCCATACAATTTCAAGTCCCATATTGGAAGTAACTCCATTCGGTAATAGGTTGAGTAACTGAAAGTCAATATGTATCATGAAGTGTTGATGAATAGCCACAATGCTAAATTATGAAAAATGCATACAATCCATTATATTTGAATAATCATATTTACATTAATTCATTTGTGGCATCTTTTATAAAATCTTCTTAGACTATTATGATGGTATTTGTAGATTGGAATTCCCATGCTTATGAAATCAACTACCCTTACTATCATTAAATATATATACAATTATTAAATTATAACATTTCACCAATCGACGATTAGTATATTTACTTTTGATAAATATAGAGGATAAAAACCTAACTATAGTGGCGAAAAAGTCACCTTCAGCATGGCGTAATCATGGAAAGATAACAAGATATAGAAAAATTGTTGGTGTCCATTCCCATGTCTACCATTAATTAAACCTAGGTTAAATATATCATCTATAAAATACCTCCCATGTTTTGTGCTTATAAAATTTATTATTGTGTCTAAGAGGCTTCCTTAGAGATAAAATCTAAGGAGTAAATTCTCACGCCTTACACCAATGAATTTGTGATTGCCCAATGTCAAATGCTTAACAAATTTTCCACTTATTTATTTTTTGGATTCAAAAAAATTGTGTGTGCCCAAAGATCAATCTAAGAGCCTGCTATGGTATAACATAGAACACGAAGTTAAAAAAACATTCCTCTTATTAAAATTATTGGCCAAACAACTAAGATGATGCAAAATTGGTTAGGATTGCGTCAATTTTTTTTTGGCATAAGATTTGATTGATATTTTATCATTTATTTCTAACACACATTAATTTATTATCATTTTTTTATTTGATGTGTTTGTGACTTAATCTTTTGTTTATATGTTTATACATTAATGTATTCTCTTGAGGGTTATGTGCATATGTGGTCTTTGATAGATGACGAAGGGATTTGAGTTGTTGGCGGATTTTGACTCGGATGACCATCTCATTTGGCTTTATTCATTTGATTCCTTTTGACTTCACTTGTAATGTGTGCACCTCGCTCCACATGTGGGAGAATTCGTTATAAATTTAATGTAGCATGCAAATTCTCAAATCTTGTGTCATTAAATATGTCATTTTTAATGTCATATATGAAATATAAACATGTCTCATGAATAGCCACAACCCTCATGAAAATGCATACAATCCATAATATTTGAATAATCATATTCATAAATTGGTTTCTTTGGGACATCTTTTATAGAATCTTCTTAGACTATAATGATGATAATTGTCGAATATAATGTCCATGTTACTAAAATCAACTACCATTCCTATCATTAAATATATATATATATATATATATATATATACATAAAAAATATCATTTAATTAATCAATGGTTAGTGCATTTAATTTGGATAAATATAGAAGATAAAAACCTTGACTATAGCAGTGAAAATACATGTCTTTGACTGAGAAACAAAAAAATAATAAGTTCGGTGTTAGGTAGCATATTTAAAACTTGGAAAAAATTGCTAGCAAGGACGCATTCGACGAAAACTTGGTGGTCACGAAAACCTTACAAGATATAGAAAATATGTATATAATATTAGAAAATAACATTTAATGAATCAACAATTAGTGCATTTATTTTCGATAAATTTCTTACAATATTTATGAGAATACCCATACACTTGGTCCTCTCTCATCTTCTTTCACCACTACCTCATATTACAAAGCCCATTAATGTGAAAATTTTAAAATAATAGCCGTAATATTATACACATGACAATGCTTCAAATTTTGTGTGTTACAAACCTGGAATGTAAGGGGATAATGTAAAATAAAAATCCACAAGAATTTTTTTACGGCTGATATCTATTGTTCCCTGGAAAAGAGTGGAGACTGGCCTAAGATAATGGTATATAAAGATGACACAAAACAAAATGACTTTCCATGTTTTGCAGCTTATCAAATCCAACTAGTACAACAAATCGAGATGGGATACTCATATGTGTCTTCTTTACCACCCATTTTCCTCCTCTGCAATGTTCCACACCTTCAAGTTTAAATTATTCAACGCATCCCTATTAACGTCTCCATTTAACGCTCATGTGTGATTGCTAGTATTAATCTAAAATATAGAAATTTTAGTAGATATGAGATTTACTTGAAATATCTCAATTGGAGGTTTGTTATCATGTAAAATATCATCACTTTATTTTGCATGTTTGGAATTAGATATTTAGTTTTAAATACCATTTATTTGATAGGCATGTTATAAGTGATACGAATGGACAAATTTTGACAATGCATACAACATATCAATGGTTGTCAATGGATTTAATCCGGGCCGTTTGTTGTGAAAATGGTAAATGCTTAGAGCTGGTTCATATCCCAATAATGCAACTGCATATCCCAATATGGATTCAAACTATACCAATAAGATTGCTCATATCTATATGAATTGGTGATATGTTAAATGTGACAACAATGACAAGTAGAAAATGTCAAATACATATCGGATAAGCTACATATATTATAAATATACACGAGTTATGTGTTATCAAGCTCTCTATATTCCCATGAAATTTAGTCCACTAGGATTTTTGCAAGAGCATACGTGAAGAAAGAATGGATAATAGTGTTTAGGCTATAAATATTTCTCCATGTGTCACAAAGTCTTTTGTTTGAATGATAGTTAGTTTTTCAAGTAAAATGGTTAAAAATCCACTCACATATCATAGTCTTAACCCTCACATGGGAAAAGTTGAATTGTGTAATAATTCACAAAATTAAATAATATAGCTAATTTATATTTAAAACAAGGCTATTATATGGTAAATCCCGTTGAATTAGAAGTATTTTGTATAGAAATCAGGTAATATATTTGTTTAGAATATTGAAATTAGACAAGATGTTTCGATAAGGCCAACCCACAAAGAATATTGAAAGATTGTACAACAAAATCTAGCACCAAATTACAATCATTGTCAAGTTATTATGTAAAAATAGGATATAAATGTGAAATAAAAACACTTAAAATGATAGTTATTATTACAATCACAAATTATTATGTAACAATAGAATAAAAATGTATATATATATATATTTTTTGATTAGAGGTAAAAGTTAGGGTTGAGGGGACCCTACCCCCTTACAAGGAGTTACAGTATACTTCTATATTGGCCAAAGTATTAAACTTAAAAGGCCATACTTGTTATAAAAATGTATAATTAACATACATAAGAAACAAGTTTAGATTCGTCACCAATACTCGTAATATCAATATTTTTATACTAATGTGGAAAAATACAAATTAATTATAACAATATAAAAACATTATAATGAAGCTATATGACAATATTAATGTGTTTAATTTTAAAATGACGATCCTTGTGAAAAGAACTTAAAATCTCAACTGCACTACTAAATATGACAAAAATAAATTGATGATAGATCAATTAATAAAAATTACACAATTATGAAAAGATAAAATCTTGGAAGTTAGATTTTAAAGTGGCATTTGCTGATGAGCCTCTTGGTTTGTTGAAACTTCTACCTAAAACATCAAAAACCAGTATCAAAAGCATGCTTAGATTTCTAATGTTCCATAAACATGCATGTATTTGAATAGTTCCATCAATCACATATATCCAAGAAAAATGTTGAGGAGCTTCAATTGGATCCATAAATATATTTGCAATATCCAAAAATATTGAAAAGTTTGAGTTGTTACCTAAAGTCAAATTTCACAACCTTTGGTCGCTTCCTTCCATGGTTTCTTGTCTTTTGACTTTTTGGGACATTAGAATTTTCTAGTTAAATACAATGATTGTATTTTTGCTCTTATGATTTGTATGACTATTTGGATAGCAGGGCCGCCATTAAATTTCCTTATTTTATAAATTACCACACCTTCTTTTGGGTGTGAGGACTCTTAGAAGCACAGGTTTACAATGATTGAAGTTGCATCGAAGAATATTGAAGTGTAAACTATTATTTTGCTATCAAGGCACCTCAAGGAAGAGTTACCTCATGAACCGTAGAAATTACAAGTATGAGCAAAATTAAATCATTGGAAGAGCCTAGAAATTTAGCAATCCCAAGTGATGATAAGTAAAGGATCAATGTAGAATTAGAAAAGGCACAAACAAATAAAACAAAAAAAGTAAAAAACATTTGATTTTCTTTAGTTTTCAAATAGTAAATTTTGTTTTGACATTTTATTCATAAGGATTATATTTCAATTTTTGGATAATTGTAATATTTTGACTGTTAAGCTTAAAATAGAAAGTTTTCAACTAATGAAAAATCCTTTGCTCCATGAGAAATAAAGCTCTAGCCAATAGAATTAGAGAAAAAGTCTAAGGAAATAAATAGATGGATATCAAAATTTAGTCAAAACTTATTAAATTACAAATAATGTATTTTGATTGGATATTGAAAAAGTGAATTATTGCTTTGGTGAAGACTATATACCTGTCTTCAAGAGGATAATAAATTGAATTTCCTTGTAAGTGTTCTCACCTAATTAAAAAAATAAATTGAAATTCATTCTAAGTGTTCTCAAATTAAATAAAATTAGTATGTTGATAAGCATTGCCAAATGGGAACTAAGGCGAGTCTTTGTTGATAAGTGACAAACATTAGATGCCAAATATTTGAACATTGGGGTCTCTAATGTATGATGTCATCATGCACGCCATTAAAAATAATCCTAATTCAAAACCCTAAAATGAAAAGAGTGACCTAAGAGTCAATTTTTAGCATTGAGAATTGTTATTGAGGTGGTCGTCTAGAATGTTGTTCTTGGAACATAAGTCCTATGTGTTTGGTTTTTGTATGCATCAAGTAAGGTTATTGTAGCACTCTCTTAAAACTACTCTCCAGCTCCTCATATTTTATGATACAAAATATAATGCAATAGTGTGATCCTTGTATTTCCACTAAGCTGTAAATTCACACCATTACTTTTATAATGATTTGTGTGGCGAGCACAAGTTTCCTTCAATGAGCACACGAAAGCTAAAATACGAGGATTTGACCTTATCTCCTCACCAAAGTGGTCCATTGTCGACTCTTTGAAGTAAGGAAGGCTAAAACATTTGTCTTGATAGGTAGAAAACTAGTAGGATGCCACCTTCGTCGACCAAACTTACATTTGTGTTGAATAAAGTTGGCAAATAGGATTTAATACGTGCATAAAGTTGTAAGGGTTGTATGTTAACTACTTCCAAAAACCACCATGAGGCCCTTATTTTCTACCACAATTCTTATTCCCAATATACCACCATGGCCTTTTTCTGATTGTACTTGGCATAACACACTTGGAAATCTACTTGTTCAACAATGTTATCTTCATTTGGTACCGAATGTAATCTCATCGATGAAGAAGTTAATGAATTGGAAACATGAATAATAAAGATTGGGGAGTTCTCCACCTCCCAAATGTCACTCTTTCTTTGCCTCAAGGTTTTGACAATGATGATACTAATTTATAAACATTCTCATTGTCTCTTAACGAAGAGGAAAATCTTGATGATAATGACATAAGCTTTGTTCATTGGGTGAAACATATATTTTCCTTTTTTTCCCTCTATAATGTATTTGTACTTTCAATAGTCTTGGTTAGGAATTCAAGTTCATGGTTGTGTTTTAAATTTTAATGGTTCACAAGAAATGTTATTTCAAGTTATATACATTGTGGTGTTGTTGAGAGACGGCTATAATAAAATGGTGCTAATCCCTAAATTGTAAAGGAAGGTCCAACAAAATTTGGAAGGTGTGGTAGGTAAGGGAATAAGTGTGAGGGATTCGGACACATGTAATATTCCCTATCTAGAGGTGGTAACTAAGGAGAATTTACAAATACATCCTCTCCACATAGGACATCGATATTGCTAATGAAATGTTTTTGTTCTGCTGGCCACTTCCACCATGGTCATCATGTGGTAAATTACACACGACCTATAGATTTGAGATTCACCTAAATGAGTTCAAGTATAGAGGGATAATTTATATGTCATGGGTGATGATGTGAGGCTTTCCATCTATGTAGTGATATGTCATCTCTATTTCATATAGTTCCCCTCAATGCTATACAATATGTTATGTTTTTCACTTTTGCAAAGAAATCCCAAATTGTTCTTGTTATCAAAATCCCCACACTCGTGAAAGGATTGTTTTTGTTCCAATGGGCACCACCTCCATGGTGAACATGTGGTCTCTTACGCATGACCCACATATTTTGGATTGACATGAGTAGTTTTGAGCAAAGAGTTTCTCGCCTTTGATGGCACAAGAGTGTGTTTCAAACCCTTGACCTATTAAACATGAGGAATTTAAGCTAATTTATTTTATGAAAAAATCTCTACTTTTCTACACTTCATAGTTTTAAATACATGATGGAATATTTTCTAAGGATTTTGGTGTGGTGGTTTTGGAAAAGTTGGTTTCTAGTTTGAGGAAAGAAGGATTGTGGTATAGAGAATATGAGAAAATATCATATATGGTTTTTAATTCCTTTTCATTAAATATTTGATGGGTTAATAACATTTATGTAAGTTCTTGGGGTGGTGAATATGTGTACACATTTTTCCTTCTAAATATTTGAGCATCCTTGAAGATTCGATTTCATAAGTATTTGTATGTTTGGAAATATATCCTTTGACACTGTTGGTATTGACATTGGACACTTGCATGCAAAAATACACCCTCCCCACTCTTGCTTATCACACTCTAACATCCATTCGATCACTTTTTATCCTTGCATAACTTTCTGTCATCATTTTTTGAGGTTTAATTACACAAAACATATATAGAAACATCTTTCCTTAGCTCCATGAAGTCAAAATCAACTTTTTCCTCTCGAGTCAAAACTACCAGCTTTGGTCAGTTTATCAAAATTAACTAGTTGACCTAATGTATGATTTTGGATGGACATATTGTGCACTAAAACTTATAATTGAATCATCTTCATATGGACTAATATTTCCTCTTGGTTGGCCTTTCATGACATAATAACCATTAGAAGCCTATATAAGCAAGTCAATCATACCTCATTTAGGGTCCTTGCACTTTAAGGCATCCTCATGTAAAATAAATCACAAAAGGAAATCCAAGCTCCCAAAACTACAAAATAACTCATGCACATCCATTAGGAAAGTAATCTCTATAGGTATGAAGTCACCTATTAGGTCTAGGAATCTCCATCTTATCTCCACAAGTAAGCAAAGTGACCCTTCCCAAGTATTTGAGCAAGTGTGAAACTCAAGCAAGGTATTGTCAAAAATGTTTTGTCAAATTATGATTGCACTATGGTAGATATCACATTCTAGGATAATGAAGAGTAATTTAAGCCCTCTTCGGAGTGTGCCGATGTTAGAAGTGTACACAGTGCCCATAACTCACCTAACTTTATTTTGTAGGAAATCCATCTTGCACTATGAGGGTTTAAGAGTTTGATTAGAGTTACAAAGCTATTCCAAAGGAGAGTGAATAATACCAATGGTAGTTGTTTCAAGGCAGAGAGGCACACATGTAGTTATAGAGCTAAAATCCAAGTAGGTCCAAAACCGTATAAAAGGGTAAGGACCATACAAATGATTTTGACCTAGTTTTATGGTTTTGACCAAGTATAGTTTCAGGTGCCACTCTTAGCAACAAAGGGATTTTAGTCTCAGATCAGTCCATTTCTTCACTCAAATCACTTAGAACCTCCTAGATCTATACAAAATCAGCTAAGTGCAATATTTCCTTTGTGTTTTGATAGTTCCTATAAACACCTAATTTTTCATCTTAATCTTTCATACATGTTACTAACAATTTCCTTTGTGCAGATAAGGGCCACTGATGTATCTATTTATTGAGTAGGTACCTTAAAGGACCTACTGGGAATGGGGTATGGATATTCATATGGTCATTATGGGTTAGAGACAATACACAAATAGAGTATCACTATGTGTTCCTAAATTTATTTATTCTTGCATTAGTTATCTTTGTCCCTTTATGTCTCACACACTAGCACTTCTGACACTTGTTTGCATATGACTCCATAATTGGAACCTTTTTCTCTTATTCTTTCTTTTGGCATTTTACCATCCTTGGTCGACGCCATCGCCCGTGGGTAATGGTGTTGATATTATATTTCCCTTGGCCGATGTCATCTCCCATAGGTGATGGCATTGGGTATATATACACATCACACTATGAAATTTTATAAGGAAGGAAGAAAGACCACATGAACTATCCATCTGCTCTAATCTTTTGTGCCACATTTACATCATCTTGCACTACTCTTAGTTCATCTTGCACTTTACTTGGATTGGATTGGAAAATATTCTTGATTATTGGATTACTTACACTATTGGCTCATCTATAGTGAGTCTAGGATACGAACGATGTTCCCCTTTCTCCACCCATAGCGATTCTCTTTTGGTGTGTTGTTTCTATAGAGACATCAAAGCATCAACGACCACCCCGTAGATAAGTGCTCTAAATTTATTTTTCATTTTACATAGATTAGTTCATTTCCCTTCCCCATTGCTCTATGTTTATCTTAGTATTGTATGTACATCAATGCTAATTAACATAATTCTCTTATATGATCATCTCCTTAGTTTTCCTTTCATTTATATTTCCATAGTGTAAATTATGCATGCTTTTTTACCCTCCAATCGATCTATACCTCTCTCCCATCAATTGATATCCTAGAAGGGTACTCTCCTCTATCTTGATTGCGGGCCTTGGAAACCCTAAGTTGACCTACTGTAGGGATAAATTCCCTCTCGATATGCAAACTTAGCACTCATTGTAGCCCCTTTAAATAAATAAACTATGTCAGTCCATGTGTGTCTCCTTTTCATTGCGTCATACCCTTGTAGAATGAAATAATTAGGAGTGCAAGCCATTGAGACACATTCTTGGTTCGCCATACATTTTTGTGAACCCAACGTAAAGCCTACAAATTTTTTGACCCGAACATATCGTTAAAAGCACTAGTATTCAATCTTAACCCAATTCAAAATCACCAAAATTTTGAAAAATGCTTAAAATTAGTCTTCACAGATGCCATCACCCAGGGGCAACACTGTCTGATTTAGTACACTTGATTCTAGACACCTTTACCCCTCTGCAAACTCTCTTGCATGACCGACCCTTATTGTTCATGCTAGCATGTTTCCTAATGCCATCGGCCCTTGTGTAAGATTTATGACACAACCGATTATGTCCCCCAAATAAAACCTTATGCTATTGGCCCCTGCGTAAAGTCTCTCAGTAGGGTCTATTATGTCATAAGTATAATTTTCCATAACATTATTTTTGGCTCCCAAATTACAAAAATATCACCTCTAAGGATATTTTTGGCACATTTGAACCCCCTAAATTTCTCCATGGGATATTCCTTTGTGCTTACATATCCTCTTCATGCTCTTAAATGCTCTAGTTCTCATCCTACAAGTACTAACATTATTACTTGTCCCGACCTCACTTGTGAGACTCTACTACCCAAACCTTGTCCCTCTTATCAGTTAGAGTAGGGTAACTCAATATAATGTAATGTGGTTGAAGTTGATAAAATAGATCCTAGATCCATCATTAATAATCTCAACAATAATGAGTACTTTACTCTGACAAGGATGGAGGTTTATGGAGGAGACCTACGATTCTAGAGAGATGACTAAACCTCTTCCTAATCGGAAGTTTTCTATCATGATTAAAATCCTACCCATAGGATTGATTGAGGTGAGTCTCCTAAAACCCCCACTAATGAACACAACAATCACATACAAAAACCCACCAAAAAAGGCCATTCTTTTTCTATGGATTCCAACATGGTGATGGTCAAACTCTAGATTATATTTCCTTATCACAATCTACCACAACTAGCATGATCCAAATGCAAAATCATATGTTGTAGATAACATCTCAAAATGTGGTGCCTAACATACCTTCTTACATACCTCCTCCATTGGTGGATGCACATGGGAATCCTATTCCCCTTATGCTAATATGCAACAAGATGTTACCAACTATCCAAAATGAACCTTTAGCTCCTTATATTATAGCTATAGACTTGGGAGATATTGTCCCTATTGTCTCTTATGATGGCCTCGTGGATCCAACCCTATACCTCAAGACCTTTTGCAACCTCTATAAATAATGGATTCAAATAAACACTTATGAAACTACTAAGCTTCTAGTAAATACTTTCATAGGTGAAGCATCAGAATGGTATAATAAACTTCCTCCAAATTCGATAGTTAATTTAGAAGGCATGGTCCTTCCTGAAAGTTCTCTATAAAAATTCATAAACCTTAAGGTATGAATTAATTTTCCCATGACTATATCAATAAATGGAAAACACTCTCTATAAAATCCAACCATAATCTTGATAATCAGAGCTTATGTCAAATATTTCTTAAGGCCCTTATTCCTACCCATAAATAAAAATACATGTCCTTCTCTCCCAATACATTGGAGGAATCCCTCAAACAAGCTAAGAGGAAATATCACCTCATGCATGAATTCTAATGTGCTTCCATTTCATATCATAAAATCACATTGCATGTAATCAACCCTTCAAACCTTCCAAGATAAAAAGAGTTGGGGAATGTTGAGAGCTTCCTCACCACCCCCTCACACTCCTTTATCTTATGTTGAACTTCTTCAAATGCTTCCCACCCCATGAATTTCCCCCTTTTAAAACAAGCCTTACCCAAATTTAAAAGTGATCTATTTTATTGGTTCCATGCCACTTTAGGACATTCTAACAATGATTGCAAGGACCTTAGGAAATCAGCCCTTGATTTATTCCTTGGTTCTTCCTTTGATTACTCTTCCATCATACAAGTGGGTTATGAGAAATATCAATCTTTAGAAATATCTCGCTCCAATCGTCAAAACCAACTTCATGAAATCCCCATGAACAATATCATGGGCACCATAGAGCCTTCACATGACCATAACTTCCTATATTCCCAATACATCAATGTGGCTAAGGTAAACTATAAATGTAAATGTTCCCATAAAGGTCTTTTATTAAGCCAAAAAAATCCTCCGATAACCCACCTTTGTTTGATACCTCCCAAGACCCGCCGATGGTGGAGCTCGCTCCCACAATTGAACCTCTTCCCGTAGTGTCAAATTTGGTACCAAGTGAGGAATCTATACTTCCTTCTTCTGATAAGATGGCTCAAGCTAATAAAAACCACCATTAAGTTTGGATATGTCTTCCATTGCACCACTACCATGGTATCTCTATGGAAGCTATTCCAAGCCTCATTGGAACTATTTAGATGAGATAAAATATCTTACGTGTAAGATACCCTTTATGAAACTCATGCATACCTCATATTCACATCAAAATTTCCTTCTCAAGTAGCTGTAGTACTTTGAGGATCCTCCTTGTGAGGCTCCTAAGGCTCCTCTTGTATCCCCAAATCCATCACATAGAGACTACATGTCCACCCTTACAAAACCCATGCTTGAGTTTCTTAGCCCTAGAGTTTGTATAGGTTGAAATGATTACTAAAGAGGTATTATTTTGTATGAATGACCCAAACTTACTCATTAGTGTTATTATCCATGATGTGCAAGTGTGTAGATTCCTTGTGGATGAAGGATCAAGAATTAACTTAGCTTCTTTCTCCCTCATCAAGAATCTCAAATACTCTATCGATGACCTTAAGCCTACTCACTTGACTTATTGTGGCTTTAACAAAACCAAACAAAAACCCATAGGATGTATCTAGTTACCCATCACAGTTGGACCCAAAATGGTCCATACCAAGCTCATGGTTTTAGATCATCCTCTCTCCTACAACCTCATATTTGACCGACCATGGACACATCACATGCATGCAATCACATTGTCTAAGTACTAATTTATTTGATGAACATCTATAATAATAAATGATTTAGGCATGATGTTGATCCCAATCCTTGGGATATCCTAGTACCATTTCCCAATGAGCCCTTCCTAATGCCAACTACTCCCAAAATCCAAAGCATCCCATACTCATAATTATTTGATCTTAGGATTGAAATCAAGTTACACTATTAGAGTTAGATGATGATGAACCTAATGACCTTAAAAAATAGTAAACAAAAACAAGTTCCCTGATGACATCGTGCATTGTTTTCCTCCAGTTCTCCTTCCTCAAGATCATTTCCCCCTCAGATTGAGATGGAGGAGCCAATGAGTGATTCCTCGACCTCCAACCACTTATAATGTAATGAGCTAGATAGATATTTTCTGATCACCCTCCCATTTCACCCATATATTTTAGTTAGATCAATGTCTCAACTAAGGAGGAGGTGCCTAATCCTAAAGGAAAATGGATTTATTTTGATGAATATTACATCGTTTCGTAAGCCAAGTCCATGAACTTAGAAGAATAGCATTACTAATGTGCCTTGTCCCAAATATGATCTTATCCACTTGAAACTAGTAATACCATATGTAATACGAACCCATTATCTATAATACTAATGATAGAGAGGATGAGGAGGAATATGTACCTCTCGCTAATCCCTACTAATCCACTCTAAAAACTTCTGGGTCATAGAAAAAATCTCTAAATATGCTTCACGTTACACTCCCATAATAGATCCACCACCCGTACTAGCCTTTGAGCTAACCTCTGCATCCAATAATGGCCTCGGTGCTCCTAGCATGGCCATTATTAATTCTACACCCAAAGAGGTTACCTTAGAGACTAGGGTATTAGACATATGATAGACTAGTTTTAGGAAACATAGAGATGGTAAACGATACATGGGCGTAGAGATCAACATAGAATACCATGGGCCTTTCCCTACCTTAGAAAATGATGAGGATATTCTATAACTCTTGTATGCATGAGAAGATAAACTCCCTTAACATCATCATAAGTTGAAAAAATTCTCCAAGGAACCTATGCACTTTGATGATCATGTCATTACTATTAATCCTATCTAGGATTAAGTAGCTAAGTTACCCGAGGCTCCATATCATTTCCAAGACAATGAAAATCTATATTAGTAGAATTAACCATTAATGTGCAACTTGATGATGATCCCACACACATAGTCATGTTTGGTGATTTCTTTCCCCATTTACACAAGTGTCACATAGATGTCTTACAAAAACATAAGGAGGTAACATATGGGGATATGCTGATATTCCTAACATTAATCCTAAATTATCTCCCATAACATAATTACCTATCCCATGCCACTCTAATTCGAAAAAGATAAGGAAGTTCCCACCCAAGATAAATTATTTGTGTCATAAGGAACTCATCAAACTCTTAGATGCAAAATTCATTCATATAGTGGACTACTTCTAAGTGGGTGTCTAATATCATCCCGGTATAGAAAAAAGCCACTTGAATTATCCATATCTACATTGAATTTAGAAACCTCAACCTCGTTTTTCCTAAGGATAAATTTCCTTTACCCTCCATCGACGTCATCGTTGATGCCATGACATGGTACAAAATTTTATCTCTTATGGATGGGTTCTCGGGATACAACCAAATTCAAATTTCCCCTAAAGATCAACATAAAACCTTTTTTGATAGAATGGGGGCACTTATTGTTACATAAAATTGCCATTTAGACATAAAAATGCCATGTAACATATCAACACACCATGAAAAATATCTTTCATGACCTCATACAAAAATGTTGAAGTCTATGTTGATGATCTACTTGTCAAATCTCGATGCATCGATGATCATGTTCATGACTTAGACATTTCCTTAGGATGCCTTTATAAATACAAGGTCCACCTCAACCCTGAAAATGCATATTCGGGGTGACACGGAAAAATCCTAGGATTCTTAGTGTCTAAACATGGCATTGATGTCGACCCAACAAAAATTAAAGCCATCCTTGACATGCCACGACCATCCTCCATAGAAAACATACACACTTTCCTTGGAAAACTTGGGGAAATCCGAAGATTTGTCCCCAAGTTTACCTATCACACTCATGCCATAAATAGCCTACTTCGGAAGGCTACCAAATTAGAATGGGAAAATACTGTCAATAATATTTTGACAACATGAAACACTCCTTATCCTCATTACCAACCTTGTAACCTCCTTCACCAAAGAAATATTTTCTAGTATATACCTCTTCCACTCCGATGTCCATAGGGGCAATGCTAGCACATGAAGATGAAAAGGGAAAGGAGCATGTCATCTATTATGTTAGTTGAGCCCTACTAGACTATGAAACATGATATACTTCCATTGAATGGGATTATCTTGTTATATACTACGCAACCAAAAATTTGTCACTACATACTTATACTAGACTACCTACGTCATTATCCATACAGATCCCTTATGACACTTCTTCTCACATGTTATCCTCCTAATGGATAAATTTGGGAAGTGGATGAATATCCTTATGATGTTTGACCTCTGTATCATCACGTGAAAGGGTGGTAAAAGGAAAAGTCATAGTGGATCAGGTTGGTTATTACCCCATGTTCTATTCCTCACTGCTCATGATGCATTACCTAACGAATACATTCTCCTCATTGAGGGTGTGGACAATGCCATATTTATAAAATACTACTACTATAGCATTCATCACAGGTCTTGAGTGTAATCCTCATTATGATGCCGTAATGAAGTGACTTCCCACCTAAAAAACCAATGGTCAAGATCATTGAGGAGGAGGTCACTATAGATATCCATGAAGATACATGGATGCTACACTTTGATGGGAAAAATTCCTCCAAGGAGCTAGGGCAAAGCTATGTGTACTCACCGACCCATCTGGTCAAATTTTCCTCTCTCATATTGACTTGAATTTTAGGTCACCTTTAACATGGTAGATTATGAGACCTTATATTAGGCATACAATACTCTATAACCAAGAATTTATCCTATCTCCATGCCATGGGGATTCTTAGTTGGTGTGTTGAAATTTTAGTGGTGCATATAAGTGTTGCAATGAAAACTTAAAATCTTATTATGATTTAGCCCAGGAGTTAACACCATGATTCACCTCATTTACTATAGAATCAATCCCACATGAACATAATGCCTTGATGATCTGAATTTTTGGTCACGTCTTCCACCTAGTTCCAGCCACATTTTGAATCTCATGATGGCACCTTTATCATACAAATCCACCAAGCCACAACCACCTTCCTTCCCCGGGATGTTAAGGATATTTATCAAATTGAGCCACACATCCCTACACATGAACCTTGGTATGTTGATAGCTGCTAATTTATAAAATACCAGACTCACCCGAAATGTACGGACCCACGAACGTGACTACGCATACGCAAAAAGTATCTTAAATACGTTCTTGAAGATGACATATTATACTATCATAAATTCAAAGGCACCCTACTCTGATGTGTTAACAAAGATGAAGTCCCCCTTGTCTTAGAGGAAGTGCATGGGGGAAATTGAGGTGAGCATTGTAGTGGTCATGTTACTACACACAAGTACCTACATATGGGTTATCATTTTCCTACACTCAAATCTATTGTTCACATCTTTGCAAAAAGTGCAAACCTTACTAATATCATGATGAATTGATCATTCCCCTCTCTCGAGCTACAATCCATTATAGCTCCTTGGCCCTTCAGTATATGAAGATTGTATTACATTGGGAAATTTTATAAGTTTTAAAATGGTCATGTCTTCATCATTACAACCATAAAATACTTTACTAAGTGGGTTGAATCCATGCCTCTCACTAATATGTCTAGCCTTACTACATCTAAATTCATCCTTAACCAAATAATTTTCCACTTTAGAATTCCCATACCATCATATTTGACAATGGTGGGAGATTCAAATGCAAATAAATGAAGCAAATTTGTGCTAAGTTTAAAATTAAACATCGATTCTCGACACCATATCATCCACAATGTAACGGACAAGCCAAGTCTACGAATAAAATTCTCAATAAGATATTAGAGAATACAATCAATAAATCACACATATATTATAATACGAACCTATATCCTACGTTATGGTCATACTGCACTAGTGTTTATACCGCCAATGTGGGAAACCCTATTTTCACTCACCTATGGGAGCGATGCAGATTTCCACTTGAGGTGGAACATCCTTCACTCTGCATCTCCCTTCATGATATCATTCTTTGCATACAAAAACTATGAAACACATCTCTATGACCTCGCCCTATTATAAGAATGATGTGATCAAGCATACACTCATAATCAAAAACACAAAAAAATATCTTGACAAACAACATAACAAACTTGTTTGTTTGCATAATTTCAATGTGGGTGACATTGTCCTTAAACATGATTATACACATAAAAAAAAGTAAATACACTCATAAATGATGGGGTCCCTACTTCATTAAAGATATCATAGGTATTAATACATATCATATTCAAACCAATGAAGGCCACATCTTCAAAGAACTAAAAATTCCCAATTCCTCAAAAATGTTCATGCATGAAGGAACTTGGGAGTTTCGGTACTTAACTATCATCTCTTGTCCTTTCTTCTCAAATTCACTACTTCATCCACATTTTCCTTCTCTTTAACACTGAAAAGCATTATCAATATTTTGGCTTTGTACACCCCGTCTTTCCCATTGGATCGTCACGGTATTATGCACATCCTCATTTAGTCTTATGACTTTACTTGGAATTATGTACCTATATGAAAATATTATTCTTATATCATCTACCTCATTTTGTTTGCATTTTTTCAGCGTTTTTATCTACCCTTTGGGATAATCATCTACCTTATTTTTATTTACACCTTCGATTTTGTGACAGTTTCTCTTTGTAGCTTCTACCATATTTTTTTGCACTTTTTCAGTGTTAATATCTGCCCTTTGGGCTAATCATCCATCTTCTCTTTATTTACACCTTCGGGTTTATGAAAATTTCTCTTTGTAGCTTCTACCATATGGTTTTTTACACTTTTAGCATTGTTACCCATCACTTGGCTACGATATCTCAACACTATAAAGACAACATCCATCCCATGGGCCCCTAGCTAGGTGATTTATGTCTTATTTTATTGATGATACTCTAGTGTTTCCTTTCAATTTTTCTCCATGGTTCTTACAACATTGATTGCACTTGCACATGGTAGGATGAGCGACACTATCAGGTACACATTGGTGGGTATATTTCATTTCATCTAGTCCTTTCTTACTTTCAGTATCTACTTTCAATTTCATTGTTATGGATTGTTTCATTATGTTGACCACCTCATGTTTTGCTATTAGGACATGTGATGATCAATGGTTGAGGCATATGTATACACCTAATTTTTCATCTTAATCTTTCGTACATGTTACTAAAAATTTCCTTTGTGTAGATAAGGGTCACTTATTCATATATATGTTGAGTGGGTACCTTAAGGGACATGCCATGAATGGGGCATGGCTATTCACATGGTCATTATGGGTTATAGATAGTACACAGAGAGAGGATCACTATGTGGTCCTTGCTTTATTTATTCTTGCATTAGTTATCTTTGTCCATTTATGTCTTACACAATAGCACTCCAAACATTTCTCACTTCGCACTCCATCATTGACACCTTTCTCACTTATTCTTTCTTAATCCACGACAAATTGCACCATCTTTAGAATTTTAACATCATTGTCCAATGCCATCACCCGTGGGTGATGGTGTCGGTGTTAGATTTTCCTTGGTTGATGCCATCTCTCGCAGATGATGGTGTTAGGTATATATACACATCACACTTTGACATTTCATAAGGAATGAAAAATACCATATGGAATAACCATCTAATTTTCTCTTTTGCACCATCTTTACATCTTCTCACTCTTCTCTTGGTTCATCTTGCACTTGAATTTGATTGGATTGAACAATCTTCTTTATTCTTAGATTTTTTGCACTATTAAGTTATCTATAATGAGTTTAGGATAGGAACGGTGTTCCCATTTCTCCACCCATAGTGATTCTCTCTTGGTGTTCTACTTCTGTACGGAGAGATATGTTAGAAAAAATATGGGAAGATATAATTGAAAAATTATAGATCCATGAATTAACAGTTGAGGATTATAGATTATAATGTGTATAAATTAACCATATGTTTATATATGCATATAACAGTTAATAGATTATGAATGAAAGAAAATAACAATAGCTAAAAGTAAATGAGACAAGATACACCAGATTTAAGTGGAGAAACCTGAAGGACAAAACTCCACTAAAAATAATTGTTTTTATATTAAGAATTCAATAGTTTAACCTAACACTTCCACTTCACTCCTCGGTCTCATAATAAACACTAACAAACTTCTGTCTCACTATATAACAACTCGCATAAGTATCTAAGCTTAGATCAATCAATCTATTAAAACATTAAATAAAGTAAGATTACCAAGTTGCTTAGTCCCTTGAGGGATCATCCTATTTATATAGGATGGGTGAGCGGTTATACCATTCCACTCTTTTAGTTGTGAAGACCGACTAAGATTATTAAAAATAATCTTTAAGACAAGGGTTGTTTAAGTGGCGGTCCACCAAATGGTATCCCCACTTGAAATTAACACCCCAAAACTCCCCTTAATGTTAAGTGGGGAAAAAAACTAGACATGCCAACTTTACCTTTTTCTACAAAAGGATTTACAGATCCTTGAATCAACAATAGTGATTTAGGCTAGCATGCAAACAAGGGAAATCAACTGATCTTCCCATACAAAAATTATTAAGACCAGTGTTTTACATATGAAGACTTACATCAAATTATGGAGCATTTTATAAACTAAGGCATACCCACAACTAAAGCTTTGCTTTGGGATTTACAAGTAACTTCACATAGAGTGACACATTTACTTATTACAAAATGGAGGAAGTATTGGAAGTTTTCAATAACCATTAAGAGGTGGCATTATAATACACACTCCCCTCAATGGAAACTCTTATAGGTCCAAAAGGAACAAAACTTGCAAAACTTCACAACACACAATGGATTGGTGAAGATATCTACAACTTGATCTTCAGTAGAACAAAACTTGAGATCAATATCACCATTCAAGACTTTCTCTCAAATAAAGTGCATATGAAATTCAATATGCTTGTTCCTTTGATGTTGAACTAGATTATTTGCAAGAGCAATGCAACTCTGGTTGTCACATAGAAGAGTAGTGCTCCCTTTGACACCCATGTGCAATTCATCCAATAGTCTTTTCAGCCACATAACTTCTTTTACAGCTTCCATAACACTTCTATACTCCGCTTCAATAGAAGAGATAGACACTGTTGGTTACTTCTTGCTACTCCAAGTGATGACACCTGCACCCAACTTGAAAATATATCTAGAAGTAGACTTTCTATCTATAGCATCACCAACATGATCAGAATCATAATAACCAAATAATTGTGCATCATTACAAGAAGAATAAAAATACCATAATTGACTATTCCTTTAATATATTTCAAAATTCTTTTTCCATTTTACAATGATACTCATAAGTTTCTTGCATAAATCTTGAAACTATTCCTACTACATAATAAATATCAGGTCTAGTAATAGTCAAATAAATTAGACTACCAACTAGTTTCCTATACGAGTAGGATCAAATTTAGCACAAGTTAGTTTAGGGTCTAACTTAACACCAACTTCAATAGGAATGGAAACAAGATTACAATAAATCATGTTAAATCTTCTAAGCAAATTCATAACATACTAAGATTGAGATGCAACAATAGACTTATGATCTTGAAATATAATCATGCCAAGAAAATGATTTAATAAACCTAAATCAGTCATTTCAAAACATTGTTTTAACCTTTATTTGATTCTAACAATTAAATTTCTATCACTGCTAGTAATCAAAAGATCATCAACATAAATAACAATAATGATAATATGATTGTTATCAAACTTAACAAATAAATCATTATCGAACAATAGTTAGAAAAACCAAGCTCCTGAAAGAACTTATTAATTTTAGCATACCAAGCTCTAGGAGCTTTCTTAAGACCATACAAAGAATTTTTAAGCTTACAAACATAAAGTTATTTACTGGTTCTTCAAAACCTTTAGGCTGACTCATATAGATTTCTTCTTTTAAGTCACCATTATAAAAACATTTTTAACATCCATTTGGTGAATCTCCCAACCATATTGGGCAACTAATGCAAGAAGAACTCTTACAGTTCTCATCTTAGCAACAGGAGAAAAGGTCTCAACATAGTCAATACCTGGTTTCTAATTGAAACCACAAGCTACCAGCCTTGCCTTTAACTTTTCAATCTCTCCTAGAGAGTTATATTTGATTTTGAACAACCACCTAGATCCTACAATGTTTCTTTTAGAAGGAGGAGGGACTAGTTCCCAAGTGTCATTTTTTATTAAGGCATTGTATTCATCCTTCATAGCCTAAAGCCATCTATCATCTTGAGATGATTCTTCAAAGGATTGTGGTTCTACCTCATAGAGGGTCATCAAGGCATGATAAGTATGCTGACTTCTAGTTAGCTTTCTAATATTATCAGACCGAGAGTATTGAACGAGACTTTGACCCCATTTACGAATCTTAGGTTACAAGAAATTTTGAGATGACTCACCCTCAATCTCCATCATATCTAGATTGGAATAATAAGCCTCTTAAAATTCAATTTCCATGGGAGAAAAATTATCAGGTTCTATCTCCAGAGTAGCAAAGGAGGGTTCATGAGGATCATAAGAGAAAGTTATCTCTAAGACTTTGTTGGTGCTTGAACCTGTGCCCGCATCTTGGATATGAAAGAACCGAGTCATTTGAGACAAAAATGGAACTGTCTCCAAGTTGTAGGACCTTACGCGCTTGAGATATATCTCTAGAGAAGGTCGGTTACTCTACTTATTTCTATTGCTACCACCACTCCTAATGCTTTGGAATGGGAAACTAAGCTAAAAAAAAGCCAATGGTCTAGGGATAGAAGGATAAAAGAAAGGAAAACTAAACTAAGGGAGGTTATAACACTAGAAAAAGGGCCGATCACTCTCCACAAGGGATGGGAAAGGGAGAGAGCGCTAGAAAGAGGGAAAAGATGCACATCACGAGACATAAGAACCACATAGACAAAGGCTTCCACGTGTGAAAACACATGAACATGAGGACTACAATTAAGAAATACATGAACATACCATAGAATGCAAATAGAGAGGTGAGATGCAAGAAAATGAGAAAAGGGAAGACAAAAGTGCCACAAAACCTGATTTTATTGCTTAAGGGATGCACAGTCATTTACATTCATGGCAGGAGGTGAGAATACATTGCAGAGACCAAATCAAAGGTCTAAACTTGTGGGAATTCAGCCACCATTTTGGCATGGTGCCGTTACAACAAAGAGGGATCCGTTTTAATGAGCAATGCTCTTACATTTATAGAAGAAGAAGGAGAGAAGAGAAGGATAAAGAGAGGGAAACTCGGATTCAAAATCAAAACCACCAACATCAAGCATTAAATGCCCGCAAAGATGTCGATGCGCCTCCCCATGTCTGTTTCGCATGTAGAAGAAGGAAGGAGACCAAATCTACAAAAAATTGGGTGGTTGGATCGATTGGAGACATGTATTAATTATTTTAGAGACGTTTCCCTATTTTTCACCTAGCAAATCCCACTTAAATATGATTTTGAAAAGTCCAACGTGTATCCCACGTCAACAACTTTCCAACAAGATCAGTGCCAGGAATCAGAGCATTGTAGTATAAGTTATGGCTATTAGAGATCTATTGGACACATGATGACACATGGTGCGCAATGATTAATTAAATGATTGAATAACTATTCATTTGATTTGTTGTTTCTACCACATGTCACACATTGGTTTGTTGTCAGGTTGGCACCCTGTTGGTGTGCTTGATTGGTTGCGTGTAGCACACTCAATTTTGACAGATGATGATGTGGCATAGTGATTGGTGCGTAAAAATTTGCAAGGCATGAAGGGTAGGGGTGCAAGAATGTGAAAGGAAGGTGCAAGAAGGTGATGCATCCGTAAGAAATGGAAGCATACTTGTAGGAGACAAGTATGCAAGCGGGGCACAAGCATTCAATTGAGAAAGGCATGACAAAAGGATGCGTGAGTCCATGAGGAAAAGAAATAACTAGGAGGTGTGCGAGTGTGAAGGCATGTAGAGGACTTAGCTGATTTTAAAGGGAAAGCCAATAGGTGCACAGGGTAAGGAGTGCACATGGTACTGTAATGAAAATGGGTGTACGGAGGAAAAATAGATGGAGATAGAAGAATGTAAAGGGAAGGGTAAGTGCATGAAGCGAGGTGTGACGAAAAGAAAAATAAAAGGGTATGCAAAGGAAGAAGAAAGAAGGGTGGGCGAGGGTGCGCATAAGAACTGTAACTATGCCAAGGTGCCAAAGGAATTGCCAGAGTGCATGTAACCTAAAATATGAAACAACGAGTTAGAATAGAAATATAAGTTGTCCAAATAGCTTGGGAGCTATTTGGGACAACAGCTTGGCAACTTTCGGGGCTATCTTCTTACTCGATGAAGAGACCAAAGAGCCTTAAAAGAATCCATTGGGCGTGGAGTCTGGCACTAAACTCGAAGGTCTAATCTACAACTTGAAGAACATCCCTAGAGTCACTTAAAACACTATCCGAACTCCGAACTTAATTACTGTTCTCATATGAAGATGTTCTCGACTTGGATTTGTGAGAGTGGAAAATTGTGCATGGACTGTTAGAACCACCTCTTACTAAAAGTTGAGCTTCTAGCCCAAGTAGCAAATGGGCATGTGACGTGTAACGTGAAAGAAAATAGAAGAAGGACGTCAAGAGGAAACACGTCAACTATATACAAAAGATGAAAATCATACATGTTCCAAGGGAACATGTAGAGTGTGTGCGAGCACTTTTTGTCTTGAAAGTGAAACTAAACTATCCTACACTAACCGAGAGGCAAAGGGCACTTAAGTAAAACCTATGATAAATAGGGAGGAGTAGTTTTCTTTCCTCGTAAAATGTGACCATGTAACTAATTTTGCATTTAACATGGTTGGAAACAAGAATGAAAAAATGTCTTGCAGATGGCCTTTTACCCTCTTCAAATTATCAACAACAATTAAGACAAATACATCCTACACTTGTTTTATAATTGGATATAGGAGGCATTGCTGACCTTTGGCATGTTGAAGTTCAATCTCATGCTCTACGCTGAGCATGACTAGTGCCAACTCTATCATTAGCTCTAGAGCTAGCTAGGTATCCGATTGGGAACAGTCTGATCTTCCTAATTTTCCCATTGTTTTGAAGTTCAATCACGCAGATGGGATTTTCTTGCATTTTCTTCTGAAGGGGATTGCTTCTAGGATGGATCACGCGTGGTTCTCCTCTATAAACAAATCTATCTCCTCCAAAACTACACCCTCTAGAACTAACTAAATTTATTTTGAAATAAGCACCACAAGATCTCATCATCCCAATTGGAGTTGCATGAGTCATACCATTCTTCAACTATTATGTAGTCGTCGAACATAATGACATTGGCTAGGGATGATGAATAGGTAGAGGGCTATTCATTTATGACACAATTAGGTAGAGGGCATTCGGAAGAAGGTGAATGGTTACGCGTAGAAGGAATGGAAGACACACACGTAGGAGAAATTAATGCACACACGAAAGGGAGATGAAAGTGGGATGGAAGAGAAGAGGGTGAAGGAAAGGAATTCTCAATGGGGGCAGCATGCAGAAAGATGGGAACATGTGTAACATGTTGAGATGATGTAATTTAGTGTGGAGGAGAAGGAGGGTTGTAGGATGATAATACGAGTTGCTCCATTGTGACAGGTGTGTCTCAAAGACTAGATTTTTAAGCCTCCATTTCTTTAGCCCATTGTGTAATTTGGGGCAACATCTCAGTAA
Source organism: Taxus wallichiana var. yunnanensis (assembly GCA_018340775.1). Lineage (NCBI taxonomy): Eukaryota > Viridiplantae > Streptophyta > Pinopsida > Cupressales > Taxaceae > Taxus > Taxus wallichiana. The sequence continues at coordinate 729,992,829 of CM031243.1, read as the reverse complement.
TAAAGTGCATCTTCTTCTAGGCACTAAACTAGACTGGAATAGGGCCGACCCATGGACAAGGGGCCTTGAAGCCAATTTCAGTTACCTTTATGGAGTATTTGACTCTGAGCTACATCATGTCCATTTTGCACCTGCCTCTCGAAATCAGTTTTTCCCACGAAGTTTCTGCCATCATCTACATAAACATTATGATTAGGAAGATAACCATACATATCGGTGGGAGGTGAGATATATGCATATTGTTGATGGCGTTCAGAAAAATGATTTAAAGGAGAGTTTTGAAACTGTGGGGATGGAGGGAAATAATTATGCTGCTGCAAATGAGAATTCCAGGAGGGGAAATAAGTCATGATTACATGAATTCAAAAGAGAAAGGATGGAAACAAGAGAAATGGATGAAAGAATGAAGGGAAAAATAGTCTGTGAATGAGATAATGGATGCATTTGAATCAATGAAGTCGCTATATGTATTGAAAAATGCCTCCAAAGACTGGATCTCAATGATAATCCATCGAACTCGTTCGTATGAAGATGTATAGATATTAAAACTTGTCTCACCAAGCATGCTATAAAATGTTGGTGCTTGAACATGCGCCTGCATCTTGGACCCGAAAGAACCGAGTTTTTTGAGACAATAATGGAACCATCTCCAAGTTTTGGGACCTTGCGTGTTTGAGACAGATCTCCGGAGAAGGTCAATTCCTCTTCCTATTCCTATTGCTACTACTAGTCCTAATTGTGGAATGGGAAACTAAGATAAAAAAGCCAAGGGACCAGGATAGAAGGATAACAGAAAAGGAAAACTAAACTAAGGGAGGCAAAAATACCGGAAAAGAGTCGATCACTCTCCACAAGAGGAGGCAAAGGGAGCGAGTGTGGGAGAGAGGTCGAACATGAACCACGCAGACAACCTTCTCGTGTGTGTAAAACACATGAACATGGGGATGTAAGCAAGAAGTACACATAACATACCATAAAAACAAACAAAGAGGAGAGATGTAAGAAAATGAGATAAGGGCAGAAAAAAGTGCCACAAAATCCAATTTTATTACTTAAGGGACGCACATTCATTTACATTTATGGTAGGAGGCGATAATACATTACGCAGAGACCAAGTCGAAGGTTTGAAACTCATGGGAAGTTGGCCACCATATTTTCATGGTGTCAATACAACAAAGAGGGATCCATTTTAATAATCAATGATCTTACATTTATAGAAGAATAAGGAGAGAAGAGAAGGATAAAGAGAGGGAAAATTGGATTCAATTATCGCAGCCACAAAAAAAAAGCATTGAATGCCTACAAAGATGTTAGATGTGCCTCCCCATGTCTATTTAGCGTGTAGATGAAGGAAGGAGACCAAATCTACAAAAATCAGGTGGTTGGATTGATTGGATGCATGCATTAATTATTTGAGAGACGTTTCCCTATTTTCCACCTACCAAATCCCGCCTAAATTTGATTTTGAAAATTCCAACATGTAGCCCACGTAATCAACTTTCCAACAAGATTAGACATGTAGGAATATGAGAATTGCATTAGAATTTATGGCTGTCGATATCTACTTGACATGTAGTGACATGTGGTGCATGTTGAATGACTGAATGATCAACCAACTGTTAATCTGATTTGTCATTTTTTCCACGTGTTGCACATTGGTTCAGTGTCGGATTCGGCACCCTATTGGTACGCTTTGATTGGTTGTGTGTAGCACACTCAAGTTTGATTGATGATGACGTGGCACAGTGACTAGCATGTAAAAAGGTGCAAGGTGTGAAGGGAAGGGGCACACGGATGTAGAAGGCAGTGCACGAAGGTGATTTGCGCAAAAGAAATGGAAGCATACATGTAGGAGATAAGTATGTGAGCAGGGAACGAAAATTCAACCGAGAAAGGTGTGACAAAAGGAGGCATGAGGTGTATGAGGAAAGAAAGAACTATGAGGCGTGCAAGCATGAAGGTATGCAGAGGACTTAGCTGATTTTGAAGGGAAAGTCAATAGGCACATGCATAAGGAGTGTGCGGTAGACCTGGGAATGGAAGCGGGTGTGTAGAGGAAAATGGAAGGAGATAGAAGAATGTAGAGGGAAGGGGAAGCACTCGAAGCAAGTGTGACAGGAAGAAAAAGAAAAGGGGATGAAAAGGAAGAAGCAATAAGGGTGTGTGGAAGAATTACAAGCTGTGCTAAGGTGCTAAAGGAACTGCCAAAGTGCGCGCAACTGAAATGTGAAACATCATAGTCAAAATACAAATATAAGTTGTCCAAATAACTTGGGGAGTTATTTGGGACAAAAGACTTGAACATTTCTATTTTCAATAATGTCATGCTTGAATGGATCATAAACTCTTAATCCTTTAGTTTTACAATAAAAATAGGTTGGATCAAGCTTCTTCCTTTTGTCTTTTGGAATGAAGATAGAAGCAAGACTACCAAATATTCTTAAGTGAGAAATATCTGGTTTTTTCTTTGTCCATACTTCATGAGGAGTAGCTTGATGAAGATATTTAGTAGGTACTCTATTAATAATATAGACATCAATGTTCATAGCTTCAACCCATAAGAACTTAGGCACATTGGAAGCATGAATCATAGTCCTAGCCATTTCTAAGATAGTCTTATTCTTTCTTTCTGCAATGCCATTTTGTTGAGGGGAATAGGGAGTAGTCAACTCTCTTTGAATCCCACATGACACACATAACTCATCAAAAATTTTGCTAACATATTCACCTCCATTATCAATCCTAATTCTCTTAATTTTTAGATTAGAAGCATTTTCAACTAGAGCTTTAAATTCCTAAAACTTAGACAAGACATTAGACTTCTTAATGAAATAAGACCAAGTCATTCTAGAGTAATCATCAATAAAAAAACAACATACAAAGCACCATTGAGATAAGGAACCTCAAGTGGACCTCTCACATCACTATGAATCAATTCTAATAACTGAGAGGAATTTGGATCATGATGTTTGTGAAATGGTTGAGCATGTTGCTTACCACATAGGAAACTTTCACAAGTTTCATGACTGACTTTATCTTTGGAAGACCAACAACAAGATTTAGTCTAGACATATCATATAAGATTTTTAAATTTACATGACCAAGTATTTCATGCCAAAGATGAATATCATTCCTAGAAGAGGAAGAAAAGAAAGACTCAGACACAAAACCATCAAATATATACAAGCCATTTTTCTGAATGCTAGAAGCAATAAAATTTTTAAACTTATATTTTACATACCACTTATCTTGTAGCAAAACAAATTTACAATTTTATTTAGTTAGATGAGAGCAAGACAAAAGATTCTTTTTCAATTGAGGAACATACAAGACATTCCTAATTACACCATTTGATAGATTAACATTGCCACAACCTTCATATCTAATGATTGAGTTATCTCCTAGATAAATATTCTCCTCACATTTAAATTCATCTGAGAGGATACCAAGAGTACTAGTCATGTGCCTAGAGGCACCACTGTCAAGAATCCATTCATTGTCATTTCAAGCTGAAAGGGCAATATACAAGGCAATAGATTTCTTAGCCACATTTTCTTGAGTTTGCTTCTAATTTTTCTTATGATTATTAGGATTTTTGTTCTTGGCATTCTTAGCTGATTTGTTAGTCTTCACCCTACAATCAGAATCTTTATGCCCAAATTTTCCACAAGTATTAAAAGTTCCATTAAAATTGACTTTAAAGTTCCAATTGTTCTTAGCAGAATTAGTCTTAGGATTTTATTTAAATCTAGATATGATATTAGACTTTTGATTATGATTAATGTTATTTTTATTATGAGCAAACTTATGATTCTGTGAGAACAGAGCTTGAGAAGAAGTCTCTTTTGAATCAAATTTCTCCATGACTCCCTCTTCTTGAATCAACAGAGGATACAAAGTGTCCAGATCATGAAAATTATTCTCATTATGATACTTAGAATTGAGAATTGAGATGAATTTCATGAACTTTTCATGAATATTAATCTGAATTATGAAGTACATAAGCTTATCTTGAAATAATTCACAGTTACAACCATTTAATTGAGCTTTAATGTTATTAATTTTAGCTAAATAATTGACAATCTTCTCATTCCCCTTCATGGGTGTTGTAAACAGCTGTAAAACCAGTTTAATGATCTTAGAACCTATTGCCTTCATGCATGGTTTCTAATTTCTTCCATGCATATACAATCAAGTCCATATGACCTATATGCATTAAGAATTCATCTCTAATGCTTTGAAATAGGATGGAAAGATCTTCCTGAGCTCTCTAAGAAAAAGAAATAAGGTTTTCAGGGGTAGCTTGTCTCTCTGTGTGGGAGGTTTTTCTATACCAGTCACAAGATCCCAAATCTTTCTATCCATGAAATAAGATTTTAAACACACTCTCCAAATGCTATAATTTGTTCCATTTAAGATCTGAGACTTATCTAAAGAAAAATGGGCATAACTAGCAATTTTAATGCTCAAACAACAATGGAAACAAATACAACTAAAAAAAGAGGAAGCCAAATAGAGAAAAAACTAGCTACAAATCTTTTAATTTGCTATACGAATGCAAACAACTTGAATTTAATAAAAAAGACTAGCTTTGATCGAGATTAAGATCGATTTAACAGAGCTTAGTCGAGTCGAGCTACAGGAGCTTGATGAGTTATTTAGCAACTCGATGGGGCGAGCTCAAAAATGAACTATACAAGCTCAAAATGAGCAACGTAACAAATAAAAATAGAGAGAGGCATGTGTCGGATTTAAAATAGATCCTTGGGTGGACGTGAAATTTTTAAAAATTAAATTTAATGCCTTTTTGGGTCCGAGACAACAAACAAAATAAACACACATCAAAAAACTATGACAAGACTGAAAACACTGAAAAACAAATACATGTGTCGCTTTTCAATTAGCTCACATTTTGTAATGCAGCTAATAAGTCAGAAGACAATTAATTAAAAAGAACCGTATATATGTGTCTTAAATTAATTGGATTGCTTTTTCACAATCTGACATAATGCAAAATCAAAGTTAGTAAAAAAACTTGATCAAATGATCCCACATGTCTAAAATTTAATGACTAAAGTCTTGACACATGGAGGCTTCACCAAACCTTATACAAAAATTACCTTTGGAGGACTTAAGGTTTGTGAAATAATCTAAACTTAAAATAAAGTTCGGGTTCGAAATCAAAAAATGATAGATGTCGCAATCTAAGCGGCTAAGTCAAAGCAAAAAGAGATGACACTTACAAAGGATGACACAATTAAAAGATTAATATACGTGTCAAAAAAAAATTGGTTCGCACTTCAAAATATGACAAAGACTAAGCCAAAAAAGATACGTGGAGCCTTTTAAATGACTCACTTTTCGCAAGACTGACAAATACTGACAAATGCGAAAAAGGTGGCTAATTCTAATTGGATAACTATTGCCACAAATGAACAACTAAAAATATGAAATATGGAGCAATTCTATTGGCTCGGATTTCATAAATTTGACAAATACAAAATAAAAAGATACTTGGATCAATTCTATTGGCTCACCCTTCGCAAATGACACAAGCAAGCTAAAAGAAAACTGACAATGCAAAATATGGAGCTACTTGGAGCAATCTTATTGGATCGTATTTCACAAATGATAGAGGACAACAAAGCCAAGTCTGACAATGTGGAGACATGTAAAGCCCTTATTGGCTCGTGTTTTGTAAAAACAAATTTTTTATTTAGAATACTTGACAATGCGAAGCTAGGTGGAAAAATTATTAGCTCAAGCTTTGCAGTCAAAATAACTTTGCAAAAACAAAAAAGTCAAAAATACCGATAGAACAAAGCTAGATGGCATAAAATGATTGGCCCAAGCTTCACAAAGACAAGTTTTTAAATGATAGATTGAAGCCGCTTGGCACTCTAAGAGTGGATATGGCTTCGCAAACATGAAAAAAAGGACATCGAATCTATTTGGAGAAATTTTATTGGTCCAAGCTTCGCAAAACCGATAGGATCTTAATACAAAATGACAAAGTGAAGCCAAATGGCGTAAAATGATTGGATCGGGCTTCACAAAATCATATCTAGCGAAAAATAAAGATTTTAAAAATGGAATGGATTTAAACGCTCCGAATTAATTGGATCTAAAGAGATCTTTTGGATCCACAGTCAAAACATGACCCAAATGGCTATAAAAGGCGTGAAACCTTAAATTAAGTTCACTAACAACCGATTAAAATCGTAAATGATCAAACAAGATGCGAAGCAAAGATTTAATCATATAAAAGCTCAAACATGATCTAAACATGTATTTAGCTAATATTTCACCTATATTTCAAAAAAATATTTAGGCGGGAATTGGAAATTTAAACTTGGCTAGCTTGAAGTTGTCAGCTGAATTTTTAGGGTTTTGTAGATCAAAAGATCTTCAAGCTTCTTCAATCTTATAAGCCAAAAACCATCCATTTCTAGCTCTGCACACACACAATCACCAGCTCTAAAACCATGTTAGAACAAATACGGGAAGATATAATTGAAGAATTATAGATCCACGAATTAACAGTTGAGGATTATAGATTATAATGTGCAAACATTAACCAGATGTTTACATATGCATATAACAATTAAAAAATTATGAATGAAATCAAATAACAATAGGTGAAAGTAAATGAGACAAGATACACCAGATTTAAGTGGAGAAACCCAAGGAAAAACTCCATTGAAAAAACATTGTCTTATATTAATAATTCAATAGTTTAACCCAACACTTCCACTTCACTCCTCGGTCTCATAGTAAACACTAACATACTTATCTCACTATATAATAACCAAATAAGTAGCTAAGATTAGATCAATCGGTCTGTTAACACATTAATTAAAGTAAGATTACCAAGCTTCTTAGTCCCATGAGGTATCATCTTATTTATATAGGATGGGTGAGTGATTATACCGCTCCACTCTTTTAGTTGTGAAGACCAACTAAAGATAGGGGTTGTCTAAGTGGCAGTCCACCAAATGGTATCCCCACTTGACATTAACACCCCAACAAGATAGATGTATCAGCAAAAACACCTTGTAGGTAAGTGCTCTAAGTTTATTTGTCATTTTTCATAGATTAGTTCATTTCCATTCCCCATTTCTCTAGGTTTAGCTTAGTATTATATTTACATCGATTTTAGTTAGCATAATGCTCTTATATGATTAGATCCTTAGCTTTCCTTTCAATTATATTGCAGAAGTGTGGATTTTGCATGATTTTTCTATCTTCCCATTGATCTATAACTCTCTCCCATAAATGGATATCTTAGAAGGGTGCTCTCCTCTATCTTGATCGAGACCTTAGAAAACCTAAGTTGACCTAGTGTAGGGATCATTGTCCTCTGGATATGCAGTCTTAGCTCTCTTTGTAGCCCCTTTAAATCAATCAACGGTGTGTCGATCCATGTGTGTCTCCTTTTCATTTCCTCATACCCTTTTAGAATGGAAGACTTAGGAGTGTAAGCCATTGAGACACATTCTTATCCCACCATACATTTATGAGATCAATAGTCACTTTTTTAAGCGTTATTTTGATTTGGGTGATGAATATTAGAAGTTAATTAGATCGTAATAATCTCTTATTGCATTATTTCATCCTTTTTATGTATGTTAATTAGAAACACACTAAATCTTAAAAGGGAATGAAATAAAAATATTCATAGAAAGTGAAATCAAGTATTTTCTAGCATTTTTTCTTGTGCAATAACCATACCAATTTTTTTATTGGTAGTGTCAAGAGTCAATTTACCTTCCATTCTAATGCATGTTACTTTTATTATGATAATATTTAAAGTTATTGAATTTTTCAACTCTTACAATATGTGTCAAAGTTTATCCTTTATACACCATGTTTTTCTTATTCTTAAGTATTTTCTATTTTCTTTACATTTATAATTTTTACATTGTATTAATTCAATGCTTATGCTATTAATACAAATAATTGTGTGATTGAAGTAACCCAAAATGTTACTAAGGAAACTTTCTCCTACATATTGACATATGTGAGCTATGTTTTATTAGTAATTTAAAGTTAACAAATTTGTTGTGACCCTTATAATATCGTCAAACATTATTCTTAATATACCATATTTTCTATTCTAAAGTACTTTTTATTTTTATTCTGTTTATAGGTTTTATTTTTCCATTAAATCAATGGTTATAAAAATATAGTAATCTCGTTGCATATTCCCAAATAGTTACTAAGCCGTTAAAATAACTTTTTTGATTGGTGGCTATTAAGACAAATTTATTACTCAACAAAATTTGTATTATTTATTAATATCTAAGTAGATAATGTCACATTGATAGTTTAACTTTAATCTAATTATTAATGTGTACATGAGGCCAACAACTCACATGCATGTAATTAAACTAGAATGGAAATGTTAAAAGGGAAGTAAATAATGTTGTTAAAGTTTGTTATAGTATAGGTGGATTTGATGGAGGAGAAGAGATTTGTGTTGGTAAGATATTTCAACTAGTTTGTCTATTTTCCTTAGATTTGCATATAGGAACCCCTTTGAATTCACTCATGTTTTTATTTCCTTTTGACACTTCTAAGAAGATCTATTGGGGATATAATTGAAGGTGAAAATATGGATCCATGTACATGTTGTGTTCTCACGTACTTGAATCATGAGAAACAAAAGAAGTGTGCAATTGAAGAATATTTATATTTAGGTGTGTGTCACTTTTTAAAATATATTTCTCCAAAGAAGGTTCCAACCCATTGCGAAAATTCATAATTATCAAGGTCTAACATTTCATGAAACAACTATAAATATTGAAGGTGTTTGATAATAAAGCCTTACTCTTTTCCTTGCAAACCTATGATTAGAGGATGTTTCCTTCAATACTTGTGCATTTTACTTTCCTTTGTACCCCATCATTTCTTCACCAACTAGACATTTGAAACTGATGTCCACTTGTAGAGAAATCCTCTAGATCTTCAAGTTTTTTTACATTTTCTTCAACTTCCCAAAACTCATTGTTATCACTATTAACATCTCCATTTCACTTCTTATATAAAATTTCTAGTTAAGAAGATATGACTTGGATATGGTGGGGCCTACATGTGGTGCTCAAAATTAAACTACACATCATGCCACATGGATGGATTTGGAAACTTTTACATTGACGAACAATGTAATTTACACCTTTGTTGCTTTGATATATGTCAATGGTAATGGAATTCAATCCAATTTAGTAACACCAACGACATAAAAATCCTTCATTAATGTTTTGGAAAGTGATTAACTAAAAAAATCTATTTAAAAGGAATCTAGATATAGTTCTAATGTTTCTTAAAAGAAATTTAAATGGAAGGCTATAATGAATTTATGTTGGAAAATCACCCTCGAGTTTTAAATTTGACAACCACCTATGTCCATCATATTTTTTAGGTGATGTTAATTTTCTAATATTTCCTTCAAGAATATCTATGTACAATACTATTTAAATATATAAATGACTATTCTATATTTATTTATCTATTTTTAATATATATTAATATAATTTATATGTAAATCTATGTTATAAATGATGGTCATGTTTTAAATATGTAATTTTTATGCGATGCTTCTTTCAAATATTTACAAGTATTTTATGGCTAATATCATGAAAAAAATTCTAAATAATCTGTCAAATTTGACCCAAAATTTGGTACTAATGTCTTTAACCCTATTAAATTCTATCATCCACCCTCATGTCTTTCTTATTTCTTGTTTACTCCAAAACACATTTTTGATACGTGTCATTGACCCAAGGAATATAATTTAATAGTAGAATATTCCAATGTTTGCAAATGAAACCTCCTTGAATAGCTCCTAAAAGGACAAAACATGTGCATTCCTTTTAGATGTCACAAACCTTGAAAGATATTAATAATACAAGGACTCATGGGGTTCTCCTACTAAAACTTAATTTCTATATTAATGTCTACCAAATTCCAAGTTTGTCTTATGGGAAAACCAAAGGAAAAATGGAAATAAGATAATGGGAGCGCAAATGGGTTGTATCTCGGTTGTATACAAAATTTGGTGCTAACTTGGTATAAGACTATATCAAGAATGTTGGAACCTCGATGTTATTGTGATGGAGGTTAAAATTAGTGAGACTAATCCAATTTTTTTGAGGTAAATGATGATACAAACATGTTGTCTATCTTTTTTCTAGTTGGGTCATGTGTTAATTTTTTCCATTTGAGTTCTTGAACATGGGCTATGTGTTATTGTGGTGTGGAGTTGGACATGTTAATAATGTTACTTTCTCTTACCCTTTTTATTATAAGGGCTAAAATTTTTAGATTTTGCTTGAATCTTGGCTACTATTGTAACTTAAATTGATATTTGTTATATTGCTTTTGTATATGTTTTTTTTTGTTTTATTGCAACAACTTGCTAAGTTAAACAATATAATGTATCCATTGTAGTACTTTAATGTATTTCAAATATTTAGTTAATTAATTTTGGTAATTTATTGACTACCTTTTTTTGGGACGAGGGCTCATTTATCCCTCATTATATATATATAGACACACACACACACACACACACACACACACACACACACACACACACACACACACACACACACACACACACACACACACACACACACACACACATAAAGACATGTATGAGGTTATCGCTAACAACCGTGAACACAATATTATTTGCAAGAATCTTATACATTTCATTATTTAAAATTTATATATGTAAATTTTAAATAACGAAATGTATGAGGTTACTTGCCAAATAATATTGTGTTCACATTTGTTGGCATAATTAGTAACCTTATACACTTCATATCAATATTTAAAAAATATATATTATATGAATAAACTAACATGTCATATGTTAACACATTATATAATATCAGCCATAGAATTCCATAAATCTATAAAAATGACAAAAAGGAGTCAACACCTATGAACCTCATAAGAGGGAGAACATATTAACCTCTTTCTTTAAAAATCATAGGAGGAAGCACCTATAAACTTCATAATGGGTTAAATTTTAACAACCATCTATATGAAAAGGAGAAATCTACCTAGAAAACTAAATAGAGTTAGCACCTATGAACCCCATAAGATGGTTAAAAATCAATGTAGTCTCTCCAAAAATATATTACCTAATATGCCGAATGGAGTAACATGACAACACACAACCCAAGAAAGAAGATGTAGTACATCAATCAATATTACACTTTACCAATATAGAAGATTAAAACTGGAGGATTTAACCCTTAAAACCCCTAAATATAATTTTTTTATAAACTATTTAGAGAGAAAAACCAACACCAATAACAAGAGAGACTAGTATTAATCACTTAAGGAAATTTCCAAATTCCAACAAAAATAAAATAAAAGGGTACAATAAAACGTAGAGGTCACTCCGACACAAAAAGAGAGATCATATCCTTAAACACATCCACATGACACCAATAATAGATACATTAAAATGAATAAAAGGAATGGAATCAATGTAAAGCATCATAGATCCATATTTCTCTTCTACACACCAACATCACTAACCAATCCACTAGATGTTCCAAAATAGGGTATCTAGCCTTCACAACACACAATAAAGATATGTCTCTTTTTTGTTATGTTTGTTATGCATGGTGATGTTGTCACAATTAGGGAGTTAAATGAACAATCACATTAGATTTTGAAACGTAATAACTCACACATGGTGGTGTGAACAAGTAATAAAAGTGACACATACACAAAAGAATTGTTGATTTTGTGAGGAAATTACAACTACGAAAACCTTTCAACTATTATCATATTTTTTACAAAATTCACAATTTTCGTATCAAAATTATTTCACAAGGTACATGTTACACCCTATATCTCTTTTCAAACTTGCACTCACAACAATTATATAATAGGACCAAACTTGGTTCCCTAGTTTAGATTTCCTTTACAAATCATAGATAAATTTTAGTATTTGTTTTCAACCTAGCCAACCTCTTGAACTATAGTACTTGGTCCATATAAGAAAATAAGTGAAGACATTATGGAAGTTAAACCATTTTAACTCCCAAAACATGTGGTGTTTCATCCTCTGATATTTCTCTAGAACTTCCAACCATTATACAAATTCTCTAATAGGTGGAAGATACTCTAGTAGGCGTGATGAAATAATGCAATCATGAGACATGATAATGAACAAGTTGCACCCCAATGTGAAATGTCTGTGCAGCTAATTGTTTCTAGGATATTTGTGTATAAGGGTAGTTGTGAATTATATTTTCAATTGTTGTACCATTTTTTGAAGCTCCTTAGAATATGCATACCTGGAATGGAATTTCATTGTCTATTTTTAAATAATTAATAGAAACATATCTACATAATATGTTCTCATGTTTTGCACTCTTGTTGATGTTTTCAATAGGTTTTACACATTGAGCATATTTTCATCTATATGAAGAATTAAATCCTAACACCAAGTATTAAGGTTTTTGCCACTAAATAAGTGTATAACAAAAAGGATGAATGATTTATGCTTAGAGAGATGTTAAGAACCCCATGGATTGGTCTAAGACTGTCATGATAAACTCAAACATCACAAGTTCATAATCACTAGTTATTACTAATTAGCTCAATAATGTATTTGGTTATTACAGGATCACTTGAGAAATCACATGTTGATGCATCATATAACCTAGGTAAGTGAAATGAACCATGAACTCCTTCTCATAAAAATTATGTGAGCTCTTCTATAGAATTTCCATGTGTAGTAAATCTTGATACAATTAATTGGGTCACTCAACTTCCGTGTTCCTCAATTTCATTGGATACTCCTTATATTACTTCTTGCATATATTCCCATTGAATTTGGAATCAACTATCATCTCAATATCTTACCATACTTTTATTATATAATTTATTTTTCTAATCTACCTTTTCAAAATTTGCAATTGCAATTTCATCCCCAATTTCCCCCTCTTAGTAAGGGTACAAATTCAATACATTTAATATCAATGAAATATAAACCCCATTCATAAAATCTATCTCATAATAATTGCATTAAATCTTATCATATGTTACTTTAGGGATCCTTTCTTTCCACTTGTAATCTAAGAACATGTCACCCGCTTGAAACTCTTATTCATTGTTCAAATTTGTGTATTTCTTATACGTCTTAGCACTCCTCTCTAACTATTCTTACACTTATTGGTGTATGTCACAAATATAGAGAAATATTATACTTAATAAATATTTTCACTTACATCTCTAGTGTCTTGAAATTTAGTAACACCTTGGTATATACTCCCATTCAAATCTAAAATAACATCCTTTTGTATATTGAATTGTTGTAAATAAATTCAACACATGCTAAGACTAAATTCCATGATCTTGCTTCACTCTCATCAATCATAGAACTATATTACCAACATTCAAGTTGCGTACATTTGTTTTTCCATATGTATGAGGATGGTGCATTTATTTTAACTACAACTTAGTTTTCAAATTCTTACACACTTGTAAAAATGAGGAGGACCTAGGAAAACTCTGTAAGAAAAACAAACTATCCTCAAACAAGTACTCAAAAAGAGATTTTAATAATGACATGAATACATTAAAGGAAAAAAAATTATAATAAAGAGATATGCAACCAATAAACAATTACAAAATAACACAAAAGATCAAGGTGTGATCTTTGATTATCCTCAATGAACACATCTATACTAAGTCAACACCCACAAAAGACACAAAAGTTTCCTTATATTAAAAGTGCAAGGGTGGCTAGATGATTAATTATTGGCGAGGTTGTAAGAGGAAGTATTAACTAGGTATGCTTGAAATCATCTAACTCTTCTCACATATGTGTAATGATAACTACCACATTAACTAGTGCATATCATGAACATAGTGCATATAAATATGTATAACCTAGATAACACATATACCTAAAGTGGAATTAAATTCAAGTGTAAACATGACATGTACTGAATAATGTATTCTAGAAACTCCCAACAAATTTGGTAAGTTTCTGCAAGAAAATCCATGCAATTTGATCATTGCCTTGAAGAAAAATTGGCTATATATGTAGCATTCTTCTTGCATAAAAAAATGTACACTCTTAGATGATATTTCTGTAGCAACAAATATAGAATCACAACCTTTGTATTTTCCAGAAATCCCAAAATATATTCCATGCTTGTGTTTTCATGTGCTCTATTTGGAATAGGAATTTATTGGTAGAATTTTATTCATTTTACCAACTAGAAAATATTACATTCCTACGCAAATAATCTAACATCCATATCCATATTTGGATAAAAATAGTTCTTTTTATAGGATAAAATGTTTGATCAATACCAAAATGAATAGCTGACCCTCCATTATGATTCTCTTTAATCTAGAGGTCATTTCATGCTTAGGATTTTCGCTAAATCTCCTAAACTTGTTTCGTATGGAAGAGCTCATATTAATCTTTCCAATAAATTTTGAAGAGGCCAAAACAAACATCATACATGGGAGAAACTGTCCGCACAAGATCAAGTGTAGTGGGTGAAATTGAAGGCACATGTGTAGTGACAAGTGGCACTACCCTAGAGTGCCACTTGGCCATTTGTAAAGCTAACGAGTGATGATGTGTAAAAATATTGATGAAGAAAAATTGGGTTTTGAACATCCGGTCTTTGATGATTGAATGTGGAGCCCACAACATTTATTGAATGGGGCCCAACACATGGTGGGGTCAAATTTTTATTAGGAGGGGGACTCAACCACCTAATCAACATAGTGACATGTCATTGCTAACTCACCAATCAAGTTTAGATATAGCCAACTCGGTGAGTTGAAAATTAAATCTATGGAGTGAGCTAAAGAATGCTACGTGGGAAGCCTTATTAAAAGGCACTAATGTTCATTGGCCATAGAAAAGGTGGTTTAGCCTATTTAAATGGAAAATGGGATAGATTTTATCCCTTTATATAAAATCCAAGTGTATTTAAAAGGATATGGGTGGAGGATGGGATTTAATCCCTTTAAAAAAACTAGTCTTTTTAATCCCTATAAATGATTTTTGTCAAACAAAACAAAATGATAAATATTAAATACTTATAAATTGGGCCTGTGAAACCTAAATAAAGCCTTCCCATGGAATTTATAAAAAAACACAACTCAAGTCTCTCAATCCAACTGAGCTAAGAGAAGGAAATCCTTATCTTGCTGCACATTCCGAATTCATAAAAATTGACTTAAATAGTCCTCGCACGACTATTTACCACATTACGTGTGCTTAGCCTAAGAGGAGCTCATGGACAAGAGATGGGATTTGGGTGTTGAGGAAATCGAGAGACTCAATCTCATAAAGAAGAGTTTATGGAGGATCTTGTGGAGTAGCGTGAGGAGGAGAGCTTGGAATTAAGAGTTTTTATAAGCTCGAGTCCATGGAGAGAATATTATAGGAGAGAGATGACCCTTTTGTGGAAGGAGATTATCACCCAAATTTCTTGATTATTATTGAGAGCCTGATTTTTTTTAGAGTCAAAGAGCTTGTCAATTTATAATGAAATTGTTGCAGAGGCCATAAGAGCCCATTGTGACAACATTATTGTCAATTTTGGACTACGATCTAGTTATAGCAACATTTATGAGAATAGCCCATTACAAAATTGAGCTTGTTTAAGAGGTTGTGGTATCCAAGTGAGTCACTTGTCAAGGTGGATAGTAGTAGTCACACCGTCATCACCCGTAGTACAGAGAGGAAGGAAAGAGTTTGAAGGAGAGGCAATTGTAGTGTGGCATAGTATGCCATTAAATAAATTTATCCTATGATAGTGTGAGATCATCGAGAGAATAATATTATCGTCAATACATAAAGGAGATATTACTTTTCATGTCGAGGGCCCATAAGTACAAAGGAAATAGGACATCAAGACCGATAGAGATTGATCCACAACCGAGTTGTTAGTAGCAAGTGCCAAAGCTAGTAGCTAGTGCTAGAGAGCTAGAGCCAAGAACTGCAGATCTAGGTTTTCGATGCCATGACCAAGAACTAATTGAGAGGAGATTTACCAAATCATTACTCGAGTACCCATAATATGAAGCCAAAGGTTATCTTGATAAATAGAGCTCGAGTAAGATATGCGTTTCCGATTAGCCATTGCTAGATCCAGTATATAGTGTTAGAGATCCCAAGCCAGTGCCAGAGAGCCATTATTTAGATCTAGGTCCTCTAATGCTGAAAATTGAGAATTAATTGATATGATATTACTTGGTTGTGCTAAGAGCATGTAGTACATAGCTAGAGGATATCTTGATAGACATAGCCCAAGCCAAAGCCAGTACTTTGTAGCGATTAGCATTAGTAAAGATTGTCGTGAGTCACGAGAAAGAGCTAGATCTAGTTGCCGAGCTAGTTCGAGGAGCCACGATAGCTAGAGCCAAATATTGTCGACACTACATATTAAGAGGAGATAATTGATGTAAGAATTATATTTTCTATATCATTTATATATTGATTTATCTTTTGAATGAACCCAGAGACATCGTCCATTTTTGGATGAACTCCGTTATCATCCCGATGTTTATTTTGTCATGATTTTAGTGGTTTATTTTCTATTATGTTTTAAAACTTATTGCCACTAATTTTAAGATTAAATCACATAATCAAGAAAAATTTAAGGCATTTGGTAGAACCAAAAAATTGAGTCAACTTTTACTACACCCATTTTTGGATCATTTTTGGTATCAAAGCTAGTTTAGCCAATGGGTTCCTGCTAACACCTGTTATGCAGAGTGTGAAAATTATTCCGAACTTTGTTTAAAGAGTTGATGGAAGCACATTGATAGAGGAAGAGAACTCAGAGGATCCAGATTAGTGGTCATTGTTCTAGATCTAGGGATGATGCAGAGTAGTGATGGTCACATTTTCAAGATCGGGTATCGCTAGTTCGAAAAATAACTAGAGAGAACAAGAAATCACCGGTCAATAAACCTTGTATGTTTGAACAAGTGGGGAGGTAGAGAACTCATTGAGAGTGAAATGTGGAGTAACCATCCAGTGTTTTGCTTACCACTTATGTAGCAAGTTAGAAAGAAGGGTAAAGAGATACTCCATCAAGAGGGAATGTCAAGGAGGTTCTCCAAGTTCAACAATAGTGGAGATATTGATCATCGTCGATGGTGTGCTAGTGAGATGAATTATTATTCCAAAGGGAGATGATGTGCTCAAAAATCAACATGGAAAATGCAGCTTGGGTGAGTTACATTCAATTTAATCACTATTATTTTGTGTGTTTATATGTACATTATTGTAAGATAAGTGTTTGGGAAATGTTTGTAATGGAATTGTTTTTACCATCCATATATTGCATTAAATTGTAAGACCTCAAGAAGAGTGAATTATCAAAGTGATGACCTATTATACACCACGTGGAATGTAATGTATTGTGTTTTTTTCCTTGTGTTGTTTGTGTGCGGGGAGAAGGCATACTAACTCTAGATGTGAAAGATCGCAATCCCATATTGGGAAAAATTTCCTCTAATGATCATGGATTAAAGAGAGAGACTTGGGAAAAGGGGTGCAATATAACTTTGTCAAAATAATATGCCTTGTGTCGAGATATGGCCTTCTACACGAGAGATATCACCATTAGTGATTAATGATCAAGGTGAAAATAATGCCTTTTGTTGATTTTTCTGTTATATTACCGGATGGGTCAGTAAAAGAGTTTGTGTTCGATAGAAGAGAGAAATAGCCAAAAATGAAGAAGTTATACTTTGATTTGTTGATAATGAAGAATTTTGGTGGACCAAAATCATTTTAGTGGGTAGGAGTGATCTAGAGGTCATTTCATGCTTTATATGTTCCCTAAATCTCCTTAAACCTATAATTTATGGAAGACTTTGGAGTTAGATTTCTAGCATATTTTCAACGGGCCAAAACGGACACCATACTTGGGAGATACCATCTGTACAAGATCGTGCAACATGTATAATTGAATGCACATTTGCAGGTGACAAGTGACACTACCTAGATCACCAAGTGGTCATTTACGAGTTGATAAGTGGCAATGAGTAAAAATATTGACGAAGAAAATTTGGGTTTGTTTGAACCTCCGATCTTCAATGGTTGAGATGGTCAAATGTGGGGCCCACAAAATTTGCCACTGGGGCCTAACAAAGAGGTGGGGTCCATTTTTTATGAGGAGGGGTACTCATACACCTTGACACTATAGTGACATGTTATTGCCAACTCACCAAATTGAGTTGAGATATGGCCACTCGGCGAGTTGAAAATTCAAGCTGCAGAGCGAGTTGGAGAATGCTACGTGGGAAGCCTTATTAAAAGGCACTACCGTTTATTGGCCATGTGAAAGGTGTTTTATGCTATTTAAATGGAAAATGGGATAAATTTTATCTCTTTATATAAAATCCAAGCCTATTTAAAAGGATACGGTGTTAGGAAAATAATAGTAGTGTTCACATTATCAATATTGTAATGTGAATAATTATTTACTATTAGTAATTACTATGGTAATTAGTTAATGTAATAATTAGTAATTATATATTATATCATTATATAGTTATAAAAATATAATATGTTGTTAATTTTTTACATTGATTAAATTGATTAAACGAGTTATCTGTTAATTGTACTTCCTATTTAATAGATTTAGTTTAAGCTATTATATTGCCTATATAATAGCTAATATATTTCATATTGAGATATATGAGAAGTTTATTATTCTTATTGCGTATAATATTTGACTCCCATTATCTTGTATCAGAGTGATTTGGTTATAATGGAAGAATGAAAAATAATTTTAGGGACACCATCATGAAGGAGTGGTTATAAGCATAGTTTTTATCATGTGAGAGGAGACATCATAGTATGCATGAGGTTCCAATATCTTGTGAAAAATGCAGTTGGCACCATGTTTCAAATCTATTGGATGCGGTAGCTTATAACTACTCATAAGTTATAAGACACTATTTTTAATTGTTCAAATATGTCCCCACAGTGCAGTCCACGTGTTTGTAAAATTTTGGATTTGGATTGTACCCAACCACCAAAGATACCCCAACTGTCGCCCTCCATGCACATACATCTCCCTTGATCTTTGTATCTCTGAACTTGGAGCCTATACAATTCTATAATCAACAACGCTCTCATGCAATTGAATGAGGATTACAACTCTGCAGATTCATTCTTTTGCATTGTATTAAGTTTTTGTGTCCATACATGTCCACTATGGATTTGTGGACCTATCAGGTGGTATATATCAGAGACCAATCAACTATATCTGCAGATAGACTCCTATGTGGATTCAAAATTTTGATGCATACGAATTCATCTATTTCGATTCATCACTTGCATGCATGTTCGAAGATTCTCTGCACAATTTTTAGATACCCACGTATACCTCTTCCAGTTCATGGTCTCTGTCTGGGATGTCTATCAACAATGAAACACATCAATTCTTGTTTTCTTAGAAAATGATGGTACAATTATTGTTGCTCAATACGTAGAATTATGAAGATCTATGATTTGTGATATTTTATCAAGTCGCATATTAAACTGCTTCAAATTTCCTATCCTGACATGACTGCTAGCTTCCTTTATTTGGTGATAAAGAAATCCTTGGTGCTGGTATAAGATCGTCCATGCATTCAACCATCAATTTAGCCTAAAAATTTCTAAATAGACTCTAGTCGGTCATGTGAGTCTTATTTAAATTTTTTTAGTTGCAAATCATGTTTTATATTAGAAGTCATTAAACCAATTATTTTTCTATCATTTTGTCTCTGTAAAATTGTCACCGTAATGCCATTTGTCAAAGTTTTTATCATGTCTAAATGGAAATTCCTTTAGAAAAGTTTAATAGTCTCAATTTTCACACCTGAAAATCAAGATCTAGATGCAGTTGATGAATAAAAATCTCTAGAGGATAGTACATGGAAAAGAATCAACACCATCAGATACAAAAAAATTGGAAGAATGGGAAACGAGGGATGATAAATCCAAATCCATTATTGGCCTTTCCCTTTTAGATTCTGAATTGCATTATGTCGATCTAGAGAAAACATCAAAGGAAATGTGGGATACTCTGAGCAAACTATTTGGTTCAAAAGCAATCAATGCAAAGTTTTCTCTGAAACTTTAGTTGTTCAAGCTCAAAATGAGTGATGGAGATACAATTTCTAGTCACATCAATGATTTAAGATCTCTTTTGAGACAACTTGCAGAAGTCAAATCTCTAGTAGACAATGAGGATGCAAAATCTATTCTGTTGAATAGTTTGCCACCCAAATACAGTAATGTTGTTTTCACTCTTGGTCAGATGCCTTCCAACTCATTGGAAGATATGATATCAGCTCTTCTAGTTGAAGAAAAAAGGACTAAAGAATATGTAGAAGAGGAAACAAAAATGTATGTGAAAAATAAATACAAAAATTCTCTAAAAATGAGGACTTAGAATGCTTTTATTGTAAGAAAAAGGGACATACATCTAAATTTTTTACAGTTCAAGCCAAAGATCTTCTCAGTGGAAAATTAAAGCCAAATGAAGCAAGTATAGTTGTAGAAGAAGATTCGAGAATCGGAAGATGAACAGATGACTGATGAACATAATTATAATTATGAAGACTCCTTGTATTGAAATTAACATCGGAGGATGAAGGCAAATGGAGGTTAGAGGTCAATCAATGACCTCTCATCAATCGCCAACGATGGGGCCATGAAATGCTTTGGTGACATTTTTCAGTGTGTGTTTTCAGAGTTCTTGTTTTTTTAGTGTGTCGTGTGCTAAATAAACCCCATTCCATAGTTTTTGAGAAGATTCATATTTTCATAAAACTCACTTTTGGAGAGTAGGAGAAGATTTCGAGGTACACTCAAGGGATGGTTATCCAGTTAGTGCCAAGCTTGTGGATCTCGAGATTCGGACTTCGTGCTCCCAAATAGGAAGGAAATTCCCACAAGAACCCAAAGAGGAAGGGAGCATTCCTACATAATTTGACTTGACAATACACCTTTACGATGGTAAAGAGATAATCTACTGGAGTTTGTACCTAGTCTAAGTAGTGCTTTCAGGAGGTGTTCAACTTCTACAAAATATGGTGTTACCTCGTGTTCACATTAAGGGGGTGAAGTTAGAGATTAATAATGTTCACACTAAGGGGGTGAATGTTAGGAAAATAATAGTAGTGTTCACATTATTAATATTGTAATGTGAATAATTATGTAAATAATTAGTTCATGTAATAATTAGTAATTAGATATTATATCGTTTTATAGTTATAACAATATAATATGTTGTTAATTTTTACACCCATAAATTGATTAAACGGGTTATTTGTTAATTATACTTTGTATTTAATAGGAAGTAGTTTAAGCTATTATATTGCCTATATAATAGCTAATGTGTTTCATGTTGAGATATATGAGAAGATTATTATTCTTGCTGCATAAAATCTCTGGTTCCCATTATACGGGTGGAGGATGTGATGTAGACCTCATTGAAAAATTAGCGCAATCATCAAGATAAGAACCATCAATGTCTTCATGCTTTCATTTACCATGTTTTGCAAATCTTGTGCTAGAAGACTAGAATGGCAAAATCATGCAAAAATTACCTTTTACCCTTAAATGACCTCTCTAATAGTCCTACATTATTTATACCTCTCTTGTAATGCTAGATCATCCTGCAAGTTAAATCAATTTCATGAAAATCTCATTTTATCTTACCTTTTCCCAACTTTCTTTACTAGCTCTCTCATTCCAAATCAAGAAACTTTTGGCCCCGAAGCCTTCAATGAATTCTTCAACATTGGTATCCTATTTCTCACTCACAAAAATATTAACTTGATGATAAAAATCTTGAAATAAAAAAGTACCATCAATTTCTTCACTTTCCTCTCAAAATTGTCTTCCGTAGGCTCTTAAGACAATGATCTCGCAAAGTTCATGATTATAACAATCTATGAACACCCAAAACAAGGTAAAATATTTTCTAGGTACCCTTTTCCATCAACATAGTGTACTCTAAGTTTTATAATCCAACTCCCTTTGATTCGCTTTTAATCACTTCTTTCACTTTCCCAGGCTTCTAAACTCTACTAGCCTTGTTTTTAGATAATTTCAAGCATATCTTCCTTGTTAAGAGGTTTCAACACAACATGGAAACATATCAGGATACCCATTAGGGTCTTTGAACTTTGAGCCAATTTTCAACATAGGTTCCTTTGGAAAGAATCCTTCATTTCCAACTTTTTGGTCTCAAATTAGGTCTTCCCAACCTATAGCAGATCACTAGAGTGGAACTTTCATGAGTTCCTTGAAATTTCTCTAGTGAAAAACCATAATTCCTTAAAAACATTTAAAGAACTTTGACAACATTATTTCTTTCAAGTAATATACCAATATTCCTTGTTTAAAGTCTTTAACTCTAATTTTTCTATAAACCCTAGTTGTTGTAGTTGTGTGAGCCCAACAAGACTTAACTTATAACTATCTTGATACTTGTTCTCAAGACCTAAAATTTCATCTAAATATATGTTTTACCTTCCCTCAAATTTTTTTGCTACCAATGTTGGGTAATCAATAAGGTAATCTCAACCATAACTATAATTGGGTTTGTGCATACACTTTAAAATAGGGGTATGAAACCCTCACACATAAGAAAGGAGAGATTAGAAAATTACTGGAAGAAATATTTACTGTTTATGAAAAATACAGCTCCAATATGATCTCAATAAAGATAACATGCATTCCATGCAATCATCTTAATGAAAAACAAGTAGGATTTGATCAATTCTGAGATACATAGTCACAGGTTGGTGTTTTGCTTAATATTTTCTAACATGCAAAGATATATCACAGGAGATATAACCTCAACCCATGCAATATCATTTCAATCTTCATTTATCACATGATAATTCTTAAAGAACCTCATATTCAAAGATTCACAATTTTAGGTGTCAAGAATCAATGCATGCCCACCATTTCACAAATCATACCAATCTTATGTTACAGTTCACATACTAGAAACCAAGAATCTTCTACTCAAATTTCCATAATATTCGTGCAAATTTCAAATCTCATACTTCTTAATACAAGTATATAAGTATCCACAAATTCTTAATAAAAATTTAGAAGCAATCAAGACTAAAAACAAGTATAGTGCAAAATAGAGTTTTATATCAATATATTAAACTATATTTCTTACAAAATCATGGTTTCTCCCTTCTTTTTCCTTCCTCTCATCCTCAAGGAATGACCCCTAACTTTTTTCATTTGAGATTTTAACTCCTTCTTTTCCTCTTACATAACCCTAACTACCTTTCTTAAGGTTTACATGCCCATTCATCATAAAAAGGGACCTTTTACATAATTTCAAATAGTTATTAAAAATATCACAACTCTAAGATTCTTTTCACATGTGTAAACACCTATTACATGCTTTGAACCATCCTCTCTCTCTCTCTCTCTCTCTCTCTCTTCATCACTTTCAAGTCCTATTTCCACTTTGTACATACTTAGAAATTTGAATTTGAAAATGGAGGGAAAACTACAATTTGAATTTTGAGTAACTTGACTCCCTTTAGCACTTAAAATTTCATCCTAGACTCTTCCTTGTGGCTTTAAGGTTCATATTCATCTTCCTTGCTTCCATAATCATGACTAGAAAGACATCTCGACATTTTGTAGATTTTTCCCTTGATGCTCCTACATCATACTCCCAAGGTGGAGAAAAAGAGTCCATGTACTTTACTTGTATAGGTGAATTTTTATCATCTTTGCATTCTCTCACTCTTCTTATTTCACTCCCACTATCCTTGTTTGTTTATTGTCCACTTGGATCCCATACCTTTCTCTCTATGCTTGCATTTTTTTGTATTTGATTCTTTCTTTCTTGAGTTTCATCTTTATCATCTTCATCCTCATGCTTCCTCTTAGTGTACTTGCAAAAACAAAGACACCAAAAATAAAAACATACTCTTCTCCTTGGTTCATGATGCTCTTACTCTCTTCCCATCATTTTCTCAACACATTTCCATTATTTTCTTTGCTTGAAAGGACTGAAAACTATCCATAATCCTCATTTCTTTCTTTGAATTCCTCACTCATGACTTCTTCATGCAACATATTCACTGTATTTTCTTGTCTCTTACTTTTCTCATCATCCATGAGACCTTCCTCTTGGTCCACAAGCACTTCATTATGTGTTTCTTCACTCTTTTCCTCATCTCTTTCTTCCCTCTCTTTGTAAACTTCATCTCTCTTAGCCTCTTCTTTCCTTGAAGCCTTCACATTCTCTTCACAAATCTGATTTTCATCCTTCTTTGCTACCTGCATGCTCCTTTTCTTTTATCTATTTCATCATTACATTTTTCTTTCTTGTTTTACATTCTTCTTTTGCCACATGTTGGACCCTAGTCATTGTCATTGGTGTTGTCATTGATGTCAAGTGGCATTGATGGAAAAAAAGAGTGAGCAAAGTGGAGAGTTTTTGGTGAAGAAGTCAAGGAGATAAAGGTTGATTGATAGTATCAAATGACAGATAAGCTCTCAAGAAATGTGCCACCTCTCATGATTGTAAACCGAGTCTTCATTGTGTATGAGAAGTGTCATGTGGTATGTAGGAGGAGTTAGAGCTTTCATGATGATTTCATTATTGTATTGGCGTTTCAGTGGTATGTGGAAGTATCCGACAAGTACATGGTGCATTTAGAGTGTTTACAAGATTATTCAAGGTCATTTTCAGCTCAAATTGTGAGTTAAGAGCCCTCTCGAGAAAATAAAGAAAGCCGCGAGTAAAAGCGCAGAGATGGGTGAAAAGAAGGTACTTGCCAAGTCTAAAGGAAACCACATAAGTATAGAGGAGGCTGATGAGGGTCGTCAATTGTCGCCATTAATAATGTCAATCTAGGGCTGGTGTCCGATGGCTGTATGAATTAAGAGAAGAAGATCTTAGAAAACAAATCCTTTAAACAAAAACCAAACTTGCATAAAATAAATCACACTTGCAGAAATTAAAAGCCACACTTGCAAAAATAAAGTTTGCATAAAATAAATCACACTTGCATGAAGGAAATCAAACTTGCAGGAATTTAAACACACTTGCATAAATTGAAATTGCTTGAATTGAAATAAACATAATTAAATGAAACACATGCAGGTTCACAACAGACTGAATTTTCACAATACAAAAATAAAAACAATACAACAAAATGAATTACAGAAAAATAAATAAACATAAACATAAATACACAGATCCATCTTCCTTGAAATGAGTGGCCAACTCATTTGTTGGAAGAGGATTTAAATCATACTTCTGATTTTAAAACTACATAATATTTGAGAGGAAAGAACAAATCTATATTTCTTGGGAGAAAGAAAATTACATATCTCAGTGTGGAAGGTTGCATTTATAATTCATGCATCCAACCAAATCCTTATTTTAGGAAATACAATATGATTTTATCTTTATTCCAATCCTAACAACTAAGATCTCCATCTCCACAAAATATGGAGAGAGAGATATTATTGAAGTCAAATCTTATCTTACTTATTTTAGGAAGATTTGCTCCCAAATCTTCTCCTTTCTTTTTGGTAACAAGAATCATAATGATTTTATTCTTATACATTATTGGAAGGAGGATTTTTCTCAAAATATGATTTTGACCAAATACCTTTCTCATATTTTCTATTTGACTTTGTTGTTTTTGACTGTGGAACTTTTGACGCTTGTTTGATATGCTTTTTCCTCAAACTGCAGTTCACTAAAAGTTAGATTTATCTTCATTGGTAAAACTCTGTTACAAATTTGAATGATATTTTTGATAAACACATTGCTATGAACAAAAACCTCTCTCGATTTTCTGGTTTGACTTTTTGTTTCTTTTTATGGAACTTTTAGCGCTCGTATGATACACTTTTCCTCGGATTGCAGCTCACTAAAAGTTAGATCTCTCTTCATTGGTAAAACCTGTTGTAAATCTGAATGAGGTTTTTGTTAAAAAAATTTCTATGAACAAAAACCTCTCTCATATTTTCTATTTGAATTTTTTTGTTTCGTTTATGGAACTTTTAGTGCTCGTTTGATACACTTTTCCTCGGACTACAGCTCACTAAAAGTTAGATCTCTCTTTATTGGTAATACCTGTAGCAAATATGAATGATGTTTTTATTAAAAACATTTATATGAACAAAAAACTCTCTCATATTTTCCATTTGAATTTTCTGTTTCTATTTATGGAAATTTTAGTGCTTGTCTGATACACGTTTCCTCATACTGCAGCTCACTAAAAGTTAGATCTCTCTTCATTGGTAAAACCTGTAGCAAATCTGAATGATTTTTTTGTTAAAAAAATTGCTATGAACAAAAACCTCTCTCATATTTCCCATTGAATCTCTGATTTTTCACAATCCCTCAAAAAGGCATTCCGTTGATGCAAGTTCTAGAACTAAAGCTGTCATTCCTTTTATGCAAGTTCCGAACTAAATCTGATTTGTCCATGAATTAAAATTTCCAGAACTAACTATCATTCAATTGATACAAGTTCTGGAACTAAATCTACGAGTTCCGGAACTAAACCTGCAAGTTCCGGAACTAAACTTGTAAGTTCCGGAACTAAACTCGCAAGTTTCGAACTAACTTAAAACAACTATAACTTTTGCATGTGACCTTGGATTGAGATGATTCTTTTTTGAACTTGCATAATTTTTTGAGAGGAATCTGAATATGAAATAATATTTTATTTAAATGTATTGTTCATGATCAATTCCACTTTTCCCAATACTAGCATTATCTTTCCTTTATGGCCTGCATACACAAGACTTTGCATCTTTTCCCAAATAATCAATAGGATTAGTCAACAAAATAGATAAAAAAATATTTCTAAAGAATGAACAAGATATATATCTTATACTCTATCTTAAGCAAACTATAAGTTCTAGATTACATTTAAATTCACTTTCAAAGGTAACTTGGAAGGACAAAATAATGGTAATTTATGGCCAATTTATGGCCTCATCGGAGGCCACGGAAGTTTAGTGTGAGCCGCAGGAAAAGGGACAAAGTTGCGGGTGAAAAATATGAAGTCGTGGATGAGAAGGAAAAGCCATGGAAGAAAGGGAAACTAGAGGAAACCGTGGATGAGTATAAAATCCATGAAAGAATAGAGGTAGCCGTAGAACTACAAAAAGCCACATGTAAAATAATATAGCTAAAGACATGGAACAAATTCATGCAATACTAGAGAAAGATGCGTAAGGTCGCAGAAGATTGAAAAAGACACGAGAAGTAAAGGGAAGCCGCAAATGATTGAAAAAACTACCATGAAAAGAGAAATGCTGTGGATCAAGGATATTTCCACAACACAAAGGATAAAGTCACAGAAGCTAATAAAAGCCGCAGAATGGACAAATATGGATAGAACAGGCTCGAGAACAATTTTTTTTTTTACATATGCTTAAATAGGACTTTGTTCTCTGAAATCATTAATGATTCTATAATCTAATTATTGTAGTTATGTACATAACTTGTGTTTCACAAAGAATCGACTTGATTTGAGAAATCTCCAGATCCAACAATCAACATTTAATGCTCTTTGAATTTGTGAAAATGCAGTTATATTCCTTATGAAATTCTTGATTTCTAGGTGAAATTAAATATCAGAGAAGAAAATGGTTGTCTCATCTTGATCAAGTTGGAAATCCTAAAAAGATGATAAATCTATTTTTAGGTCTTGTCTCATAAATGGCTCCTGAAGTAACGCATTGAATATAGAAAAATAAATATGAATATAGAGAGAATAAATCTGGAGTTAGTAGCATGCATTTAATTGGCCATATTTGCGAGTCAGTAGAATGGAAGAGTGCATGACACGCCAAGGAAATGAGGGAGAGTGTTGATGATCTATAAAATAAAACTCCATGCATATATGAGTGCTTTCTCAGTGGGAAATAGAGGCACTCGAGCTAAAGGGTTGAGAATCCAAAAAAAGTGAAAAGGGTTGAGTCATGTCAAGTATATCTTGTGAGCCATGAATTAAAGACACAGAAAATATTGCAGATGTAATGGAGATATAGAGAAGCCATGGGGCCAAGAAATGTCTAGATAAAACAATGACACAAAGCTATTCATTAATATTTGAATTTGATAAAGGAATGGAAAGGGGGATCTTGTCACATGATGTCAATCTATTGAAAGAGTGTGGAGAAATATGTTAAAAATATACGCCACCAAATGAAAATCCATTTATGAAATGAGAAGAGAATTATGCAAGGAAAAAGATACGATTGCATAATGCAGATTTGCTAAAGAGAAGAGAAAGGAGAAGTTGAGCTCGAGTTGTTCTAGAGAGAGAGAGAGAGAGGACATTGTTGAACAATGAAGATCTATTCTTTGAGAGATAGAAGGGTTTTGAGAATAAGGAGATGATTTTATCGGATGAAGAACTAATATGCAGAGAGAAGCGAGAAAATCATATGCAATGAATGTTGGAGGAAAGATCCGAAAGAGGTAAAGTGAATATTGTACATCGACTTTGAAGAGTGATTGTAAACAAATGAAATAACAAGGTGATCATAATCAATTTTATGTGCAACATGGAAACTAGATGATCAAAAATGTGTGTACAATAAGTCTAAGTTGTAGCTTAGCATACTCATGGGGTTGCAGCCTCCTTGTAAGTAGTGGCCTACAAAATATTAGTTATAGTTGATCAAATTCTAGGATTTGGAGCTCCTTATAAGTTTTTGCTTACTAAAAATATCAATGGGTGTTGAATCAATGTTGGGAGTTGTGTCTTCCAGAAAGTTGTAGCTTGTCAAAGACTGGTGGTGGCTTGGTTAAATTATTGGAGTTGTAGCTCAATCGGGAAATCATTGTAACTATAAAGGACAATTTTCCAATATAGTGAACTGGTTTCCATGGGTTTTTATTCCGAAAGGGTTTCCCACATTATATTTGGTCTCATATGTATATGCTTCTCATTCTATATCTCATGATTAACTAGGCATGCTTATAACAATCAATTAAAGTATAACAAAAATGTATAAAGGAAGTGGTAATTGATTTTGAAATTTTTTATCATCACTGATTCACCCCCCCTTTTAGTTCCTGAAATTCCTAACACCACATTTTCCTTGTCATCTTGTGCTTGGTTCTTATCTTCATGAAGTTTGATTCTTTCTTCTTTTTCGTTCACTTGTTTATGCTTGACGTTCTCTTTTCCCACTATTGATTTCTTGAGCCATTTAGGAATCTTGTGCCCATGATCTACTACTTGGCTTGTGTGCTTAACTATGCTCTTTTGTCCATCCACATGTACACCAACATCCTCATCCTTAATTGTTTGATTATAATCAAAATTGAAAGTTTCATTTACCTCTACAATTATTTGTTTCTTGAGCTCATCATCTTGCATTCCTTCATTACTTATGTTCTTCTTGTTTAGCCATTATTTCATGTCATCCTTTGCTGGTATATAATCCAAAGCTTTATGAAACACTATGTTTTCTTCATTTTCTTCACTATCAAGCTGATCAAACTCTTCTTCAACCTACACTCTTTCTTCATCACTCTCATCTTCTTCCATGGATACTTTTCTAAATCACTTTCTTTTAATCTTCTTTACCTTATCTCTGATTTTCTCTCCAATATTATTCATATATGTACACAAGAACTGAAACACAATATTAGACAAAAAAATAAGAGACCAAAATGTCTCAATGAGTGCCCCTTTTCTAGACACTTTCCTCTTCTTCTTCATCTCTTTTTCTATTTCTAAAGTCCTCATTATCTGTTTTCTTCTTACAAGAATTTCTATAGGCCATTTCACTTTTCTTCTCATCACATAACTAATTACATTATTTTCTTCTTCTTCCATACTCATCAATTCCTCTAGCTCGCCTATACCCTTCCTCACTCTTTTAGCTCTTGTTCAAACCAGAGTTTTTGTTTTCTTCCTTCTTCTCTTCTCTTTTCTTCTTTCTTCTTTCTATATCTCCCACTTTTCTGATTCTTTTGGCTTAGCAATATCATTAACACTTTGACCAACTCTTCCTTATCCATTTTTGCTTCTCTTGCCTTCTTAATCACTTGTCACTTCACAAAAAACTTGCACACTTACAATTCACTTTTAGAAATATATTATATTCAATCCTCATGTTATAATACCAAATGATGCAGATCTCATTAAATAATTAGCACACTCATCAAGATAAGAACCATCAATGTCTTCATTATTTCATTTACCTTGTTTTGTAAATCTTGTGCTAGTAGACTAGAATGGCCAAATCATGAAAAAACTTAAATTTTACCCTTAAATGAATTATCTAATCATCCTACCATATTTATACATCTCTTGTAATGCTAGATCATCATGCAAGTTGAATCAGTTTCATGAAAATCTCATTTTATCTTACCTTTTCCCAACTTTCTTCACTAGCTCTCTCACTCCAAATCAAGCAAATTTTGACCCCGAATCCTTGAATGAATTCTCCAAACTCGGTATCCTTTTTTTCACTCTCTAAAAATATTAACCCAACTATCAAAATCTTGAAATCAAGAAAGTACAATCAATTTTCTCACTTTCCTCTCAAAATTGCCTTTTTGTAAGCTCTTAAAACAATGGTCTCTGCAAGGTTCATGATTAGAACAATCTATGAACACCCAAAACAAGGTAAAATATTTTCTAGGTACCCTTTTCCATCACATATTTGACCCTAAGTTTTATAATCAAAATCCATTTGATTATCTTTCAATCACTTATTTCACTTTCCGGCTTCTAAACCCTACTAACCCTGTTTTTAGACAATTTCAAGCATATCTTCCTTGTTAAGAGGTTTCAACACAACATGAAAACATATCAGGATACCCATTAGGGTATTTTAACTTTGTGCCAAGTTTCAAAATAGGTTCCTTTGGGAAATATCCTTCATTTCCACCTTTTTGGTCTCAAATTAGGTCTTCCCAACCTCAGTAATGTGAGAGGGGGACTCATCATGATTTCCTTGAAATTTATCCAATTAAAAACCCTAATTCCTTTAAAAAAATTAAAATAATTTGAAAACATTATTTATTTCTAGTTTTATACCAAGATTCCATGTTTAAAGTCTTCAACTCTATTTTTTTCTCTAAAACCTAGTTGTTGTAACTATGTGAGCCCGAGAGGACTTAAATTATTATAACTTTCTTGATACTTGTTCTCAAGACTTCAAATTTCATCTAAAGATTGGTTTTAGCTTCCCTCAAAGTTTTTTTCTATTAGTGTTGGGTAATCAATAAGGTAATCTCAACCATAACTATAATTGGTCCAATGCATACACATTGAAACAAGGGTATGAAACCCTCACACCTAAGCAAGAAGAGATTAAAAACTTGCTCAAAGAAAGATTTATTTTTTTATGAAAAATACTACTCCAATATTATCTTAACAAATAGAACATGCATTTCATGTAATCATCTTAATGACAAAGAAGTAGGATTTGATCAATTCAAGATACACAATCCATGAATTGGTGTTTTTCTAAAGATTTTCTAACATGCAAATATATATCACAGAGATATCAACCTCAACCCATGAAATAACATTTCACTCTTCATCTATCACATGTTAATCCTCAAAGAACCTCATATTCAAAGATTCATAGTTTTAGGTGTCAAGAATCAATGCATGGTCACCATTTCATAGTCATATCAGTCTTATCTTTGAAGTTCACATACTAGAAACAACAAATATTCTACTCAAATTTCCACAATCTTCCTGCAAGGTTCAAATATCATACTTCCTAATGCAAGTAGAGAAGTATCCACAAATTCTTGATCAATAATTCAGAAGAAATCATGACTAAAAACAAATTATATTGCAAAACAAAGTTCTATATCGGTATATTAAACTATATTTATTACAAAATCACAGTTTCTCCCTTCCTTTTTCCTTCCTCTCATCCTCCCATCCTTGAGCAATGACCTTCTAACATTTTTTCATTTGAGATTTTAACTCCTTATTTTCCTCTTAAACAACCATAACTACCTTTCTTAAGGTTTACATACCCATTCATCATAAAAGGGACCTTTTACATCATTTCCAATAGTTATCAATGTTATCACCACTCTAAGAGTCTTTTTACATGTGTAAACACCTATTACATGCTTTTAACCATCCAATCTCTCTCTCTCTCTCTCTCTCTCTCTCTCTCTCTCTCTCTCTCTCTCTCTCTCTCTCTCTCTCTCTCTCTCTCTCTGTGTGTGTGTGTGTGTGTGTGTGTGTGTGTGTGTGTGTGTGTGTGTGTGTGTGTGTGTGTGTGTGTGTGTGTGTGTGTGTGTGTGTGTGTGTGTGTGTACATCACTTGTAAGGCCTATTTCCACTTTGTTCATACTTAGAAATTTGAATTTGACAATTAAAGGGAAAACTACAATTTCCATTTTTGAGTAACTTGACTCCCTTTAGCGCTTAAAATTGCATCTTAGACTCTTCCTCATGGATTTAAGGCCCATATTCATCTTCCTTTCTTTCATAATCATGAATATAAGGAAATATTGACATTTTGTTGCTTCTTCCCTTGATGTTCTTGCATCAGGGACGGGATTTAATCCCTTTTAAAAAGCTAAGGTCTTTTTATCAATATACATGATTTTTTTCAAACAAAAATAAAAGGATAAATATTATATCCTTATAAATTGGGCTAGTGAAACCTAAATAAATCCCCCATGGAATTTAAAAATACAACACGACTCAATCATCTCAAGCTAGCTAAGTTAGGAGGAGCTCGTTTAGAAGAGATGGGAGTTTGGTGTCGAGGGGCTTGGAAACTCGGGATCAAAGAGAAGAGTTCGTGGATGAGATCATGGAGTAACATGAGGAGGAGAGATTAGATTTGAGAGCTTGTTATAAACTCGAGTTCGTGGTGAGAATCTTGTAGGAGCAAGATGGCCTTTTGTGGAAGTAGATTATCACCCAAATTTCCCAATTATTAAGGATATCCTGTAATTTTGTAATAAAATTGTTACGAAAGGCCATAAGATCTCATTGTAACAATATTATTATCAATTTTGACCTGAGAACCGGTTGTAGCAACATTTCTGAAAAGATTCCATTAGAACCCAATTTTTCGAGAGCCCATCGTATCCAAACAAGTCACTTTTCCAGGTGAATAGAGCCATAGTCACACTATCACCACATATAATATGGTGTGCAAGGAAAGAGTTTGATGGATAGGTTTTTATATCCTAACATAGTACACCATTGTAATTGATTTCTCCTATAACATCCCGAAATCATTAAAGTGAAATATTGTCTTCATTGCATATAAGAGATATTTCCAATCATGGTGAAGGCCCATAGTACGAAGCTAAGGGGAAATTGAGACCGACAGAGACCGAATTAAGGTTGAGTTACCAATAACCAGTACCAAAGCTAGTAGCTAGTTCTAGAACTAGATCTAGTACTATGAGCCGATTCCATAGAGGCGAAGCTTGAGCTAGGTTGTCTAATGTTATAAACGAGAATTGATTGAGAGGATATTTTCTAGTAACTACTGAGTGCCCGTAGTACAAAGCCATAGGCTATCTTGATAAAAAGAGCTCAATCCAAATCCATGTTACTAGTAGACGGTGCTTGAGAACCAAAGCTATTGCCGAGGCTAGAGCTAGTGTCGAGAGATCCAAGAGCGAGCTAGTTTATATGATGTTGAAGAATGAGAACTGATTGATAAGAGATTTATGGTCATCTTTGAGAGCCCATAGTATGGAGCCGCAGGTTGTCTTAACAAATAGATCCTAAGCTAGAGCTAAGTATCATGTAGCGATTCCAATTACCGAGAGCTAGCATCTTAAGTCACTTCCCATAGCCGATCCAACCGTTAGTAGCCAAAGCCATATCTTTGTCATACACTGGAGACTAAGAGAAAATAGATTATGTAAGAATTATGTTTTCTACATCATTTATATATTGGTTCATATTTTTATTAGACCCGGAGACATATTCCATTTTGGGATGAACTTTGTTATCATCCTGATGTTTATTTTTGTGATTGTTGTGGTTTATTTTCTATTGTGTTTTGTAACTTATTGCCTCTAACTTTAAGATTAAATAACATAATTAGCAAAATTTTAAGGTATCCAGTGGAACGAGAAAAATGAGTCAATTTTTATCATGACTTGTTGGTGAAATAATTTATTATAGTGAAAATTATTGGTTTTCACCAATAGTCATGGGGCTAAGCCCCTCCTTCTTGGGTATGGGTAGGCTCCCATTATTGAATATAAAATAACTAAAACTGTGGGGTGGTTTTTAGGTCTTGGATCACACAGAATACTCCACTAAACTTGTGGCAAATTTCTTGTACAATGTACAAGGGAGGAATTAGCTTGGAGAGAGGTAAATGGGAGTAGGAGAAATAGGGAGAGAGGGTTAATGTTATGAGTAGGAACTAGCAGATTCTCTCCAACAATAACCAGATTAGGTCCACATTCAATTAGAATAATTCAACATTGTGATCAAAAGTAGGACTAATAAATCAGAGACACAAAGTTATATGGATTCATTAATCAAGGACACAAAGTTCCTTCTTGGTTTTACAAGATCACAATGCTTTCAAAGTTGGAAAAGAGAGAGTATGGAAGAATATAGGGAAGGAAAGGAGATAGAAAATGTAGCTTTATTGCTTGAAGTAGTAGTGAAATCAAACAACTTACAACAATAAAAATTACTAACCCCTTTAGAGTGGAGAAACCATTCTGATTTATAGCTTACAAAAATGTCTCTTCGTCTTCCCCCATGTGACCTTTCATCTCGCCACTTGTGAATTTTCACATTCCCTAGGAATGAAGTTAAGTCCTTTCCTTATTTTTGAAAAGGGACTTTTACAATAAAAAAGTTAATCTACTTAAGTGAATAAGATGAAAGAGTGAAAAATTATATTCCCAATGAATAAATAGAATGTCGAGAGAGAAAGGGAGGAGAGAGAAGGAGAGAGAGAATTGATGATCTAGAGATGGGAAAGCTCTTGCTAACAAAGAATCTCCTTCTAATGGAAAATGAATGAATTTACCTTCCCTTGGCCACCTGTTGAATTAGAACATGGTGATTGAAAATGCTTCCTTATGTGAGATATAGGAACCTTTTAGGGTATTGAATAAGTGTTCAAAAACATTGTTATCATATTTGCACTGATATGGGAACATGATGATCTTATTTGATCACAAGGCAAGATTTAGAACATGGATATCACTACCTTACTCCTCTCGGGCTCAAAATTCACCTTCGTAAAAATATGTTTACTTTTTTAATGAAAGAAAATTCAAGATTCTCAAACATGTTCTTTCTCATCTGCTCCTTATTGGAATAGGTCATTTCTCACATATAAGGATTAATCACTCAATGAAAATATTTTTCTCTAACTTATTTTTAAACCGAGACATTGTGATACAACCTCCTTCTTCTCGTGAGATGTGATAACATTCTAGATAATTGAATAAGTGTTCAAAAACATTGTTGTGAAACTTGTGTCAATGGACTTGTGATGACTTCTTTATCCTACAAACATGATGGTCTTGAGTACTTCAATAGCCTTTCTCCTCATGACTCTCTTGAACTTCATAATTTACCTTCGTGATAAAGATGCCTCCTTTCTGAATGCAATCAACCTCGGTATGCTCAAACATCTTCTTCGTCATTTTTAAACATTGCAAAGGTCTTTTCCTCAAATAGAAGAATTGCTCCTTTATTCGACTGAGAGTACATAGTGTGAAATCATGAATTTGTCAAGTCACTATGATGTTCTACATTGTTTCAAACTTATCCAGGTGTTCTTTCTTCAGCATGAGAGGTTCAACATATTTTTTCTTGACCAATATCTTGATGCTTACTATTTTTAATAATCCTTATTTTGAGATGTCCATTTTAGTTACCAGGTTTCTTAATCCGACACTTTTGAGTTTCCCCCTGATGTGCAAGTGGAAATGGAAACTATGACAATGGAATGCTTGTAGTACTTATTATTTATAGAAAGTGAGGCTTGGGAAGAATTACTATTTGTATAGGCGGGTCTTCCCAATGTCGAATGGAATGAAATTGGTCTCAAAACTTTGTTATTTCATAAGGATGTTTTGCTCCAATTTTTAGAGGATTTCAATCGCTAAAACTTTGTAGATATGAAAAATGAGTTTTTTTATTTTTGAAAAATTTTCTAGACATTAAAAATAATGTATAACACCATTGGATACAAGGTTAGATTCATTTGAAAGGATTTTTGAGAAGTATATGTTGTTAAAATCTCATGGGGATCGAGATAAGGGTTTATGAGATATGAAAAACTTTCCATTTTTAGCATATGAGGTCTTTGGCATATTTTTAGCAACATAACAGAAAGGGGGAGAGATTTTGGGAGGAAAATGAAGCTTTAAAACATAAAAATAGATAAGTGTTTGAATATGAAGCTTTTTGTTCTCACTTGCACACCTTAACTCAAATTTGACTCAAACAGGCTTAATAGGAGTTGAATGAGGGTTAATGTGGAGTTGTACCCTAAAAATAGGGGAAATGAGGGAAAAAAGGGACATAAAGGGCACCAAAGTGTAAATTGCACCATATTTGGACAAGTTTCACTTTTTGGTTTCATGTGAGTGAGATGTAGAGGGCTAGAAATTAGCACATGAGAGCTGAAATTGGGTTTTGCATGTGTCCGGGGGCTAGTTGAGAGAGGGGGTAGTAATTTTACATCCAAATTATCCCCTTGCACCTTAGGGACAATTTGCAGGGACAAAAAAGTAAAAAGTTCCACCAAGGGTTTAGCTATCATGAAAAAGTGGTTTATTTTTGCATTGTGCTCACCTAACCACTCAAGTCACAAGTTTTAAGTGACAAAAACATAACTTCCACAAAGGTTTGCACTTTTGTATCCCCATTGTCCCATTTTCACCTTAGGGATAATCCAAGGGGACACCAAGGGTTAAAAAGTGTGACCAAGCCATTTTGAAATGATGATGTCACCCGCCGAGTGCATTTTAGGACACTGGGAGTGTTTTTTCCGCCCTAGGAGCATGGAAGAGTGTTTTGGGGTCAAACATTATATGATTTTGACTCCAAATAACCTATTGAGATAATCCCAAACATTATTAGGAGCCAATTATTCCTATTCTTGCCTCTAGGCCCTTTTTGTATACAAGGGTATAGTCCCTTTCAAAAAATTATTTACCAATAATTAAAAAAATTATTCCTACATTTTAAATTTTGGCACCATGAACCCTTTTAGCATGAAGGAGAAACATTCGTGACTTGAGTTATCATAGAAAATATTGAAGACTTAGGAAAAAAATTATATGTTTTCATCATGTGGAGGATTTCAAGTTATTTCCATTGAGTATTTGATGAGCTTACAACTCCTCCCAAAACTCCCATAATCTTTAAACAAGTTAACTTTCTCCATTGAGCCTTCATTCTTTGTGCCCAAAAATGACCTAGTTTTGCTTAACTTGTTCCCGACATCAATTATCTAAACATATTTTCCCTAAACAACCATGGATCGCTTCATTATCTCCTTCAAAACTCACATATTTTCTAATTCTTCTCTATAAGCTTTTATAGGATGTCCACATGCTGCAATATGGCTAAAAATAGCCAATTTAGTGCTTTGGAGAACACTATTCCACCTTGGAGCTTAGTATTATCATGAAATCAACTTAGATTCATTCCCATGCACATAAAACACACTTAAAAACCATGTTATCACTTTAATATTAGATATAATGAGGATGGAACAAAACTGAAGGGGCTACATGAGATGATGTGTTGGTTATAGGAAGGGTTCGCAATGACCGGGAGATATGTTTTTGAATGGTGGGCTTAGTTATCATGGCCTAAATTTTCAATTTTACATGCTAGAATTTTTCATGACAACACACCCATTTTTGGGTCAATATTTGAAAAATTATTTTTCATAGACCATTTTGTTATTCAAATATATATTCCTTTGAACAAAAATCCTTCATGTAAGAAATATACCAACTATGGTGTTTTGTTTGTTAGGTCCTAAATATGCACCCAATGGATTTGGCGAAGAGATATGAAGATAGGTCAATTATATCAAGTGGCTCTCTTCACAAATCAAGTTATAATTAAAACCAAAAAATATGAGAAGGGGGTCACTTATCTACTTATTCTGGTTCTACAAGGTTGAGGGAGAGAACCTAACAATTCTAACAAAAATAGATTAAAATATACTTAAATATTCTTTCTAAAAATGTAACCTCCATGACTAATTACCCAATTAAGTGTCACTTGTGATAAAATTATGTATATGTAATAAAATTCACATACTATGATTTCTCTAATACTCAAGCCCACCTCCATGTTCTATTATCATCATCATTTAAAAATAATAATATTAGAAAAGTAGTGTTTGGAGATGGTGGTTATGGAAGGAGGAAAAAGTGTATGGGTCTGAAAGAATGGTCATCTAAGGAATGGAATTGAGAGGGTGGAAGAGTGAGTAAATTATATTTGGTGTCTTACATCTCAATAGAATTTTGGATCTTGATGGATGTGAATGATGATTTTGAAGTTGATGAGGAAGACCTTACCAAATTTGATAAGGAGTGGCTTTGAAAGGTGAAAAAATATATTACATCTGAGTTTGATCTATATCACAAAATAAGGGAATTTTGAGGGTAGGAAGCATTAACAATATTGGGTCGAATTTAGTCTAGTTTTCATAATGATACGAAAGTGGATTCAAAGTTTTGGCCCTAGTTTTTGATTTGTTGGCTTTATCAAAGGAAGATATTGAGGAGGTGAAAGTGTGGGTCGATGAGGAAGGGTTGTATAATTAGGATAAATATTGGATCCTTAATTTCAAATTAGGTTTTACATGTTCCCAAGAGGATGTATAAAGATATCAAAAGATGGAGTGTTTTGATTTTACCAAAAAGGGGGAACAATGAAGGGTGGATGTACTCGGAAAAACATCAAATAAATCCTTGGTGGCAGGTGAAAATGGTGATACAAAATGGATCCTTGACCCGTGGTGGATGGATTAAGGAATGTTCACCCTTGTGGTGTCTCAAGAAGTTGAAGACTAATTAGGGGTTGATAAAGTTTGGCCTACACCAAATTTGGTTAGCCTCACACCAATGTTTTTATGAAAATCAACCTGGAGGGACAAAGTGGGTCCAATTGGATTCTCATTTTTCCTCATAAGAAATTTGTATCGTGGTGGGGTTAATTATGAAAATCTACTAGAATAAGCCCCAAGGGAATTAATTTTTGGCAAGCATAAGGATACTTACACGGTGGCTCGGGGAAAAAGAGGTTGATCAATTCTAGGTTGAAAGTAGAGATTAATTCCAAATCCCATGGGTGGTGATGTTCCCATTAATAAAGATATCTACGAGAATGAACTCACTATATTGGGGAAAGTTGAAGGCAGATTTTGACAATGGTTACAGCCCAAATTTTGATAAAGAAATATTGGAAGGGGACAGATTTGAGAAGTGTGTTCTTATTTCCCAATGGGAACTTTGTGATTTATTTTTCATCTAAAATTACTTTGGATTTGGTCTTAAAAATAAAAATTGGCATCTATACAAATGTAACATCAAGGTTTTTAGGCGTAAAATGGAGCCAAATAGCCTATATTTAGACAAATAAAAAGGGGTATAGGTGAGATTATATGATTTACCCCCTGGAATTTTTAAATCTACTGTCTTTGAGGAGAATAGGTGATTAATTGGGGAATTTTTACATGTTGAATCAAGATTTTGGGATATGTATTATAAAAAAATTTCTCGGATCAATGTTTGTGTGAACTCCAATCGGCTTCTCTTAGCTTCTTTAAAGTTTCTCAAAGGGTGAGTAGTGGAAACATCATGTGGTTTATGAATCCCTGTTATGAAGAATTATTCTATTTTTCATGCCACATATATTTTGGTCAGTCTTTTCATTAGAAAAATCTATGAGAAAGAACCTCTTTGAGGTCCAAAGTAATATGGAAATTTAAAACCCCGACCCCTTCTCATTCTAAAGAGGTTAGGGACTTTGGTTTAACCTCAAAAATGGAACCACAATGCATAATTTATGGCTTAGGGATTGATGGCAATATGAATTTAATTAAGAATAAAGTTTCTAATAATAATTCCAACAATAAAATGAAGAATCTTAATGGGAGCGTAGATCTCGAATCTAGGATCTCATGATGTATCACTGTTATAAATCCATATTGATTGGGAAGTGGTTTCCTTATCAATTCATCATTTACTCCAAACCTACAATTTTGAAATATGCACGATATGTGAAATAAATTTGGATTATTGTAATGATTTCTCATATGAACCAATTAAGTGTTTTTTCAAAATTTGGTTTATTAGGGTGATGTTGGGCTAAAACAGGAAAAAAAGTAAAGAGAGAGTTATGAAAATAGTTGTGCTTCTAGAATCTATAAGTAAGTTTTGGTACTCATCTTCATTTTCAAAGGATAGGGGGCTCAATACTTTGCATGGAACCCGTAGAGCACTCAAAGTTTGAAGACAACCACGTTTGTAGGAAATTATTCCATGATGCAGGATGGGTAGATTTTTTAAATAAATTATAAGGTTTAGATGAATAAATATCCTTAGAATTTATCGACACATGGAAGAATATAATGGATGT
Source organism: Taxus wallichiana var. yunnanensis (assembly GCA_018340775.1). NCBI lineage: Eukaryota > Viridiplantae > Streptophyta > Pinopsida > Cupressales > Taxaceae > Taxus > Taxus wallichiana. The sequence continues at coordinate 729,952,188 of CM031243.1, read as the reverse complement.
GAGAGGTCTGTGGATAGTTGTGTCCGAAGAGAGTCTTGGGAGGATTTTAAATCTCCCATGCATAGGGGAATGTTGGCTCATTATTAAACAACAAAGACTAAAATATAAGGATGAGTTTTTGTTACCAACTTAAGAGGTGTGAGACATTGGTAAAGTAATCCTATGTACATTTTTTCTAAACCACTAGATTTTTGTTGCACTATTCATCATGAAATACATCACTTGCGAAGGTAAATTCTCACTCATATATTCTTTTCATTTTAAGTTATTATTACATATCATACACAATAGGTTGGTGAACCTTCCTTTTTTCCTTCTCAAATTGTTGGAAAGTATGGTGAACCAAACTAAGGGTGGGAACATGTGAGCCCAATCTCATTAAGGGATAATCAAGCTAGTAATTGTAGATTTTATGATGGAGTATATTGGGAATTTTTTATACCCGTACTAACTAAGTGGGGGTACAGATAGATAAAAGGAGGAAAATTGTTATTGTATCCTCTTCTTCCTTCTTCAAGTAATTCATGGAGGTACAACATAATGTTTCAAATGACTCTAGTGATACTAGGATTCCCATAAAATAGGTTGGGGACCTCACGTAGAGTTATTCTAGAGAAAATACGATAAAAAGGAAGGGACCGGGAGTACTATGGATGTGAGGGGAAGAGGAAATTATCCATGGAGGGGGAGTATGGTGTAGAGAAGGTTTTAAAGGAGATACACTCTAGTCGGGATGGGGATGAAGGGATTGTTACTTCTATGATTGTTGGTCAAGTGGCTAAGGATTTGGAAGGTTGGAGACAAGAAACATAAACTAGAATTTCCAATTTAGAACTACATCTGCCTCTTTTTAACTTGGACTTAGGAAAGGAACATAGTAACTATTTGAATTTATTATTAGATTTGGTTACTACTCAAGGTCAAAAAGAGGATGCTCTTCAGATGGTCTTGAGGTATCGTGCATACACACGTTTAGGACGGAAGAATATGGGTACATGAATCAAACAAATTTCATGATATGAGAACCCGGATAGAATGGGAAGAGGATATAGAAGGGGAAAGTTTATCTACTAATGATATAACATTGAATGCACAAGTCCTTAACACTTTACATGATAAGGGAGCACAAACGAAGGGCTATATATTTCCTTGGTCTCTTATTTTTTTAGACTTTACTTTTTCACATGCACACTACCTTGATTGGGATGAAACACGAGATGAGTGGATTTATATTAATGTTGGATAATTCCCAAAAAGAGTCGAAAGAATGGTTATTATTGAAAAGGGTTTTTTTAAAACTATTAGCGAGAAAGAGAGAGGAAAGAAAAAGAAATAATAGGTTTATAACCTAATCTCCTCTAGGATTGTAATTTGGGGCACAAATTTTAGAATATAGAGCTCTACCCCAAGTTTATGATATATTACGCCAAGAATATTGGATGATGTTTCAATTATGGTGGCTTTCTTTGCTACTCCCAATTGAAATATCTAGGGGGAAGGAGTTTTTATAGTTTTTTTCTTCTACAGAAGATGAGAAAATCTAGTTTGTGAGGCTTACATTCAAAATTTGATTCTCCCTTTGGAAACCTCATGGAATCCCAACCCCTATGTTGGTGATTTTACTATAAGGGCATTTGTCATGTAACAATTTATTCATTTTACCAACTAGAAAATATTACATTCCTACGCAAATCATCTAACATCCATATCCATATTTGGATAAAAATTATTCTCGCTGGTAGGCGCCAATGTTTTTTCAATACCAAAATGACTAGTTGACCCTCCATGTTATGCTTCTCTTTGAAAAAAATATTTTCATAGATCATTCGGTTATTCAAAGCTAGAGCCCTTTGAACAAGAATCCTTCATAAAGGAAATAATCCAATTAGGGTGTTCTGCTTTTGTTGGGGGCCAAAATCAACCTTGGGATTTGGTGAAGATGCGGAGGTAGGTAAATTGTAGCAAGTGACCCTCTTCACAAATAAAGTTAGACTTAATAAAAAAATATGAGAAGGGGGTAACTTATCTACTTGTTCTAGTTCTACAAGGCTAAGGGGAGAGACCCTAAAAATTCTAACAAAAATAGATCCAAATATACTTAAAGAATCTTTCTTGAAATATAAAATCCATGACTAATCACCCAATTAAGTGTCATTTGTGAAAAAAATATGCATATGTAGGAAAATACATAGACTATAATTTCTCTAATACCCAATCCAATGCCCATATTAGAAAAGTATAGTTTGGAGATGGTGGATATAGAATAAGGATGAAGTGTATGGATCTTGAAAATATGGTCATTTGATGCATGAAATCAAGAGGGTGGAGGAGAAAGTGAAGTAGATCGTGTGTCTTACATCTCAATGGAATTGGGGATCTTGATGGATACGAACTATAATTTTTAAGTCGACGAGGAAGGCCTTACCAAATATGATAGGGAACAACTTCGAAGGTGAAAAAGATACTATATCCAAGTTTGAGCTAGATCACAACACTAAGGGACATCTGAGTGAATGAAGAATTAATGATCTTGGGCTAGGATCTAGTTTGGTTTTTCATATTGTTAGAAAATTGGATCCATAGGTTTGGAACTTGATTTTTGATTTATCGTCTTTATCAAAGGAGCATCTTGAGGAGGTGAAAATGTGGGTCGATCAAGAAGGTTATCTAAGGTGGATAGAAAGTGGATCCTTAAGTTCAAATAAGGTATTACATGTCACCAAGAAGATGAGGAAAGAGATCTAAAGATGGAGTGTTATGATTCTACCTCAATGGGGGAATAGAAAAGGGTGGATGCACTAGGAAAAATGTCAAATAAATCCTTGGTATTGGGGTGAAAGAGGTGATCCAAAATGTATCCTTTATCCAGGTGGTTGATGGATTAAGGAACCCTTACCTCTTATGTCTTCTCAAGAAGATGAAGTCAAATTTGGGGTTGATAAATTTTGGCCTACCCTAAATATGGTTAACCTCACAAAAAAAAAATCGAAAATCAACTCAAGGGACAAAGAGGGTCCTAATTGGATTCTCATTTGTCCTCATAGAAAGTTGTATATATGGTGGGGTCAATTATGAAAATATACTGGAAAAGGCCCAAAGAGAATTACTTTTTGATAAGGATAGGGATTCTTCTAGTGGCTCAGGGAAAAAAGTTATTGATCAATTCTAGGTTGAAAAGTAGTGAGTAATTCCAAATCCCAAAGTGGTGATATTACCATTAATAAATATATCTACCAAATGAACTCACTATATTCAAAAAATTGAAGGTGGACTTTAGTGAAGGTTTTAGTTCTAAAATTGGATAAAGAAATATTGGAAAGGGACATATTTGAGAAGTGTTTTATTATTTCCTAATGGGGACTTTGTGATTTCTTTTTCATCTGAAATTACTCTAGATTGAGTCTTTAAAAAAAAAAATGAATCTATACAAATGTAACATCGTGGTTTCTACTCGGCATCAAATTTCATTAAAACCCCTTTCCATCAACAAACTAATGATTGGAGAAAGCAAGCGATGGAGAAAGTGACAGAGGTACAGTCAGAGCATTTTTGTAGTATTGGCTGCAAAATGTCTATGTTCTAGGCCAAACATAGCTGAGGAGAGGCTGCTTATGTCTAGAATCAGACGGATGAAAAGCTACAAACTGAAAAAGTGGACACACTGGGATCCACACCTTTGGCCTGGAATAAGATTCTTCAAAACCCTAACAGAAAAGTGGGTCCACAGTCTCCTGAAAGAGGGTAGTTCACGTGGGAAAAGGACAATGAAGGTGCTACCTGTCTAATGGTCCCAGATGGCTGCATAAATAGGGCTTTGAGAAAAATGAATCTTTCCCTTGTTGGTAAGTTTCTAGGCTCCAGACCTAATATTGATTTTATTAGAAAATGGGCTCTTAGAAAGTGGAAACCTAAGGGGGATCTGAGTATTACCATCATGCCACGGGGTTTTTTGGAAAAATTTAATCAGCAGACTGATTTGGAATCGGTGCTTCTGGGAGGACCATGGTGGCTGGGTAATATGGGCCTCTTTTTGAAAAAATGGTATCCAGGGTTTGACCCTAACATTGAAAATATAAACACCATTCCAATCTGGTGTAGACTCCTGGGCTCATTGTTGCAATTTTGGGATGATGAAATTTTGCTAAACATTGCTAAATCCTTAGGTGCTCTGATCGGGCTGGATGGGCCCATGAGAAACAGATCCAGACTTGCTTTTTCTTGATTCTGCATTTCTTCTGAAATGGAGCAGGAGTTACCAGAGCACATCATCTTGAAATCTAAGTGTGGAATGTGGATTCAAAAAATCAAATTTGAAACATTTCATTTAAGGTGTAAGCAATGTCATCGCATAGGACACTTCACCAAAAATGTCCCAATAAGGAGATCTCTACAGAGGAGGACAAACACAAAAAGAAAGAACAACCTGAGGGTGATTTAGAATTGATAAAGGAACACAGGGTTCTTGACATTGAAAGCCGAGAGAAGAAAAAGCCCCTAACCAGACTGAGTTGAACTACAATAAAAAGGAAAAAGGGGTTTAGAACTCCAATAAGGAAACACCTGGTCTGGCGTCCAAAAACCCCAGCGGCAGCTTTGCATGGAGCACCAATCAAAATCAAAGAGGACTTAGAAAATCCTGTAAAGGTGACTATGGAGGTGGATGAACAAGAAGGAACTGTGAAGATAAATATCATCCCTAAGGATCTATCTCAGACTTTGGAACTTCCAAATGACAATAAGGAAGCTGAGATAGATAACTCTCTGTGCATCATTGAGGAAATATTGGAGAAGGATAACATGGGTTCAGAAGAAACATTGCAGAAAAACACTCCAAGGGGTGAAAGTAAAATCTCAACAGATATACCTCCTTGCTTCAGCAACAGATCAACAGATATACCTCCTTGCTTCAGCAACAGATCAGCAGATCTACACTCTATTGACAGGAATCAGAGAGAGCAAGAAGAGGGAGAAGTAACGCCATTCAAGGAAGATGAGGAGCTAACTTCTGGATTCATAGAGGTCATCTAAAAAAAAAAGAGAATGAAAGGATTTGAAATGATCCCAGAATCACTCTACAGTGAAAAGAAAAAGAAAATGGACAACTGGGAAACTTCAACATCCAGAACTACTAGATCTTCTGCTAGAAGACTAGTAGATTTTGGAAGTAGTTCTAAAAGAGGAAGGCCCTCAAAAAAGACTCTTAGATCCAAGAGAATAGAGAAAGACATTGCAGATGGCATTCAATGTCAATTGAGCCATCAGAAATCCCAACTCCCACTCCTATTAAATGAAGATTATCTCTTGGAACATCCGAGGTCTAAATGGAAACTCCAAACAGAGAATCATTAAGGAGTTACGAGATTCTAGTAGTCCTAGTATTTTGATTTTGTAGGAAACTAAGATGAAAGCTAAGATCCTTGAAATTAGTAAAAAGAGTTTCTGGGAAAACTCTGAAATGGCTGCGGTGGACTCTCAGGGAGCCTCTGGAGGTTTGGCTACTCTTTGGGATAAAATACACTGTACTGGTATGGTTCTTAATGCTAGCACTAATCATCTTGCTATTAAATTTCATGCTATTGAGAACAATGGTGAATGGATCCTTTCTAATATCTATGCCCCTAATACGGTTAGTGGGAGACGTAAACTATGGACTGATCTTAAGATCTTTAGAAACCAACATAGTATAGCTAACTGGCTTATCATGGGTGACTTTAATTCTCCTCTAAACCCAGGTGAAAAATATGGAGGAATCTCCAGCTTTTCCACAGGTATGGAGGAATTTGTTGATTTTATTGCTGATCTTAATCTCTTGGATGTGGATCTCCATGGGAATAAATACACTTGGAACAACAGAAGGTTGGGAAAATATCTTATCCAAGTTAGACTGGATAGAGCCCGATTTTAAAAGGAACGATAACCAAATCGTACCAAGCCAAGAACACAGATGCTAATCAAACACCACGATCAATAAGATGAAAGTAATTCACCAGAATAACTTTACACAAAACCTTTGCAAACAAATGAGCAGCAATATCATATATTATTATGGAACTCAATGCAATACAATGAGAATGGGCCTTGCTTATATAGGCAAGGAATAACAATCTAAGAACCAGTCAAGGTCGTAGATCAAGCCATAAATCATGGAAAGAACTAGTCATTAAAGAACTAGTCAAGTCCATAGATTTATGAGAGAACTAGACATCAAGGATCTAGTCAATACCATAGATCTAGGAAAGAACTAGTCAATACCATAGATCAAGGAAAGAACTATACCTAACAACTAGATAATATCTCCTAATATCTAAATAAATAAAAAGAAATATCTACACACATAAGTGGGTGAGGATAAATACAATAAAGGTAAATAATGTACCTAGGTGAACATGAGCTAAGGTAAATACCTACTCTAACACCCCCCCTCAAGTGAAGCTAGGGGCCAAAATAGAAGTGGCATGTCTACAGTATGAGTCCCGACAACTAGGCCTGATGAGGTACTCATGTACAATATATCCATGAAGAAATCTTGAACCAAAAGAAGGAAAGAGAAAGAAGAAGAAGAAGAAGGAAGATGTTCTCATGAACACCCCCAAGAACAACTTCTGAAACCCCAAGCATTCCACACAACTCAAGGTAGCGAGGTGATGCAAAAGGCTTCATAAAGATTTCTCGCAACTCGCTCTTTGAGTTGGAAGGTACTCAAGCAAAGAACTCCATCCTGAATGTGCTACCAAATGAAGTGGATGTGTATCTCGATATGCTTGGTCCGCCTGGTGCTCAACTAGGTTGCAAGAAATGTGAATTGCACTTTGGTTGTCACACCAAAGTACAGTCGGTGAATCCTATGGGAATCCAAACTCTGTCAATAACTGGTGAAGCCAAAGAATTTGTTGACTCGTTATAATCGCTGCTGCCACATGTACTCGCCTCACGAAGATGAAAGTGCAATAGCCTGTTGCTTTTTGCATGCCCAAGCGACTGGAGAAGAACCAAGAAAAAAAAGATAGCCAGAAGTGGAACGCCTGTCATCAATAGAACCTGCCCAATCTGAATCTGTATACCTAACCAATTGAGTAGAGCCCCTAGTGTAGTGTAGGCCAAAGTGGGAAGTGCCATGCAATAAATAGCGCAAAATCCTTTTAGTAGCCTGCCAGTGACTACTATGAGGAGAATGTGCAAACCGAGATACAAGCCCTATTGTAAATGAAATATCAGGGCAAGTATGGGTCAAGTACATGAGACTCCCAACCAACTGCCTATACAATGTAGGATCACAAAGTGGTGTGGTACATGTGGATGTAAGAGTAACTCCAAACTAAAAAGGAGATGGACTTGGCTTGCAATCAGCCATATCAAAGCACCTAAGAAGATCATGGGTGTACTTTTGCTGACTCAAATGAATCCTTGAATCTGTCTGAGAAATCTGCAAACTAAGGAAATAATGCAATAGCCTAAGATCTGTCATGTCAAACTGTGTAGAAAGAGCCCTCTGAATACTCTGAATGTGGGAAGAAGAGTTGCACGAGTAAGTAATGTATCATCAAAATACAAGAAAAGTATCACAATATCCTCACCGACATGCTTTGGAGATACACTATATGATCGGAATGGCAATGAACAAAACCAAAGATAGAAGAAAAGAATCCATCTTCTCATACCAAGCTTTGACAGCTTGTTTGAGACCGTAGAGAGACCTTCAGAGCCTACAAACAAGAGAAGAATCCTGAACAAATCCAGCTAGCTGCTCCATGTATATTTCCTCTTGTAGATCTCCATGTAAGAAGGCACTCTTCACATCCATCTAGTATACGGGCCACCCCGTGATGCAGTGATAATAAGTACAAGGCGTATAGAATCCATCTTGGCAACGGGTGAAAAAGTATCAGAGTAATCAATACCTTCAACTTGTGAAAAACCCTTTGCAACAAGATGAGCCTTATACTTGTCAATGGACCCATCAGCATATTTGGTTCAGTATACCCACTTACACCTAACCATATTTCTTCCTTTAGGAAGAGATACCAAATCCCAAGTATGATTCTTCATCAAAGAAGAATACTCACTATCATCGCATCATCCCACTCTTATATCCCATGAGCCTTTGAAAAGACTGGGTATCCTCAGAAATTGCCTGACACAAAATTCTAGAACCTGTAGAATGTGTGTGATGATGCCTAGTGGGTGGAAGATCCTGTATGAAAGGTGCTGCCTTAGAAACTATAGTACGAGCCCACTTAGGCATAGTGACAACATCGGTGGGCAATAAGATCCTCAATGGCATCTATAAACTCCTCATCAATCTCCTCAAAGAAAATATCCTTAAGATGAGATGAAGAAGAAGAAGAAATGGAAGAAGATAAAGAATCATGAGGAGTGAAACGCTCATCAAACTGAACATGTGTTTGAAAAAGAACATCATGTGTATCAGGATCTAAAAGATGACAAGCTCGCATGTCCTCACAATACCCTACAAAGATCAAGGGTTTACTCTTCTTATCCAAAACTTTCCTTTTCTTATTTGGCACAAAGGCCCAAGCATGGCTCCCAAAGACTCGAAAAAATGAGACATCTGGCTTAGTGTTGGACCAATCTTCCTCTGGAGTCAAATGCTCAAGTGCTTTGTGTGGTGTGCGATTCTGAATATAGTTAGCATAATTCACTTCTTCCCAATAGATAGGAGGTATATCTCTAGAATGCATCATACAGTTAGCCATTTCCTTCAAAGTTCTATTCTTCCTTTCTACTAATCCATTCTGTTGTGGAGTATGAGGAACAAAATTTTGGTGAATAATGCCTTGAGTTTCCAAAAATTTAGAAAACTCATTGCTGAAGTACTCCCCCCCATTATCAGTGCGAAGTTTCTTTATGCTACTAGAAGATTGTTTCTCGACCAAAGCCTTGAAGACTTTGAATTGTGAAAAACATCACTTTTGTACTTGAGAAAATAAACCCAAGTACGCCTCGAGAAATTATCAATAAATGTAAGTGCATACTTAGCTCCATTGAAAGATGGGGTAGGAAAAACCATCAAGTCATTATGCACAAGCTCAAGTGGTGAAGAAGCTCTCTTAGACAAATTCTTAGGAAAAGGATCTTGGTGTTGTTTCCCTAATGCACAACCATGAAAAACTCCCTCAAGACAAGAAACTCTAGAAGACCATCTACCATACCATGAGTGCTCAACTCCTTCAAATATCTGTAATTGAGATGTCCAAATCTTTCATGCCAAAGCTTACTCTAAATCTGAATGAGAAACCAATTCTGTCCCTATAAAAGAAGTGTCATCAAAACCTTCAAAGTGATATAGTCTTGAACTATGATCAACAATACCCTGAGCAACAAGTGAAAAAGGATCCAACAAAGTTCTTACTTCGCCCCATGTGGTATAAAATTCATTGTTTTCCTTGACCAGAATGAAAAATTTGATATACATAAAGCAAATTTGTAGTGATGTTAGGAACATATAGTACATCTTGGATATTACCACCATCAAGTTGTATATCACCTTTTCCCTCAACAGAAAGAAAGGAAGAATCTCCAACCTCAATTTTGGAAGTAGAACTCAAACCTAGAGAAACAAAAGACTCCTTGGAAGAAGTCATGTGATGAGAAGCACCAAATCTATAACCCAACTGTCTGCAAGTGGTGACTGAGATATTCCAACAACATTAAGTGATTTTCCATGCTGATTAGAAGGAGGTGGAGTAGAGATAGAAATTTTGTGTTTCTTGACTACATCCTCTAAGGCTTGCATTCACTTATAACACCTATTTTCTTCATGATTACTACCCCCACAAAAAGAGCATGAACGACTAGACTTATTCTTGGATTTAGAAGACTCCTTGGGTTTTGAGTTGTTTTCTTTGGGTTTAGGAGCATTTTGAGATGGAAAAGGTGTGGATTTGGTTTTACTGGTTGGTTTCCCTTGCCCTTAGGATTAGATACAACTAATGCCTTTTGAGAGGTGGAAGACTCAAGGTGAGATAATTTTGATTCTTCCCTAGTAATTCTTTCACAAAATGTTTCTAAGTTAGGCATTTTGAAGGTGTCACCTAAGGTGTCCATGCTAGAGAAAAAGGTAGAAGAAAAAATTTGGAATGGTCCTCTCAACTTGGATAGAATCAAGTAAACACACTCTTCATCTTTCTTATCTCTTCCACTCCCCTTCAACTATGTCAACAAATGCTTGAACTTGGTAAGATAGTCTATAATTGATGGAAAATCTTCGGATTAAGAGAGGTGATCTCAATTTCAAGTTGCATAGCTCTCATATGATCCACCTTACCAAATAAATCCTCCAACTTCTCCCATATTTTGAAAGGAGAGTCACACTTTTCAAAATACTGTCACTTACATAAGTTCCTATCAAACCCATACACTCATCAAATTTTCACTAGTACTGAAATTTCTCATATTCTCTAGTGAACATTGGTTGTTCTTTAGAAGTTAAAGCCCACAATCCTTTCTTCTTAATTATTGTTTCCATGTGTGGTAATTATGTGTTGTTAATGGCTCAACATGAGTTAATGTAGAAGTAGATGCCATCTTAAAAAAAAATCACCAAAAGAAATGGAAGAACCAAGTAATGCAACAAGACCCCCAAGCAATACAACAAGAGCCCCCCCAGATTTTGGCACTTTATACAGGATAATTTTAGCGGTGAATATTTGTAATATGACGAAAATTTCATTTTATGAAAATTTGAAAAGATGAATTATTCGGAGTGGGTTGGTGTTCTGTTCGCCTAAAATATATAGTATATTTTTTTTGGGGGGTCGGCTTCGCCTTCATTTGAAAACATCTCCTATAAAAACCTAGCTGATTCGCCGGGTAGTATACCTCAAGTAGCTTAACAAATTACCAATACTATGAAATTTGAACTCGCATACCCTTAAGCACCAGAGATTCAGATTACTGTTAGCCTGTGATTGTTGACGTGTGACAACAGCCATAATCACGCATGATAGAGGAAGTGTTGAAAGCGTGACTAGTCAAGAATAGATTTGGCGCGAAATAGACAGAGGAAGTGTTGACGCGCGACAGAGGAAGTGTTGACGCGCGACTTGGGCAGTGGTGACGCACGACAGAGGAAGTGTTGACGCGTGACTTGGGCAGTGGTGACGCGCCACAGAGGAGGTGTTGACGCGCGACAGAGGAAGTGTTGATGCGCGACTTGGGCGATGGCGACGCGCGCGAGAGAAGTGGTGATGCGCGATAGAGGAAGTGTTGGCGCGATTTTTCGGCGAATGACGCACTACGGCATGAGGTGTTGACGTGCGATAGAGGAAGTGTTGACACGTGACCCAAACGATGGTGGCGCGCCGCAAGGAAGGAATGTGGTGACGCGCGACAGAGGAAGCGTTGACGCGTGACTTGGGCAGTGGTGACGCATGACAGAGGAGGTGTTGACGCGCGACAGAGGAAGTGTTGACACGCGAAGAGGGCATTGGTGATGCCTAATAGAGGGAAGTGGTGACGCGATAGAGGAGGTGTTGACACGCGGAGGGGCGAGTGGTGATGCGCGGCGAGAGGAAGTGGTGACGCGCGCCAGAGGAAGTGTTGACGCGTGACTTGGGTAGTGGTGACACGTGACAGAGGAGGTGTTGACGTGTGACAGAGGAAGTGTTGGCGCATCAAGGCGCGCGGGTGGTGACGCGATAGAGGAAGTGGTGACACGCGAAAGAGGAAGTGTTGCCGCATGACTTGGGCGCGGGTGACGTCACGATAGAGGAGGTGTTGACGCGCGAGATCTCAGAAGTGTTGACGCCGCCGATAAGGGTAGTGGTGACGCGCGATAGAGGAAGTGGTGACGTGCGCGCAGAGGAAGTGTTGAGCGCCGACGACTTGGCGGGGTGACGCATTCTTCCTTCGCTGAGAGGAGGTGTTGACGTGCGGCAGAGGAAGTGTTGACGCATTGACAAGGGCGGTCACCTTGAGCGCACGCATACGAAATTTTTCTCCCAAGCAGAGGTCGAAGGCTGCTGCATTATTTTGACAGAGATCTTGACGCGATGAATGAGAAAATCTCCTATCGTGTGTCTCGTTATTCACACACCACTTGACAATCAGTGAAATTTTTCATACAACCCCTAAAATTTGGCTTCCCGCGAAACCAGCCTCGGGATATTCGCGGTATTCTCCACCTCCGATTTCCAAGAGGTCTCTTAAAATGAACCCCGACTTTATATTGAGTGCGTGTTACAATATGTCACATTATAATTATAGTGTAATTCTCAAAATAAATATTTCCAATGGAAATAGCATAAAAACTATGCACTTTTTCAAAAAACGGCACTCAAAACCGAGTTACCGATCAAAAGACACAAGTTTTTCAAAGATTATGCTCTACTATTTATTTTAGTTTCCACTAAAATACTCTTACCTTCACCACAAATAAAAGGGGGCTAGAGTTAAGCACCTACTAGTAGGAATCAAAAGCTTTAAGCCCTCATATGACCATACCATATGACTAGGGGCTAAGGATTTCAATGGGTGTGTGTGCCACCGTCCGTGGAACCCCGCCAAAAGAAAACCAAAAACTAAAAATGCTATGCCGCAACAAAAACCTGTGAGACCGAATCTCTAGAAACCCAAAGAAACCCGAACTTTTTTCTTGCTTTCCTTTTCCATACAAACCAATCCTGAATCCCGAGGCGAATCTAACGCCCAACAAAAAACTAAAAAACCGATCGCCTCCCGAAAATGGTTGAGTTTACAATCGATCTTAGGGTTTTGCCACCTTCCTGGATCCAATGGAAGCCTCTGTTTTACATAAAAATGCACGCAGCAACAAAATATGAGTAAATCCCGAAATATATGAATATATAAAAAAATTATTTGTAAAATAAAACTTACAGATGAATGTCAATAGCAATCTCCTGCTCTAATACCATAAAAGGAACGATAACCAAATTGTACCAAGCCAAGAACACAGATGCTAATCAAACACCACGATCAATAAGATGAAAGTAATTCGCCAGAATAACTTTACACAAAACCTTTGCAAACAAATGAGTAGCAATATCATATATTATTATGGAACTCAATGAAATACAATGAGAATGGGCCTTGCTTATATAGGAAAGGAATAAAAATCTAAGAACCAGTCAAGGTCGTAGATCAAGCCATAAATCATGGAAAGAACTAGTCATTAAAGAATAGTCAAGTCCATAGATTTATGAGAGAACTAGACATCAAGAATCTAGTCAATACCATAGATCTAGGAAAGAACTAGTCAATACCATAGATCAAGGAAAGAACTATACCTAACAACTAGATAATATCTCCTAATATCTAAATAAATAAAAAGAAATATCCACACACATAAGTGGGTGAGGATAAATACAATAAATGTAAATAATGTACCTAGGTGAACATGAGCTAAGGTAAATACCTACTCTAATGATTTTTGCTAGTTGGATTCTCAGTCAGGACTTCCACCTCTCTTCCCTGCCCAGAATTGGATCGGACCACAATCTGATTGCCTTAAATCTTCTCAATTGGACTAAGCCCATCAGAAGCTCATTCAAATTTGAAAAGATGTGGATGGAGCATGATGACATCTATGAAAAAATTAAAGAGTGGTGGGTTTGGAATGGTGAAGGCACTACTCAATTTAGATTGATTCAAAAGCTCAAAAATGTTAAAAAACAAGTTAAAATTTGGAATAAAAGAGTTTTTGGCAATGTGTTTGAAAAAAAAAAAAAAGTTAAAACAAAAGCTCCAAGATCTGGAAATCAAAATGAATACAATGGGGAGATATGTTGAAGACCAAACTAAGGAAAAGAATATTCTTTCATAACTGCATACGATTTGTAGCAGAGAAGAATCCTTATGGAGACTAAAATCTAGGGCTATCTAGCTAAAAGAAGGAGATAGGAATACGAAGTTTTTCCATATGACCACTTTGAAGCACAGAGCTTGTAATAGGATTATGGAAGTGGCTAAAAGTAACGGCAATGTTATAAAAGATCCCAACAACATCAAAGAAGAAGCTCTCAATTTCTATAAAAAACTTCTTAATGAGAGGAATATCATTAATGATGAGGCAATTTCTTTCATGTTGGAGGCTATTCCCCAAGACAAAATTGAGGAGTAGAGATATAAAGATATCACTAAAGCTGTCACACTTGAAGAGCTGCAAAAAGTTGTGTTTACTTTAGAAGGCGACAAGGCTCCAGGCCCGGATGGTTTTTCCATTAAATTTTTCTAGAAATTTTGGGAAATATGTTCGGATGATCTTCTCAGAGCGGTGAATGAATTCTATAGAACTGGGGATCTTTTGAAAGAGCTGAATAACACCCACATTGTGCTTGCTCCAAAAAAATGGATGCTAAAGACTTCAAAGACTTCAGACCCATCAGCCTTGTGAATGTTATCTATAGAATTTTTACCAAAATCATTGCTACCAGGCTTCAATTTATTATGAATGATTTAATCTCAAGGCAACAGAGTGGATTCATTAAAGGCAGGATTATCCAAGATGGAGTGATTATGGTTCATGAGACCATACACTCTATGGAGAATAATAAAAAATCGAATATGGTCCTTAAGCTTGATATGAATAAAGCCTTTGACAAGGTCTCTTGGGTTTTTCTTGACAAAGTCTTAATTAAATTTGGTTTTCGGCTAAATTCAGAAAAATTATTAAGGCTTGCATCTCTACAGTCAGATTCTCAGTGGTGGTTAATGGTGAGCCAGTGGGATTTTTCACAAGTAGCAGAGGGCTAAGGCAAGGGGACCCCATCTCCCCCCACTCTTCATTCTTATGGCAGACAGTCTTAGTAGAACAATTGGTAAAGCAGTCATTGACGGTCTTTTGAAAGGTTCAAAGCCCACTTCCATCAGCCAAGTAGCTTCTCATCAGCAATTTACGGATGATACAATCCTTCTTTTATTGGCTTCTATCATTGAAGCTAAGGCTACCAAGGCTATTCTACAACTTTACGAATCTACTTCTGGGAAAGAGATCAATTATGATAAAAGCTCCATTTTCTTCTTCAACACTCCTGAGGAAAGACAACTTAAAATTGCAAAAATTTTGGGCTATAAAATAAGTGCGCTTCCAGCCACTTACTTAGGACTCCCTCTTGGCACTAAAAAAGTTTCTAACAAGGTGTGGGATGATCTATTGGCGAGATTTCAAAAAAATGGCTAGATGGAAAGGAGCCATTCTATCTAGTGTTGGTAAGTGCCTGCTCATAAAAAACACTCTTCAAAATCTGCCTATCTATATCATGTCTCTTTATAAGATCCCTTCTACCTTCAGAGAAAGAATTGAGAGGATTCAGAAAAACTTCTTATGGCAGGGCATGGAGGAGAAGTTTAAATATCACTTAGTTGCTTGGGATAAGGTTTGTACTCCAAAATCTATAGGGGGACTGGGCATAAAAGACATCAAGAAAATGAATGAGGCTCTCATTGCAAAAATGGGCTAGAGAATGCTATCTGAGAAGCAACCCTAGATAGAATTAATTAAGGCTAAATACCTTAATCAACAAGCAATCTTTTCTTTTCTTCAAGATGAGCACCTTCCCTATGGTTCCATTTTTTGGAATAATTTAGTGAAGAGCAGAAATTTCATCAAACAAGGAAGTAAATGGAAAGTGGGAGATGGTTGTGATATAAAATTATGGGATGATAATTGGTTTAATGATAGCCTTATGGACAGATTTGGTGTAGTCAAAGATAGTCTTGAAAACAAGTATGGCACTAGAATCAAGGATTATATTGAAAGAAATGGCAACAAAAAGAAATGGAAAAAACTTTATGTGGATAGAGATGATCTGATCCAAAATATTTCCTCCCTGCAAGATCAGTTGGACCTTATCCCCTTAAGTCAGCTGGATGTTAAGGATGAATTGGTCTAGAGAAATTCTATTGATGGGGACTACTCTGTCAAAACTGGTTATAATACTTTCTTCGACAATAGTCAAACTGAGTTTAAATGGAGTAGAATTTGGATGACTGAGCTAACACCTAAAATTAACTTTTTCTTTTGGCTGGCTCTCGAGGGCGAATTCTTACCACTGAAAACTTGATAAGAAAAGGTTTCATAATGCCTAATAGATGTCATCTATGTAAAAAATACTCTGAGGATATCAGTCATTTGTTTATCCATTGTGATTATGCTACCAGAATATGGAGTTTTGCCCTCTCTAATTTTAAAGCTTTCTGGGTGGTTTCGAAGGATTTCAGTCAGCTCTGGACCCAATGGAGCCCACCCTATAAACATTGTGTTGTAAGAAGGCTCTGGAATTTGGTAATACCTCATGTTATTTGGAGGATATGGAAAGATAGAAATGATATTATCTTTAGAAATAATAAACATAATTTTAAGCTCAGTATTGGGAAAATTTCTAATGCTATTAAAGAAAATATTGCTAGATTTAAACCCCCCAAGAACAAGAGTTATCCAGAAAATGAAGAGCATATCTTGTCCCAATGGCAGATTGGAGCTGACAATATCCAAAATAATTCGGTAATAGTATTGATAGATCTTTGATACATTGGCATCCTCCTGATCTTAACTGGTATAAGTTGAACTTTGATGGGGCCTCTAAGGGTAACCCTGGAATTGCAGCTGGGGGAGGAGTGATCTGGGATCATAAAGGCAGTTTGATTGTTGCTTATGCTAGAAAAATGGGAATTCAAACTAATCATTTTGTTGAAGCATTATCCGCTTTATGGGGCCTTAGAATTTCTCAGACTCATAATATCCAAAATCTCATTCTAGAAGGAGACTCGCTTAATATCATTAATCATCTTAATCAGTGTTCACCTCCAAGTTGGAACATCAAGGACTTCATCTTGGAATCCATAAGTATTTTCCAAACCTTCAATAATATTCGGATCAAGCATACTTACCGGGAGGGTAACAAGGTGGTAGATGCATTGGCTAATTATGGCATAAATGTTAATCACATTATTTGGGATAATAGAGATCACATTCCTGAACAGCTTCA
Source organism: Taxus wallichiana var. yunnanensis (assembly GCA_018340775.1). Taxonomy (NCBI): domain Eukaryota; kingdom Viridiplantae; phylum Streptophyta; class Pinopsida; order Cupressales; family Taxaceae; genus Taxus; species Taxus wallichiana. The sequence continues at coordinate 729,935,224 of CM031243.1, read as the reverse complement.
AAACAACATACAAGCGGATACTTATGAGCATGCAAATTCGGGGTAAGAGAAATGAGCATTTGGAGTGGGACTTCAAGAATAAGACTCCCACACGTGCTGATATTAAAACAACACTCAAGCAGATCTTGACGGGCAATCAAGGTTATAGAAAGTATAATGACTTAAAGTGGATATATATGAAGATTAAAGCCACACATGTGGGAAATATTGTGCCTACAACAACTTTTAAACAGGGCTTTACGGATTCTCAAGTCAGTAATAAGGATGATGATGATCTGGAGTGGGTTTCTAAGGGGACTGAAGTTCACACATGTGGGTTTTCCTAGGTACATAGCAGCAGTCACTCAGGCATTCGTGGGAACAACAATGGCTACACTAGTCATCATTCACATCGTGTGGAAAAAAATAGAGAAAGGCGGACTGGTAACTGCGTCTGCTATAGAACTCCTCATAGGGATTTTGAAAATTATATTTGCAAACACTTACGCATGGTGATAATGGGAGGTGCCCCTTGTCAGATAGAACCCAGCGAGGACCCTGAGTGGAAAAATAATGAAGAGCTTTGGAATCTTCTCAGCCAGGGAGGCATCACTAATTTTATTGAGAAGATTCAGGGTCACGACCAAAGTATTTCCATGCATTTTGCAAAGGATTGGAAGGATCGCACAGTGGAATATGGCAGACGAAAAAATTTTGATCAATGAAGAGTTAATAGTCAAGCAATATGCCTTGGCATGGATGGGTACCGCTTTTTTAATAAAAGGATTGACAAGGGTGCTGAGGAGAGGAAATTTGTTGAGGGTAATGAGAAACTAGTCTTCGTCATGGCGGGTTTGCAGGTCAGCTCTATCCCTCCGCCTTTTGATGAGGTCACCCGTATGATGGTGCATTACATCTCTTTGGAGGGGAGATTCGTCACTGTGCCCTCAAAGCATCTTGTGTTCCTCAATCACTTCTGCGCAGGTTTCACGGTATGCTTCCCTCATTATCTAGCTTAATTCTCTTGAGCGCTCCATTTTGGAGTTTCAAAAGCATGCACGTGTGGTCCCTCTACATCAGGGTCTCATCTTCTTGTTGCATAAGCTTTGTCTTCTTAGGTCTCCCGGCATCCCAACCTCCCCATCTTTGTTCCTCCTCTTCCCTGCACCGATGCCGCTACCCCCATCTCTTCTCCTTCTATCCCCATCACCACTATTGTCACCCCTCTTCCTTCCTTCTCGGCTCCCTCTATCATCCCCCCACCTCTGCTCCCACCCCCTTCACTTCCACTTCGACCAGACCTATAACTAGGTCTTCTAAAAGACTGAACCTTGATACCCCTGTTTCGGGAAAGTTCCTCAAGACTTGGAAATTTCTCATAACCTCCTACATATTAGTAGTACTGGTTCATAGGAGGCACACATTGAGAGCTCCACAAAAGGCTGGAAGCCTTAGAAGCTGACATGTTGTTGTTGAAAGAAGAGGTTAAAAACTTGGCAAAGAAAAAAAGGTAAGAGGAAGAAGGAGGAGGAGGTTGATATTGATAATAAACAGGTTGAAGACATCTACAAAAACTGAACTCCTTGGACAACCGTCTAGGGAAAGCCAAGACTCGCCATGACCATAATATGGCTATTTTTAGTGCAATTGAAGAATTTATTGAGCAACATGTCCGCAACGTCTCTAATCTCAGTGGAATACCAACAACTCTTTGGGGCACGAAAAAAGGAAAGAAAATAGACCATTCAACAACTTGGATGTTACTGACTCTACTCATATGATGACATTGGCTATGTTCACCTCTTGGCAGACTATCAAATCCAGAATCGACAAAGCCGCCAAGAAGTAATTGTGGATACTCTTGTTGTCTTCCTTCGTGTTTTTGTTGTTTTTTGGCTACTCTTCTGTAGTGTTCGAACTAGTTTGTTGTTTTGGGGTAACTGCTCTTTGGTTACATTGGGTTTCTATGTCTCATATGGATCTTGATCCTTTTTGTAATGATTTTCATTCCTATTCTGGCTTCTAGGCCCCCTTTTGTATACAAGGGTATAGTCCCTTTCAAAAAACTATTTACCAATAATAATAAAAACATCAAGGTTTCTAGGTAGAAAATGGACCCAAATAGCCTATCTTTAGAAAAAGAAAAAGAGATAAGGGTGAGATTATATGATTTATCCTGGATTTTTATAATTTTCTCCCCTCGAGGAGAATAAGTGATTCATTGGGGAATTTTTACATGTTAAATCAATATTTTGGGATATGTATTTTGACAATTTTGTTCAAATCAAGGTTTGAGTGAACTCCAATCGGCTTTTCCTACCTTCTATAAAGTCTTGTCATTAGAAATATCTAAGAGGAATAATCTCTTTAAGGTCCAAAGCAATATAAAAATTTAAAACCCGTCGACTTTGGCGAAATCTCAACAATTGGAACCACAATGCATAATTATGGCTTAAGGGTTGATGGCAATAAGAATTTAATCAAGAAGAATGTTTCTAATAATACTTCCAAAAATGAGATACAGAACACTAATGAGAGGGTAAATATGAATCTAGGATCTCATGACGTATTGTTGCTAAAAATACCTATTGACGAGGAACTAATTTCCTTATCAATTCATCATTAACTCACGCCTACAAGGTGGAAACGCATGAGTTTTGGATGGGAGAAGAATTAAATGTGTTGCTCGTGTGAAATAAATTTGGATTGTTGTAATGACTGCTCATATGAACTAATTAAGGGTTTTACAAATATTGGTTTATTAGGGTGATCCTAGGGAAAATAAAAAAAAGAGTAAAGAGAGAACTATGCAAATAAGTGTGCTTCCATAATCTATACATATTTTTGGGTACTCTTATTCATTTTCAAAGGATGGGGGATCTTTCCTTTGCATTAGACTTGTAGAGTGCTCGAGCTTGAAGATAACCACATTTGCAGGAAATTATTCCATGATGTAGAATGGCTAGAATTTTTGAAGAAATTCCAAGGTTTAGATGAATAAATATCCTTATAATATTGACACATGGAATAATATAGTGGATGTGAGAAGTATGTGTATAATTTTGTCTCAAGAGATCTTGGGAGGACTTTAAATCTCCCATACAAGGGGGAATTTTTTTCATTATTAAACAACAAGGGCTAAAATGTAAGGATGAGTTTATATTTCTCGAGAAAAGGTATGGGACACTAATAAAGGAATCTTATGTACATTGGTGTTATACCAATGACCTACTATTACATTGAACATCATGAAATACATCACCTATGAAGGTAGATTCTCACTCCAAAGAGTCCTCTCAATTTAATTTATTATCACATATAAGACACAATAGGTTGGTGAACCTTCCTTTTTCATTCTCAAATTGTTGGAAAGTATGGTGAACCAAACTAAGGGCGGAACAAGTGAGCCCTATATCATTAAGGGATAATCAAGTTAATAGTTGTAGATTCCTTGATTTATTTTTATGATGGAGTATCTTAGAAAGTTTTGTACCCGTACTAAACAAGTGGGGTTACAAATAGATAAAAAGAGGAAAAATGTTATTATATTCTCTTTTTTATCCTTCAAGGAATTCTTGGAGGTAAAACATAAGGTTTTAAAGGACTCTAGTGATACTAGGATTCCCAAAAGGTCAACTAGGTTTGGGGACCTCACGTAGAGTCATGCTAGATATAAATGTAGATAAAAAGGAAGGGATGAATAGGGATGTGGGAGTGTTATGGATGTGAAGGGGAAGAAGAAGTTATCCATGGAAGGGGAATATGGGGTAGAGATTTTTTTAAGGAAAGACACTCATCTCGTGATGGGGCTGAATGGATTGTTGATTCTATGTTTATTGGTCAAGTTCCTAAGGATTATGAATATTGGAGATAAGAAATAGATACCATAATTTCCAATTTATAAATGTTGGTGCCTCTTCTTAAACTAGACTTAGGAAGGGAACATAGTGGAAATTTGAGTTTATTAGCAAAATTAGTTGCTATTGAAGGTGAGAAAACAGATACTCTTCAGGATGGTCTTGAGGCCACACATACACATGTTGAGGCTAGAAGCATAGGGGTAAATAAATCAAATATATTTCATGATACAAGAACCCATATAAAAGGAGAAGAATATCTAGAAGGGACACATATAGCTACTAATGATAGAGCATTGATCGCATAAGTCCCTAATCCTTTACATGATAAGGCAACACAAATAGAGGGGTACACATTTCCTTTTCCTCCTTCTTTTTAGAATTTACTTGGCTGCAAGTACACTACCTTGATTGGGATGAAACACAATTTGGTGGTTTTACATTAATTTTGGATAATTTCCAAAAAGATTTTCAAAGAATGGTTCTTATTGCAAAGGTTTTTTTAAAAAGCTCATTAGAAAAGAGAGAGAGGTGGGAAAAATAAATAATAGGTTTAGAAGATAATCTACTATAGGATTGAAATTTGGGGCACAAATTTTAGAATATAGAGCTCCACTAAAATTTTATGATCTAGTTATCTAAGAAGCTTGGTTGATGTTTCATTAGGAAACTTTCTTCTCTACTCCCAATTGAAATATCTAGGGGAGGAGTTTTCCTAGGATTTCTTTTCTTCTACGAGAAGATGAGAAAAATCTATTTTTCAAGGCTTACATTCATAATTTGATTCTCCCTTTAGAAACCTAATGTAATACCAACCCCTATTTTGGTTTTATATAAGGGAATTTGTCTCGATATCTTCAAAGTAGATTAGGATTGCTCAAGAACAAACATAATACTCTACGAAGGAAGCAAACCAAACAATGTGGTTTAGGGAAGAATTCCTAAGACCAACATAAATCCAAAATAATCATAAAAGGTTATGGATAAATACAAAAATAAGTAGAAAAATGGAAGAAATTAAGGAGGTTGGGAAATATGTTAGACATATTATACTTTGGTTTTAGGCCCTCAAGCGTATAATATTGTTTGGTTAGATGGAATCTACTTTATCCTATTCTAAGAAGAAAGGAACTAATGTCTCTCCATAATGTATCGAGGCTAGACTTAGAAAATATTTTAATATTGAAGCCATTAACAAGACATGGGTTAACGGGTTGGGGTTAAAGTTTCATTTGTCTGGTGGCCCATGATGCACTATATTGAGGGAAATGTGATAGATAGGTAAGAACAATTTGCTATTTAGATGCAATTTGAAGAGGCTAAGGGATACTATGCTAAACTTGATGAGCAACCTACTCTCCCTCTGTATATTTCATCTTTGTGTACACAATTAAAATTTAGTTGAAATTTATGTGGTTTCCTCTTTTGTTGCTAAAAACTTTAGCGAAAGTTGATGGGGCATAATTTGGTTTTAAACAACTTTTTTACTCATTACTGGTTCTTTACTGAATGAATGATCATGTATTAGTAATTTAGCTACAACATGACAAATACTTGTTTTATATTGAAGTGGGCTCATGTGGCTAGAAACATTAGATGCATCTAGTAATAATATATCATACGCACTTTGTGTTATAGTTTCCTTGTGTAGGAAGGATGACACAAAAAGATGGAGAATCAGTATTGTTTCTCTTTATTTACAATTTTTGAAGTATGTTCTTGTTGTTTTGTACAATATTTTCCTTATAACAAGTATTTCTTCTCCTTCGCATGTACGTTTTGGTTATTAGGTACCATGATACACCATTTTAAAGTCTTGACAAACTTTTTACAATATGTAGCTTTACATTCGTACTTTGAAATTATGACGATGGCTTATCTATTGGCAAGTAACATAATTGTAACCTTTTAAAGTATTAATAAGAGGGTGAGGGAACCTCTAACCCTCTTATGCTTATTTTAAAAATATCTAATACTGTAACTATAAGTATATCTATACCTTGTAAGCCTTCCAATACATGGATTTAATAACTACAAGGAAAACCTAATAAGTATGAATCCTAAGTTACATCAACAAGATCTCTTAAGATATGGATAATGGAAATGGAGATTTCAGAAAGGGAAAATATTTAAAGCTTTTATATAAGAAGGGGTGATCATTCCACTTCAACCAATGCCTTATCCTTTTGGAAAAATCAAAAAAATATTTAGTAGAGTCAAAGAATAACTATAAGAGTTATACCAATTTACATAATTAATACAATCCCCCTTCAAACAAACAACTAATCACGTACACTAAGATCAAACTATTTATTAGATTTATGCAATTCGAATCCAAAATATAGAAAATTAAATATTAATGAGTGGAAATGAAATCAAAACTGCATAAGGATTATATAATTATGTGCTTTAGTGATTTCATGTCAAACATACACATGTTATTACCAAATTAAGATCATAACAACTTAAGTGATTACACATAAAACTATAATGATAACTTCCATATACATCCCCCATCTCACTTATGAATCAAGTAAACATACAAGCTACTCTCCCAAATCTAAAATTATTATTTCTCATCCTAAACATATAAAACATATGAAAACTAAACACCTACAAGGCTAAGCAACTAAAGGGACCATAGATCTGACCAAAAATAACAAGTTGAAAGATTAACCAAGATTGAAGATGATTTATGAATCCATCACTCCATCTATTTATAAAAATTTAATATGACTTTCCATAAGGGGAACATGAGGAAATGAGGATGAACAGAAATAATTAGAGAGTTGGAAAGAGTAGACATGGATCACTCCACAATCCCCCTAGAGATCAAGTGAGAATTAGCACTTCAATTGTAATATGTAGTAGATCCAAGGGTCTTAATTAAACAATGTGAAAATCATATAGAAACTATATATATGTGTGTGTGTGTGTATATGTGTGTGTGTGTGTATGTGTGTGTATACACACACACAAATATATATATATATATATATATATATATATATATATATTTATAAAGTATCTTAAGATATCCCTCAAAATCCCTTCCTTCATTCCTCCACTATCCCCTACCTTACCATATTATATGTCTTCAATCTAGGGCCTTCTATAATCCTCCATAACCACTCCTTATTTCTTTTCAATAGGCATTTCTCATCCACTTGAAAAAATTATCCCATTTCTTCTAAAAACCTAAGATTATTGCAATCGAGGAAAAATTAGGACCCACATATGTGCAAAAGTGATAAATAAAGAGAAGAGGAATGGAAAATCGTGAAAGTGGAGAAAAATAAGTACCACACTTATGTCATGAACTACTTGTAAACTAGACTCTTATTTCCCCCAAATTGATACCAAAATGTACCCATATGAATAATGTTTCCAATGGTAATAATCACCCTCAAAAATATTTGTCTATCAAAATTTATGAGAAAAACACCAAAGATCTATATATAGCCCATTCCATCAAAAATCACGTGAAATATTAAAATCTTCAACTATAATCCATTTACATTTTTCTTATTTGACCACGTGATTTTTTTATCGGGACATGTGTTAACCCCTAGTTGGCTATAAGAGTGGCCATGTGGTAAGTCATGGTTTTCTATGGGATCAAATTTCTATCTCCATTCTTCCCCATCATTCTGTGTTTTCCCTCACTCACTATTTCTAACACCTAAGCTTTTGAATGTGCACCACATGTTAATATCTCATTTTTTTCATTTGACCTAAAAATATGCCATGTGGCATCATTTCATGTACTCATTTTTTAGGATTTTTCAAACTTTGTTGCCTTAACTATTTTTCCCACGGGTTATGAGTTTACAAAAATGCACTATGTGGTAGCATCCTACATCTCCCAAGATCTAGACAAACCGATTGATCTACCCCCATATTTCAACTTCCCTAACATGTGATTTCATGGAATTATGCCACATAAAATAGTCTTGGTTTCTAATGTTCGGCACATTTACCTTAGCCCATTTTTTTTTTTTTCACAAGATCATGTGTCTTCCATTCGAGTTCTATGACTTTGGGCTCATTTTCTAATTTAACCGATCACCACCGAGTTCCCGACTTCACATAATTACACCACATGACACAATCTTGTATTTCATCATTGGACACCTTTACATTCTTTCCATGCCTTAGTCATTTTTTCACTCATTCAACTTATTGACCAAATACTTAGCCAAAACATAGACTAATTTTGTAGAGCTCCACTTAACAATGGACACACTTCTATATAAAAATCTTGTGTTTATCATCTTCTCAATGGATGTGGAATAAATACCTAAGGATGAAACATATATATTATTCTAAACATGATTATATATTTACCCATAGCTCTTCAAAATAAAACTAGGTACTACCTTTAACACGTGTCCAAACAATGGAAATGGGAAAAAATAGAAAAATATTGCGGTGAACATGGATTCCAACAGTCTCGCATCCTCTTATTAGATTTGAGAGAACAAAAAGGGACATGAATAGACATGTGACCATGAGTGTGAAAAAAATGAAGCTCCTATACGCATCTTCAAACTTTATTGAACATGATGAAGGGCTCAAATACATCCCGAGTCCATAAAAATTTATCTCAAAGGCTGCACATAATGTGGTAGGACATTTTGGGTGCCAACAATGTCCATAATCAATACATATTTGCATGTTTTCCACATATCATTAAAATAATCATTTTCTATGTATAAATTCTCCATGAAATCAAATCCCACGACTTCCACTTACATCTCATTTAATAAGAAGCACCATCTATTTGACATACTTGCAACTCTATTAGATTCTCCACTTCTATATTTCCACACAAAAGAACACCTTTGCATAAATTAAACCCATTTCATATATCATTAATTTAGCTTACTTTAACTATTGATGAATTTTGGTGTTTTGATACTATACATACAACACAAACTCCATAAGAAACAAATAATTCCCATATTTCTTAGAGATGAAAAAATGACATAAAATCCATAACCACATTGTAGACACTTAAATTCTATTTTTACAATCTTATTGCTAAAAGCACACAAATCACTCTCATTCTTACCATTTCCATTATAATTAGTGATTTCCACTAATTAACTAACGTTTCTTACCATTTTGGTCAATTAACAATGCTTTGTTGATTACCTATCCTCTTTGCATTCAGGATGTCACTTTACGACAAATCAGTAAGTCAAAATCCTCTTCCAAACAGACAATTAGCGATTATTAGCTAATTAAGCCTATTTTACCCTTGTTTTGGTCAATATACCCTATTATTGGCTCAAACCCCTCTTCCAACCACTCAAAATCACCCCACTTCCTTCCACAACATCTCAAAAGGATTCAAAATCTTATCCTAGCCTCCTAATTGACCCTAAGTGGTTGATTAAGGCTCCTCACATCCTAATCACTTGTTAATTCACTAATCATGATTAGCAAGCCTTAATCAAGATTATCAATTCTTAATCTACTTTGTACTTTTAGTCCCACATGCACCAAGATGCTAGTTTTCCTCAAAGGAAAAACTATAAAAAGGACTAACCACATACCTTTAAACTTTACACCATGCTTTGAATTGCATATCATATAAGAAATATGATTAATAGCCAAGCTCAATCCTTGCCTCAAGTCTTCAATGGGGTTAGTAGATGGGTATCCAATATGATCTTGTAGTCATTGTTGGAGAGACCATCTCACCTTCCTTGGAGTAGCAACAACTCCCAATTTGATTGCTCCTAGATCTATTTAGGTCTATGTTAGTTAATTGAACATACTAGTAGGCATGCTTTAGCTAGGTTTTGAATTATATTCATGTTAGTTGTTTCAAGCATTCCATTAAGCTTTTATCTTTGATGTAACTATTGTTAGATTCAATAAGAATTTTCTCAATTATACTATGTGGTGTTAGTCTTAGCTTTGCTTTGGAAGTTTTAGTAGTCTTCACACATTATTTTATCTTTGTATTGTTTAGTTTATATTTAGAGTAAGAGAAGGGTTTACCTTCTTGACTCAACACCACTCATATAGATGTGCTACCATCCTCACAATCAACCTAAAACATCTTACTAAAATTAGGCAATACTAATAATGGCTATTTTTCACTTTATTATTCAAACTATGGAATCTACGCTCTATTTGGATTGTCCAGATGAACCCTTTCATGTCACATATCTTGACCTCTCTATGATAAGTACACATATTCCATTGAATTTTATAATGAACTTGATATAAATGCTTTCCAATCCATGGATTTTGCGGGATTTAAACATGCTTCTATGTGATTCCCATTCAATAATAGTTATCACCTTCTTAGGGTCCATATTCAACCCATCTTGGGAAATCATGAAACCAAATTTTACCAATTCCTTATTCATAAAGTTACATTTATTCAATTCTACCATCATCTTCTCCACTCACAGTCATTACAACACTTGTCTCAGTTGTGTCAATTGTTCTTCCTTTCTCCTACTAAAAATCAAAATGGCGTCCGGATACATAATATAAAGCTTTTGGATAAAATATTTCAGCACTTCATTCACGGGTCTCATAAATATACTAGGTGTGCTAGTCAACCCAAATGGCATGAAGATCCATTCATAAAAACTATCTTATGTTGTGAACAAAATATTGTATTCATCCCTTTTCCATGGTCATAATTTGGTGATAACCAATCTTTATATAAATCTTTGTGAAGTATCATTTTCCATTCAAGAAATCCATATAAATTCATCCATACATGAAAGCATAAATGTATACATGATATTTATCTATTTGATTGATCTAGAATCAACACACATCCTCCACTCCCCACATTTTGTTGGTGATAACATTTCAATTACTCTACGGAGGCTCAAATTCTCTCTCATCAACCATTTATCCATCAAATATTGTACTTTACTTCTTCATTCTCCTTAGGCATCATCAAATATGCAACATTGTTTGGGAAATATATCATGGAATCAGATCCTTATGATGAATTATACTTTACATTGATGGTGGACAATTATGTATATCATGGGATATAATCTCCTAAAAATATTCCATCAACTCCTTCATTTTGCTTGAAATTTTACCATATTCTTCTACTTTCTCAACTTGATTGGTTTTAAGAATGAAAGCATCGATTATTGTCTCCTTCTTTGCCTATTTGAGGAATCCCTTTCCAAAAATCAAAAAAATCATTGGAATGATGTCCACTTCTTCACCTTGAACCTTCAAAAGATTCAATACATATTTCTTACCATCCATCACTAAAGTATATGTAATCTCTTGCCATCATGTAAAGATTTCTTAGTGAAGTGCCAAGATTTTTCCAATAAAATATGGCATACATTTATGAGAATTTGTCACAAAAACTTCATCCTTGTACATTCCAATTTTAAATCTTACTCATTGTTCATTCACTAGAACTTGATGCCACATCAACAACCAAGAGTACAACTTATATGAATTTGGTTGCAGGATTCTCTTCAAAACAATAATTCTACCATTTCTTTTGAAATAATATCATTTTTACTACCAATATCATTGATGACATTGTAACACTTAACTATAGGCTTGAAATGGTCTTGAAAATATTCTTCTTCTATGTTGGTGCATTATCTTCTTTTCCTAGTTTCGCAACACTCTCTTTATCATGTCATATTCACCGCATTTAGATTTTTCTACGTAATTGACTAACACAATCTACTCTTCTTTTCTTTCACGATACATGATTGATATCCTCATTACTTATATTACCATTGTTTTGTTGTGCATGTAGGAATTCAAATGCTCTATGCCCAATTTCTCTCGCATCTAAAGGATGTACTCATGAATCTCTTACCTCTTCCATGTCCATAGTATCCTTTTCCTTTATAAGGATGTATAATTCCCCTTAGAGCTTGATTATTTTTATGAGAAGTGTTTTCTTCTTATCCTATGAATTATCCTCTTCCAAAATTCTTCTCCTCTAGTTTTACTTTGTTTCCTTCTATAAAACTTCTCCTCAACATTCAATGCACATTGATAGGATTCCTATACTAAATGTAAACTCATCATTCCAAAATCATCCTAAATAGAAATACATAGCACATTCACATATCTAAATATAATTTCCATGTCATCTTCAACATGGCCAACTATAATAGTGAACCTATAAAACTCCTCAAAGTGTAATACTTTACAATCATACCTTTTTATCTAAAGTTTTGTATTTTCTTAAACAAACTCATATGATAATTAGAATATAGAAACTTACTTTTCAACTTTGCTACTATTCTATTGCAAGAGTTCAGGTTTATCTTAATTTCTTCTAACTCTTTGTGTTCGCACATAACCCACCACAATGATGTTTTCCTTTCATCTTCATTTACACAAACTTTACCTTATTAGGATCCTCCATTTGTAAACCGTTAATATTTATCCAATAGATAAGTGATCCATTCAATGAATGCTTCAAAGCACAAACTCCTTGAGTAATTAGGAGCATCGTACCTTGACATATTTCCCATTCTTGTAATGGCTGCAAATAATCTATCCTTTGGTTTACTAACCATTTCTTCCGCCTTGACTTCAAGTGATTCTTTTTCTTCTTCTTCATATTTTCTTACTTCTACGACAACTCCTTTGCATTTTGAAATCTCTAAAGCCTCTAATCAGCTTGATCTCCTCTCAACATCTTGGGAAGATTGATGAATTTTAGTGCTCTTCTTATTCTATTGACATGTATTACTTTTTTATGCCATTTCTATCCCTCACACTTGAAACGAACAAAAATAACCTCTTTAACACCTTATACCCAACACTCTTCACATTAGAAGATGTCCTCATAGTTTTTATCCATATTCATAAATTTAGGGGCAAAAATCACCGCCCATGGTATAATTTTCTATAATACCAAGTGATGCAATCCAATTAGACAATCAAATATGCAACCTTAGAACTCACACTTGACGATATTGGGAACATGCAAGACACATGACCATATGACGCAACATGAAACAACATGTTTACTTTATTGATTGACTAAGGAAATTATAACTACACACACCATTATGTTATTACAATCTTGCTACGAACTTCATTATTGTTGTATCACAACTATTCCACATGCTTTATATGCTACACGGGTTATAGCTCTATTTGAACTTGCACTTAATCACAAATATCTACTAGAACTAAACTTGGTCACCTGGTTTGGATTTCCTTCATAAAGCACAACTAACTCTTAGTCTCTTCTATCTTTCTTGCTCAACATAGCCAATCCTATGAACAATGATGTTTTATCCATATAAAGAGACTTGATATGTAAGTTCAATTGTTTTAAATCCAAAAATACATGACCATTCATATTACGATGTGACTTTGTAAAATCTAGTTGTTATGTTTCTTCTCGACAAGTGGATGACACTCTAGAAATTGTGCTAACATAACTCAACCTTGGTACATGATACTAGATAAGGCTCATAGTTGGGAGAGTTATTCACCAATGTTAGACAATCATTATCGTATACCACATAAACCCCAAAGATATTGTGGGGACAATGGAGATATAAAGAAAAGAGAGAGAAGTGATACTACAAGAGATGTATGGTGTTGTCAGACAGAGCTTCATGGAATGCTCCACATACACTTGGATGAAGAAGGGATGATTATCAAGGTTATAAAAGTATTCACATGTGCAACGGGATCTAGAAATATATGGCGATCCACAATAATGGTGATAGATGATAGAAGTAGGTAAGAAACACTATGGGTCTCGTGCGGAGTTATACGAGATCTTTGTGGCACATTCGCAATGACCTCGTTAATATATGGACATGTCCCTTCATATATCGGTATGTGTATGTCACATTTTCAATTGTTGCAAACTTACTATTCTTTGCCAAAGCTTCCTATAGGATGCACCCCGACACAAGATGACAGAGAATGATATATACTATTTTTGAATTCTACATAAAAATATAACTACATGACATTCTCAAATATTATATCACTTGATTTTTTGTGTAAGTTATACACATAATACAAGCTATCACATTGCATTATAACATGTTATATCTCTTTAAAAAAATATAACCTAAGATCAAATATTGAGCACTTATGCCATTGAAAAATAATATGTAGTAACAAATAATGAAAAATTGATGACTGAGAGAGATATCACAGTGAAGAGAGAACATAAGTGAATTTTTCAACTTCCGAGAATTATTGAGTGCTCCATGCCCTAAAGTTGCTTAAAAGTGCCTATAAACCCTAAATTGAAATGAATAGTGGCAACGATTCTTGAAATATGGAGTTTATCTCTCCACTAGACTATTTGCTTTGGTTATTTGTCATTGTCTTAAATAGATCCCAATACATTATAAATATTTTAAAAGTAGAATTAAATATTATTAAAATAAAAGTTATTTATAGACTCGAGTAAATGTAATTCACGTGGCGAAAAATATTTGAAAGATAAAATATCACTGAAATAATTATTTATGCACTCGAGTAAATGCACTCACATGGGGTAAGAATATCAACAAAGGAGCCATGTTATTTAAGTGTATGAGAAAAAATCAAAGGGGAACATTCGACACGTAAGAAACAAAAACGGAAGCATTAACGTGCTTTAATTCGTAGGTATATTCGCCAAAAGTTTGGGATACGTTATTATCCACTTCGCTATTATACAAAAATACACTTTAAAAACGAATCCACATAAATGTTTAGACATATAGCAAAAGGCCAAAGGTGTACTTCATTTAACATTTGTTCCATTCAAGCCATATATAATCTTCTAGAGAAGCCATACATGACTTCAACCTTGGGTAGCCACAAGGTAGGCCCTAAGTCCTACTATTTCACTTTGTCGAAAATAATTTTACATTATGAATGTAATGCATCCATTCCTTATGTTGAAGGCATGTTTACAAATCGGGAGGATATCCTATATGGATCGAACCTACCTGGTTCGATACCACGGTCTACAATAAAATATTATATATTGTGTTGTTTTTTCATCTTTAGTTAGGTGTTTTTGGCCTATGAGAAGACAACACGCGACCAAATAGGGGAGATGTTCAAAAATTACTAACTTGGCGATTCCTCGGTACATGAATGGGAGCAAGCTTGGGCCGGTGACATGAGTCCGTTATTGTTAGTGTAAGTGGGATCGATCTAGCACCTTGTTGGACAATTACTTGCAACCGAGCGAAGTTGAGTGGAGTTGGTGAGAGGGATTCATAGTGGGTATGGGAGCCAACTTAGGGGTGGAAGCAACAAGAGAGGGCCAAGTGGCGGCGGGGAGGGGCAATTGGCCTTTCGTATTGCGTCACATTGGTGTGAGGGTTCCAATAATAAATGTAACCGGTGTTGGAGTTCACCAAAGTTCACCATAACTCTAAAAGACTCATATTGTGTGGTGCGTATTGAGGCACTAGGGTGGTGGTTGTTATTACCCCTTGATTTTCCATTTTTCTAGATCCAAATCATAACTCAACGGTCTCAAAACCCCTTATCGGTTTACAATTGCTAACTTGCTACCAACTTGTGCACAAGGAATTTGTTTCAAACCTATACATTATTTTGTACACTTTGATGGTTGTATTAGTAAAAATTCATCCTTATAAATTAGAAAGCAATTTTCTCTTGACAACATTAGAAATCATATGGAGTCTCAGTTTAAAATTTTCAATCCGACAAATAAAAGCTATCTCTCACTCATATGACCAACCGACAAAGGAGCTTAATTATCGATGATTGTCCATGCATCCTATGTTTTCTTGTAATTAATTGAGCTTAAAACTGAAAAGGGAGACTACAAAGTGCTACAATAAGCAATCAATAGGTTGTGTTTCGAACTTGGAACCTATTGGATTTTTACCATTTTTCATTTTGGCCTCTTTAAGCGCAAATTGTGCTCACATGAATAGTGTGCATGTTTCTTCGCAATCACTCGAGCTTAAAACTAAAAGGGGGCCTACAAAGTGCTACAAAAAGTAAGCAATTTGGTTGGGTTTCAAACCTTGAACCTATTAGATTGTCCCCTTTTTTTTTTTGGCCCCTTAAGCACATATTGCACTCATGTGAATAATCCAAGTGAGATTGAGATGATAAAGTGGAGCACAAATAAAAGATATTTTTGGTTAGGGACACTTTGAGCCACTGGAATAGGTGTAGGACATGCAAGTATTTGATTCCCACCTTTTTATTTCCAACTTTCCATTCATCTCTTCATTTTACGTGACAAAATAAACTTTGTCAAATCAATAATCTTGATGCCAAAATAAAAATAAAAATAGAAAAGCTCATTTTATGGTAGTCATCGTGTTGTCTCCACCATACAACCCTTGGCACATGCCGAGAATAGTTTTCCTCCCTGCCAATTAAAGTATAGATAACTTCCATGGATGAAGGACATGTATGTCATTTCTTCCCAAGCCGCAAACAAAGAACAAGGTCCATTGTATCCAGGCATTGGGTTTCAACCTAGAACTTGTTGGAATTTCCCCTTTTATTTTGACCCCTTTCAGTGTAAATTGCACTCATGTTAAAAATGCAATCGAGATGGAGACAATAGTGTAGAGCACAAACTATTTATTACCTTGATAGTAAACAACAACTATTGACATTGAAAATTAATCGCCTACTACTTTCCTTCTAAGATATCTCCAAAATACTTTTCCTCGATGCCTTGCACGCCACACTCCCTTTCTCCTTCTAATGATTGACAAAAATGACATGTGCTTATAGGAAAGAAGAGTTTCACACTGGTTCCCCCAACGTTTCATCCAACCTTTGAGTTCTCCTCCCTTAAACCCCTTCTTCATTGCCCATCTTCCTCTGTTGTTGTTTTGGCCCTTCCAGGTTTCGGTTCTTGATGTATCCCCTTCAACATTTTTGTCATACATTTAACGTATAATTTCTCATAAATAATGTAGTTAAAGTTAATAATAGACTAATAAGTGGGGGTTTTGAAGAATATTTGATTTGTCACGAATTTCAATGTAATTGTGAAAAATAGATAGTGCGAGTTGATCATCTAGTAAGGTGAACAAGACCTAAAAACATTATAAGAAATAAATAACTTTGACTTGAACTATGTATATATTGTTCTAGGATTTAAATGGTATAGTTCAGTCATTGCACGCACATGCAAAAACTAATTTAACGATCCTATTCATCAACTTCACAATTCCAAAAGTCTTACATGCATTTTTGCAGAGTGTGTCACTTAGTAGTAAATTTCTAAAACACTTACAATTGTGGGATTTGAAATGTTACCGCTTAATTTTGGGATTTATCATTACATCCTCTCATTCTTGGGGTCCCCTGCGATGTATATATTGTTCTAAGATTAAAATGGTATAGTTTGGGTCATTATTGCACATGCAAAAACTAATTTAATGATCATAGTCCAATCAACTTCATAGTTCCAAAACGCTTGCTCACTTTTTTTTACATGAGTGCGTCACTTGGTAGTAAATTTCTAAAACACTTGCAATTATGGGATTTGAAATGTTACCTCTTAATTTTGGGATTTACCATTACATCCTCTCATTCTTGGGGTCCCCTTCTACACTAATTCCCCTATTTGTACTATTATTACCGGTGCAAAAATTATAAATAAATTTTTCCCATATATTGTAATGAATTGTGTAACATTTGGGAAACTAATATCTTTTTTCAAAATTCCAATAATGCATAAATACTAGGAAATAACACAAAAGACTGGGATATATCCAAGGGCCTTTGTTATCCCTTAATATTATTATCAATCCCCTAAGATATTGTAATATATTTTAACCAACTCATTACTTATAATACAGTGTTCATCAAGAAACCTACTACAATACAAATGCCCAACCCTTATCACTTTAAATGTGATAATGAATGTTTGATGCCGCACAAAAATGATATTCAAATTTCTATATATATGCTTGAAGTTTTCTCTAAATGCTTGTAATAATTGATTTGACATGGGGAGTAGTTCGGAGATTCTTGGACCTCAAATAATTCGTGAAACTATAGTGTTGCTCTACATCATGATTTTGTTATGCCAATGTCTTTAGTAGCATACCACACACATGTGTGGATACTTAAAGGCCCAAACTCATCTAAAATACCACACTACTCTTGCAGTGTCAATGTTGTACCACACGGATCTATAGTAACCCCAATTGAAGATGATGAATTTATGATTAGTTATGAAATAGTTGTAGCAATTTGTAGTGCCCACATTTTTATAGCTCCAGTTATCTGTTGGTTCCTTTATTCCTAGACATGTTTTGATTGAGACTCTGATAGACTTTGGACATTTTACTATGATATTTTATCCTCATGGACATTATGGCATTTTGGGCGCGTAGCGCTAATTGGACTAGATTCGATATCTTGATATATTTCTTATGATGTTGATGACACTAACAGGGTTATATGATAGACTTATTGGTTAGATGTTAGTCTCTTGTGGTTGATTTGATTAATGATATAGTGTTTTGGATTTAATGATGGTGATTTTCATGCTAACCTAAGTGTATGTCGTTGCAATTTTATTGTGGATGATTCATGGCAAACTATGTGGGTAATTGTATGCATTGCACTATCAATTGTAAATTATGTTCGAACATTATAAGTTTGATTGATAGTGTGATATTTAGATGATGTTTATTATATTGGACAGATGCGGTTAATGTGTGTAATGAGTGTGCAGGTGACAGGTATAGGAGAGCATGGGTTTCAGGGCAGCTACGCAATTGTGCACAAGCGGCCCACGGGCTGAGTCCTAACCATGCTAAATGTTTGAGGCCTTAGATTAGATGTATTTAATTGGGCACCATGGGTGAACCCTCAATTTGTAATGTAATTATGTCTTGTAAAATTAATTATGTTTAGGGTGTGTTTTATTAAGTAAACTAGCTTAGGGGTTTAATGATCTTATCTTAAGTTAAGTGTTGGTTTTGGGAAAGTGTGTGTGTATTGGTAGAAGGGATTGGGGACCACATGTGAACCTTGGGTGGACCCCACACCCTCTACCCATGTGCCCAAGCATGCCAAACCCGAAATTGGGTTATTTTGGGTAATTTTTGGGACCCCTTTTGAGTTTGGGGGTTCCCTTAGCATGAAAATGGGCCCTTGGACCCTACCTAATAGGTAGGGGGGCCTATTTCCAAGGTTTGGAGGGAGTTTCCCTCCCATTTAGCCCTCTTTAGTCACCATCCATGTAAGATGGTTGGGTTGTGTGAAAGTGTTAAAAGTTGCTCCACTTTGTTTTATTTTAGTTTTTGGTATTTTGGGTGAAAAGGGATAAAAGGTGAGTTTACTCTTACTTATTTGGTTTTGGAATCTTTGACTTTTGAGGGAGAGGGGGTGACACTTGTCATTTTCTCATTGGTGAGGAAACTTTTGGGTTCCTCTTTTATTCTTCCTCATGTGGAAGGAATGGGTCTTCTTGGTTCTTTTTTTTTTTTTGAGCACTTGGAGAATTTTGGGAGCTTGGAGGGGAGCTTGGACAAAGGGGAAAAGCTTAGAGTCTTGGAAAGCATTATAGAGGTAGGATTCTTAACCTTTTTCCTTCTTAGTTTTGTTATCTTGTAAACTATGCTTGATCAATAAAATAGTGTGTGAAATGATGTGTTGAGAAGTTGTATGGTGAATGTGGTTGTTTGCTTGTTCTTGTTATTTTTCTTTGTTTTCTCTCCACCATCATTTGGAATGATGGTTTTTTTGAGAATGTAGGGGAGAGAGGGATTTCCCTCTCAAACGTCATGGTTGTTGGTCAGCCATGAAGGTCCCTTATCATCCCCTCATATGGTTTGAGGTGGGAGAAAGGTTCACATGGCTTGAACCTTTCCCCATTCTTGGTGAGAAAACCCTTTTGGGTTTGAAAATCCTCCCAAGAAGGATTTCTATAGCATAAAGGAGGAATAAGGAGGATGAATGATTTAGGAGCTATAAGGAGTTTGTATATATGTACTTGTTGGTGCTCCTATGGTTGGACACCTTGATTTAGGCATCCTACTTCCTCTCTTACCCCTTGTGAGGTTGACCTTTTTCTTCTCATGTTGTGGTTTTCATTGTATAGTAGGTCTAAGTGGTTGAAAGGTCTTATGTCCTCTTATCGTCATGATGCCATTATGGTCACTATGGATAAGTTGACCGAGGTGCGCATTTCTCACCAACCAAGGTCACCTATAATGCACAGCCATCGCCAAAGTGTTCATGGAGGACATTGTTAGATTGCATGGGATTCCAAAGATGATCATCAATGAGCAGAGACACTATCTACACATCGAGTTTTACGGACTTCTTTTCGGGAGGCCTTGGGTACACATATTAACTTCGATTCGACATATCATCCGAGAGACAGATGGGCGGAGACAAAGAGGTTAATCGGGTTCTTGAGGACATGTTGAGGATGTACGTGATGGACCAGCGAAGAAGTGGGAAGACTATTTACATTTAGTTGAGTTTGCCTACAATAACAGATTATCATAGCTCCATTGGCATGGCTCCCTATCGGCTTTGTATGGATGACCATGCGCAGGACACCTTTGAGTGGGATAGACTAGATGACAGAGTTATTTGGGGCCAGCTTACCTTTAGGATTTAGAGCAGCGGTTGTTCGATTTGGCGCGTCTTGAGCGAGGCTAGAGCACGCCGAAGGCGTATGCACAGACACAAGAGGAATGATCGTCACTTCTCAGTGGGTGACAAAGTCTTCTTGAGGGTTCGTCCTCATAAGAGTCCGATCCATTATGGAAAGGGTTCTAAGCTATCGCCTCATTTTGTGGGGCCTTTTGATATTCTTGAGGTCATCGGTCCAGTTTCCTATCGCCTAGCTTTGCCACCACGCCTTGCACGGGCCCACGACATTTTTCATGTTTTTGTACTACGTAGATATGTACCAGATGTTTCTCATGTTTTGGATTGGTCGGCATTATAGGTAGAGGATGGAGGGCAGTGGAGATTGGAGCCCGTATGCATACTGGAGCACCGGAGGTTGGCCTTTCGGGGTCGAGATTTGGACCAGGTTAGAGTGCACCAGGACCAATATGACGAGTCATCACTACACCGGAGGATACTACACCACCGAGGGCTAGATATCCCTATCTCTTCCAATGACTTCCAGGAGGAAGTCTAATTCTAGGAGAGGGGGATGTAGTGCCCACATTTTTATAGCTCCAGTTATCTGTTGGTTCCTTTATTCCTAGACATGTTTTGATTGAGACTCTGATAGACTTTGGACATTTTAGTATGATATTTTATCCTCATGGACATTATGGCATTTTGGGCGCGTAGCGCCAATTGGACTAGATTCGTATACTGATATATTTCTTATGATGTTGATGACACTAACAGGGTTATATGATAGACTTATTGGTTAGATGTTAGTCTCTTGTGGTTGATTTGATTAATGATATAGTGTTTTGGATTTAATGATGGTGATTTTCATGCTAACCTAAGTGTATGTCGTTGTAATTTTATTGTGGATGATTCATGGCAAACTATGTGGGTAATTGTATGCATTGCACTATCAATTGTAAATTATGTTCGAACATTATAAGTTTGATTGATATTGTGATGTTTAGATGATGTTTATTATATTGGACAGATGCGGTTAATGTGTGCAATGAGTGTGCAGGTGACAGGTATAGGAGAGCATGGGTTTCGGGCAGCTACGCAATTGTGCACAAAGCGGCCCACTGGCCGAGTCCTAACCATGCTAAATGTTTGAGGCCTTAGATTAGATGTATTTAATTGGGCACCATGGGTGAACCCTTAATTTGTAATGTAATTATGTCTTGTAAAATTAATTATGTTTAGGGTGTGTTTTATTAAGTAAACTAGCTTAGGGGTTAATGATCTTATCTTAAGTTAAGTGTTGGTTTTGGGAAAGTGTGTGTGTATTGGTAGAAGGGATTGGGGACCACATGTGAACCTTGGGTGGACCCCACACCCTCTACCCATGTGCCCAAGCATGCCAAACCCGAAATTGGGTTATTTTGGGTAATTTTTGGGACCCCTTTTGAGTTTGGGGGTTCCCTTAGCATGAAAATGGGCCCTTGGACCCTACCTAATAGGTAGGGGGGCCTATTTCCAAGGTTTGGAGGGAGTTTCCCTCCCATTTAGCCCTCTTTAGTCACCATCCATGTAAGATGGTTGGGTTGTGTGAAAGTGTTAAAAGTTGCTCCACTTTGTTTTATTTTAGTTTTTGGTATTTTGGGTGAAAAGGGATAAAAGGTGAGTTTACTCTTACTTATTTGGTTTTTGGAATCTTTGACTCTTGAGAGGAGAGGAGGTGACACTTGTCACTTTCTCATTGGTGAGGAAACTTTTGGGTTCCTCTTTTTATTCTTCCTCATGTGGAAGGAATGGGTCTTCTTGGTTCTTTTTTTTTTTTTTTTTTTTTGGAGCACTTGGAGAATTTTGGGAGCTTGGAGGGAGCTTGGACAAAGGGGAAAAGCTTAGAGTCTTGGAAAGCATTATAGAGGTAGGGTTCTTAACCTTTTTCCTTCTTAGTTTTTTTATCTTGTAAACTATGCTTGATCAATAAAATAGTGTGTGAAATGATGTGTTGTGAAGTTGTATGGTGAATGTGGTTGTTTGCTTGTTCTTGTTATTTTTCTTTGTTTTCTCTCCACCATCATTTGGAATGATGGTTTTTGGAGAATGTAGGGGAAGAGAGAGGGATTTCCCTCTCAAACCTCATGGTTGTTGGTCAAGCCATGAAGGTCCCTTCTCATCCCCTCATATGGTTTGAGGTGGGAGAAAGGTTCACATGGCTTGAACCTTTCCCCATTCTTGGTGAGGAAACCCTTTTGGGTTTGAAAATCCTCCCAAGAAGGATTTCTATAGCATAAAGGAGGAATAAGGAGGATGAATGATTTAGGAGGTATAAGGAGTTTGTATATATGTATTTGTTGGTGCTCCTATGGTTGGACACCTTGATTTGGGCATCCTACTTCCTCTCTTCCCCCTTGTGAGGTTGACCTTGTTCTCCTCATGTTGTGGTTTTCATTGTATAGTAGGTCTAAGTGGTTGAATGGTCTTATGTTTTCTCTTATTGTGTGTTTAATCCCCATTATACTTGTGCACATTGGAAGCTAGTTCCTCTCTCCCATGGGCTTGGGGGAGGCTAGCATGACTTCCAACCATGGAAAGGCATGTGATGATGCCTATTGGTTGGGTGGTAAACAAGCCATGTTCTCTTGGAGTTGGATTCTTGTAGGAGTATTGGAGTTGGAGCTCATGTTGGAGATAGTTGAAGCCTCTTGCCATCTTGGTCATCCTCATCTTTTGTGGGCATTACCATTCATGTTGTAAATAAATGTGGCTTGTAAAGTTTCACATTCTTGTATATAACCATTTTGTACTTATTGTTTCTTGAAAACATTGGTCATCACAAAGAAAGTTTCTATTTTATAGTTGCAAGAATCTTGTAAGATTGTCATTTGAATTTATAATGAAACCAAGAACTTTTTATTTTCAATGCCTTCATTTGGAAAGATTTGTTGTTTAGAAATATGCAATATAGATGTGCATTACATATAAAATCTGAAAGTTTAGTGTGCTTGCATTACAAAAAAAATATGGCATTACATTTGGTATCAGAGCCGTGGTTTAAACACACGGACTCTTTGGGTAATTTTGGTTTTATTTTATTCTTATTGTTTTGTTAAAAAAAAAAAAGTAATAAATGTTGTAGAAATTTAAAATACTATTTAGTCATTTCATTTGAAGGAATTTTAGTTGTTATATGGAGATTGATATTAGTATTGGAAGGAAATATTATTATTTTGAAATTTATCTCCTTTTTGTAAACTATTATAGATCAAGATATTAATTGAAATCAGATTTAAATGCATTCATATCTCTATATGACTTCTTTTAGAAATCTGATTTATTGGAAAACTTAAAAATTGTATCTTTCATAAGACTCACAAAAAAAAGATTTTTAATCCATTATTTTACAACTTGTAACTATTTTCTTTTCTTAATATGTGATTTTGAATATATTGAAAATATATCTAATATAATTGTACAAAAAGATATTCCTTATTTATTATATATTGTTTTCAGTCATATATTTTCATTGTGATATTCTACAATTTATTATACCTAATATTAAACTAAACACACACACACACACACACACACACACACACACACACACACACACACACACACACACATATATGTATATAATGTAATATTAAACATAAAATAAGGATAAATATAAATTAATAGATTACTTGATTATAAGCATGTATATAACAAAAAAACAAAGATATTAAACAAAAAAAAATACATATATATATATATATATTCGTTGTTTTATATTTTATATTTTATATTTAAAAAAAAAAATTAAAATTAAAAAAAAAAAAAAAAAAAAAAAAAAAAAAAAAAAAACAAACTTTTGGGGTGCCAAACCCCCAAACTTCCCCCCTGCCCCCAAGACCCGGACCCTCTTGCCCCCCAAAACCCCCCAGCCCCCCAGCAACGAAACCCCCTGTCCTGTCCCCGTCCCCGCCCGACCTTGCCCCGCGACTCCCAACCCAGACCACTGTTCCCAGCGCCTGACCGCGCCCCGCCCCCCCCGCCCCGCCCCCGCGCCACACCACCCCCAGAGACCATGCGCCCCATGGATTCCCAAACCCCGCCTCCGCACACTTTGATCGCCCCGCGCACCCCCAGTCGCGCCTCCTCTACACACCAAAAAAAAAAAAAAAAAAAATCGCAGCCATTAAAAAATCCGCGGCGGTGGGTATATCAAACACAAGACCAAAGAAAAAAAATGTGTGTGTGTGTGTGTGTGTGATCTTCATTAGAACATATGCTAACATACATAATGAAAGGGAGTAGTGGGCACCCATGAGTCCAACCTCCATTCTAACCTGCACATTCAATTGAAAACACAAAACAAAATGAGAGAAAATGGCATGGGAAAGGAAAGCTAAAAGAAAGAAAAGAAAATATAAAGAGATTTAGGGCAACATTAGGGTGGATTTGAAATCAAGGGCCAAGATTGGATTTGATCCAAGGGCCCTCCTTCAACCCTACTTTTCTTTAAAACATGACTTTTAATGAGATTAAAAAAATAAATTAAAAGGGGGAAAACAAATTAAATTAAAAGGGGTGTGTGGGAAAATTTTAAAAGGGGAAGATTATTTATTTGTCTAGGAGTGTGGAATTTTAATCATAACCCTAGGAAGTTTGATAGGGTTAAAATAAATTAAATTATTATTAGGATAGTGTTAATTTAATTCGGGAGAATTAATTATTATTATAAATTAATTATTAACGGGAGAGAGGCTTAAGCGAGTATCAATAATCATTGATCACCAAAAAAAAAAGATATAAATAAATAAATAAATTAAAAAAAAATAATAATATTAATATTAAATTAATATAACGCTTCCAACAAACGTTTAGAAAGTTTATAAAACATTTTTTTTATCTCGGGTTCAGGATGACACCCAAGAGGGGACGATCGGCTCGAGGTTCGGGACGTAGTGCACCTACGCGGGAGCCGCCGGCCCCCGATTTTGGGCCTCAGATATTGGAGACCCTGCAGCAGCTGATAGGTGTCGTACAGGAGCGCCTTCCACCACCGCAGGTGCCGATAGAGGAGGACATTCAGTTAGGAGACGAGGAGTTGCTTGGTGAGGACGCACATCCAGAGCCACCTGAGCACGACATTCCGAGACGAGAGAGGTCACGCAGCCCTTCCATCCTTGGCGAGAGGGTGGCCTCATTTCGTCACAGCCGTTCACACAGCTTCGAGGGACCTTTTGGAGATATGCGACCCCTCTCACCTGTTAGACCACACCATCAGGATCGAGACACAGGCAGTGTGATTCGAGACCTTCTTCGCCTGCAGCCACCTACATTTACTGGTTCGACAGACGGCTTTGGGGCGAGTCCTGGCTCCTTAGCTTGGATAGCTGCTTTGGCTTGCACTCTCATGAGAGCAACGTCAAAGCCAGGTTTGCCATACACCTCCTCCGAGACGCAGCAGTGTTTGGTGGAGGAATGAGGAGCGGAAGCTCCATTTGACTCGAGATACAATGACCTGGGAGTTGTTCGAGGAGCGATTCAGGGCCCGTATATGTCAGAGCATTTTGTGCAGAAGAGGATCGATGAGTTTCACGACTTACGACAAGGTTACGCTCCGTGGCGCAAAGATGAGAGCGAGTTCTTGGATCTTTTGTAGTATGTAGACTACCTGCAAGATGAGAAGTTGCGGGTAGTAAACAGTTCATTTGGGGCTGAATGCAAGATATAGCAGGAGCTGTTAGGATGTTATCTCCTCCCACACTCGAGAAGGCCGTTGAGAAGGCCTACTTGGCTGAGGAGAATAGGACCAAGGCTCAGGAGCACAGAGAAAGAAACAAGAGCAAGTTCCAGGACAGGATTCAGGCATTCCAGAGTCAGAGAGCACGGGGAGCAGTACCACCCCCTAGAGGAGGATTCTGGTCTTCTCCAGCAGCATCGAGAGCTCCTCCACACCCATCACAGCAGACACAGCATCAGGGACACCAACATCAGAGGGGTAGACAGACTCAGAGTTTTCAGCGAGGTGGGTCTAGAGGTGGTTTTGGTGGGTCTAGAGACAGGAGGCCGGGTACTCATCACTCTCGGCCCGGCCCGCTCAGTAGCTGCTGCTAGGGTTGGACCGGCAGGTTCAGTTCGCCAGAGTATAGGAGGGACCCCATCTCAGCGGGGTACAGGAGGATGTTTTATTTGTGGGGCTCCAGATCATTATGTGCGTATGTGTCCGCACAAGCCCACTACTACGGATATGCAGAGAGCTCCTAGATCCAAGCAGACGGTGGGTGACATGGGACGCACCCATCATGTGTATGCAGCGGTTGACAACCGCTGGTGAGCATCGAGCCACATCATTGAGACGACAGTACTATCGAGGTATTTCTGTCTCGGATTTTTGATTCAGTGTGCTTGATTCCTTTATATCACCTTCTATAGTGGACCAAAGTGTGGGCTAGTGGTGGCTAGCGGCCAAATAGTTGGCGAGTTGAGTTGGCCTCTGGGGCTAAACTCACCGTGGACTCATATGTGGAGATTTGTGTACTCGATTTGGGAGTCTTCTCCACTACGCTTGACCTTTGAGTTATTCCTTTAATATCCTATCAGTTAGTGTTGGGTATGGATTGGCTCGAGGCTCATCGAGCTAAGGTGGATTGTAGAGAGAAGGTCATTGAGTGTCAGGATGATTTGGGTAGTGCAGTTGTGATTTCAGGGATGCAGAGACCCATTTCCTTGCGTATGATCTCGGCTAAGCAACTCAAGCAGAGCATGCGTAAGGGCTGCCAGTTGTTTGCTATCACTTTCAGTGATCGTTCAAACAGTACACCAGAGCATTCACCCCTTGATGATCACGCAGTTTTGAGGGAGTATGCAGATGTGTTTCCAGGGGAGCTTCCAGGTTTACCACCTAGTAGGGAGGTGGATTTCACCATTGACTTAGTGCCTGGATCTGCATCAGTTTCTAGGGCACCCTATTGGATGACGACTTCAGAGCTTCATGAGCTCAAGATTCAGTTAGAGGAGTTGTTAGAGAAGGGTTTCATTCACCCTAGTGTATCTCCTTAGGGAGCGCCTAGTCATATTTGTGAAGAAGAAGGATGGTTCCTCGGGCTTTGTGTAGATTTTATACAATGACTCAACAAAGTCACAATAAAGAACCATTATCCACTCCCTAGGATTGATGACTTGTTTGATCGATGCGGGAGCTAGAGTGTTCTCCAAAATCAACCTCAAGTCGAGGATATCATCGAGTTGCGCATTTCAGATGCGAGACATTCATAAGACAACGTTTCTTCGCACACGTTACGAGTATTATGAGTTCACGGTGGTTCCATTTGGTTTGACCAATGCCCCAGCTGTCTTCATGAGCCTCATGAATGGAGTATTCAGGACATTTCTGGATCGCTTTGTCTTAGTGTTCCTTGATGACATATTGATTTATTCTCGTTCCGAGGAGGAACACGAGGAGCATTTGAGACAGGTACTTCAGGTTTTGAGAGAGCAGAAGTTGTATGGGAACTTGGAAAAATGTAGCTTCTTTCAGATAGAGATTCAGTACTTGGGTCATATCATATCAGGTGAGGGTATCTCCGTAGATCCCTCTAAGATTCAGGCTATCTTGGATTGGCCAGCACCCACATCAGTCACTGAGGTGAGGATCTTCATGGGTTTAGCAGGTATTACCGCAGGTTCGTGCAGGACTTTTCTAGGATTTCTCACCCTATTACTTCTCTTCAGAGGAAAGGGAAGAAGTTTGATTGGTCAAAAAAATGTGAGCAGGCCTTTCAATTGCTTAAGGAAAGGCTAACCACGGCGCCCATCTTAGCAATTCCAGACCCAACAGAGGATTTTGTTGTTTGCACTAATGCATCACTAGAGGGTTTGGGAGCAGTTCTTATGCAGGAGCATCGGTTATTACTTTTGAGTCTCGTAAGCTCAAGGACTACGAGCTTAACTATCCTACTCACGACTTAGAGCTTGCAGCAGTTGTTCATACACTTGTGCGTTGGCGACATTTCCTTTTGGGTAGGCCTTTCACCTTGAGGACAGATCATTGTAGCTTGCAGCATATCTTCTCTCAAATTAGAACCTCAACACTCGTCCACGGCGTTGGATGGAGTTCCTATGTGAGTATGACATGGAGGTGCAGTATATCAAGGGAAAGGAAAATGTTGTTGCAAATGCACTTAGTAGACGACAACATGTGCTTACTTCTTTGACACTGCAATCAGATTTGAGAGGCAAGATACTTGAGCATCTTCCAGAGGATAGGTTTTATGAGGGTGCTAGGCAGATGTTGGATTCTCGGGGTTCTTTTGAGGGCAGAAATTCGGGATGCATGTTAGAGTCGATGATGGATACTTTGGTTCCATAGGCGCATTTATGTGCCTAAGGGCGGTGATCTGTGTAGTTTCATCCTTCACGAGGCTCATCGAGCCCCATATTTAGCACATCCAAGAGTGAAGAAGATGCATGCCGATTTGAGAGAGTTATATTATTGGCCGAGGTCTTTGTCGAGACATAGCATATTTTGTAGCATGGTGTCTTGAGTGTCAGAGAGTCAAGGTAGAGCATTCTCATCCCGCAGGACTCTTATACCCTCATGATATTCCCGAGTGGAAATGGGATGTGATCTCCATGGATTTCATAGTAAGACTTCATATGTCCTCTTATCGTCATGATGCCATTATGGTCACTGTGGATAAGTTGACCAAGGTTGCGCATTTCTCACCAACCAAGGTCACCTATAATGCACAGGCCATCGCCAAAGTGTTCATGGAGGACATTGTTAGATTGCATGGGATTCCAAAGATGATCATCAATGACAGAGACACTATCTACACATCAGTTTTCTGGACTTCTTTTCAGGAGGCCTTGGGTACACATATTAACTTCAGTTCGACATATCATCCAGAGACAGATGGGTAGACAAAGAGGGTTAATCAGGTTCTTGAGGACATGTTGAGGATGTATGTGATGGACCAGCAGAAGAAGTGGGAAGACTATTTACATTTAGTTGAGTTTGCCTACAACAACAGTTATCATAGCTCCATTGGCATGGCTCCCTATCAGGCTTTGTATGGATGACCTTGCAGGACACCTTTGAGCTGGGATAGACTAGATGACAGGATTATTTTGGGGCCAGCTTACCTTTAGGATTTAGAGCAGCAGGTTGTTCTGATTTGGCAGCGTCTTGAGCAGGCTAGAGCACGCCAGAAGGCGTATGCGGACACCAAGAGGATTGATCGTCACTTCTCAGTGGGTGACAAAGTCTTCTTGAGGGTTCGTCCTCATAAGAGTCCGATCCATTATGGAAAGGGTTCTAAGCTATCGCCTCATTTTGTGGGGCCTTTTGATATTCTTGAGGTCATCGGTCCAGTTTCCTATCGTTTAGCTTTGCCACCACGCCTTGCACGGGCCCACGACATTTTTCATGTTTTACGTACTACGTAGATATGTACCAGATGTTTCTCATGTTTTGGATTGGTCGGCATTACAGGTAGAGGATGGAGGGCAATGGAGATTGGAGCCCGTATGCATCTCTGGAGCACCGGAGGTTGGCCTTTCGGGGTCGAGATTTGGACCAGGTTAGAGTGCACAGTGGGACCATATGACGAGTCATCGCCTACAGGGAGGATCTACACCACCGAGGGCTAGATATCCCTATCTCTTCCAATGACTTCCGGAGGAAGTCTAATTCTAGGAGAGGGGATGTAGTGCCCACATTTTTATAGCTCCGATTATCTCGTTGGTTCCTTTATTCCTAGACATGTTTTGATTGAGACTCGATAGACTTTGGACATTTTACTATGATATTTATCCTCATGGACATTATGGCATTTTGGGCGCGTAGCGCCAATTGGACTAGATTCGTATACTGATATATTTCTTATGATGTTGATGACACTAACAGGGTTATATGATAGACTTATTGGTTAGATGTTAGTCTCTTGTGGTTGATTTGATTAATGATATAGTGTTTTGGATTTAATGATGGTGATTTTCATGCTAACCTAAGTGTATGTCGTTGTAATTTTATTGTGGATGATTCATGGCAAACTATGTGGGTAATTGTATGCATTGCACTATCAATTGTAAATTATGTTCGAACATTATAAGTTTGATTGATATTGTGATGTTTAGATGATGTTTATTATATTGGACAAATGCGGTTAATGTGTGCAATGAGTGTGCAGGTGACAGGTATAGGAGAGCATGGGTTTCAGGGCAGCTACGCAATTGTGCACAAGCGGCCCACGGGCTGAGTCCTAACCATGCTAAATGTTTGAGGCCTTAGATTAGATGTATTTAATTGGGCACCATGGGTGAACCCTTAATTTGTAATGTAATTATGTCTTGTAAAATTAATTATGTTTAGGGTGTGTTTTATTAAGTAAACTAGCTTAGGGGTTTAATGATCTTATCTTAAGTTAAGTGTTGGTTTTGGGAAAGTGTGTGTGTATTGGTAGAAGGGATTGGGGACCACATGTGAACCTTGGGTGGACCCCACACCCTCTACCCATGTGCCCAAGCATGCCAAACCCGAAATTGGGTTATTTTGGGTAATTTTGGGACCCCTTTTGAGTTTGGGGTTCCCTTAGCATGAAAATGGGCCCTTTGACCCTACCTAATAGGTAGGGGGCCTATTTCCAGGTTTGGAGGAGTTTCCCTCCCATTTAGCCCTCTTTAGTCACCATCCATGTAAGATGGTTGGGTTGTGTGAAAGTGTTAAAAGTTGCTCCACTTTGTTTTATTTTAGTTTTTGGTATTTTGGGTGAAAAGGGATAAAAGGTGAGTTTACTCTTACTTATTTGGTTTTTGGAATCTTTGACTCTTGAGGGGAGAGGGGGTGACACTTGTCACTTTCTCATTGGTGAGGAAACTTTTGGGTTCCTCTTTTTATTCTTCCTCATGTGGAAGGAATGGGTCTTCTTGGTTCATTTTTTTTTTTTTTGGAGCACTTGGAGAATTTTGGGAGCTTGGAGGGGAGCTTGGACAAAGGGGAAAAGCTTAGAGTCTTGGAAAGCATTATAGAGGTAGGATTCTTAACCTTTTTCCTTCTTAGTTTTGTTATCTTGTAAACTATGCTTGATCAATAAAATAGTGTGTGAAATGATGTGTTGAGAAGTTGTATGGTGAATGTGGTTGTTTGCTTGTTCTTGTTATTTTTCTTTGTTTTCTCTCCACCATCATTTGGAATGATGGTTTTTGGAGAATGTAGGGGAAGAGAGAGGGATTTCCCTCTCAAACCTCATGGTTGTTGGTCAAGCCATGAAGGTCCCTTCTCATCCCCTCATATGGTTTGAGGTGGGAGAAAGGTTCACATGGCTTGAACCTTTCCCCATTCTTGGTGAGGAAACCCTTTTGGGTTTGAAAATCCTCCCAAGAAGGATTTCTATAGCATAAAGGAGGAATAAGGAGGATGAATGATTTAGGAGGTATAAGGAGTTTGTATATATGTATTTGTTGGTGCTCCTATGGTTGGACACCTTGATTTGGGCATCCTACTTCCTCTCTTCCCCCTTGTGAGGTTGACCTTGTTCTCCTCATGTTGTGGTTTTCATTGTATAGTAGGTCTAAGTGGTTGAAAGGTCTTATGTTTTCTCTTATTGTGTGTTTAATCCCCATTATACTTGTGCACATTGTGGAAGCTAGTTCCTCTCTCCCATGGGCTTGGGGGAGGCTAGCATGACTTCCAACCATGGAAAGGCATGTGATGATGCCTATTGGTTGGGTGGTAAACAAGCCATGTTCTCTTGGAGTTGGATTCTTGTAGGAGTATTGGAGTTGGAGCTCATGTTGGAGATAGTTGAAGCCTCTTGCCATCTTGGTCATCCTCATCTTTTGTGGGCATTACCATTCATGTTGTAAATAAATGTGGCTTGTAAAGTTTCACATTCTTGTATATAACCATTTTGTACTTATTGTTTCTTGAAAACATTGGTCATCACAAAGAAAGTTTCTATTTTATAGTTGCAAGAATCTTGTAAGATTGTCATTTGAATTTATAATGAAACCAAGAACTTTTTATTTTCAATGCCTTCATTTGGAAAGATTTGTTGTTTAGAAATATGCAATATAGATGTGCATTACATATAAAATCTAAAAGTTTAGTGTGCTTGCATTACAAAAAAAAATATGGCATTACACAATTTAACTAGAGATTCATCCTCTTCTTTGTATATTAAAGCATTTTTTTCATTCTTGATATTTTGTAGATTGGTAACTAGAGAATAAGGAGTACATAGACATCATACATTTGACCTCTTGGATCTTGTACAAAACTTTGCATATACAAATTTGCATTATAGTTCCACATCTAGTGTAAATTGTCTTTTTGTTTTGTTTTGTTGCATAAGAATCATGATGTATCCTTTGAACTCAATCACTCATTATGCACCTTTGTACATAATCCATTTGATTTATAAAGTTAGGTTAATCATCTGGTCTCCTCGATAGGCCCCAAACCAATGATCTTTAAGAATTTACTCATTTAATTTTATCCAAGTGTTATCAAAGTTTCATATGAACTTTATGTATTGGTCCATATGTCTATGCATTCGAGGTTTGAACACATGAAGTTAGGACTTGAAACCCATTATCCTTCCTTATACATTACTTAACCTCCTCATATGAGATATTGAACAAATTCAAATATTCCAGCTTCATATACATTCAAGAGAATGATAGAGGATGTTTTTCAAAAGCAATGAGAAGAATAAGAAGAACACCATGCATGATAAATAACATGTATCGTGGATATCTTCCCTTAACTTCTAAAGCATATGATTACTACTCCCAATCATATCCCTCCACAATGACATTTGGTGTCCATACTCCATATAAGGTACAAGTCAATCTATACATATCTATGTTTGAAGGAAAAATAATTGCAAATGCCCTAGATAAATATTTTAACCTTGTACATTTATACTATATGGTAAGTCAATACTATGATAGAGAAAAGATTACATTTTCTCTTTTTAATGTTTCTTTATTTGTAAATAAATGGTGGGATAACTATTGCACTACACATGAAGATATTGATAATGTAGGCTCTTCTATAAACACATGGAATGCTTTCGTTGAAGCACTCAAATATATTGATTATCTCGGTTAGAAACTATGATGATTGGTACATCAAGTTTACACAATTTCATGAAGGTTATGATCAATATGTTTAAGAATACACAAACATCTTTCAAACTCTTGCCATATAATTGAATATTCAAGAAATAAATAAAATATCATCTTGAAGTATAGGTCAGGCTTGAGACCATACATTCAATTTCACATGGAATTTTTACTAATATCGTCTTTGGGATAATCTTATATATTTTATTATAAATACAAATAAAATTCCAAGCTAAATTATAAGCTAGTGGAATCCAAGTCTCAAGACAAACCATAGTTAAAGGATTCCAAGCTAGAATGAAACAAAATCCTAATAGAAGGAATTTTTTTTTGCCATGCTCACAAGAAAGAGGTGTCATCAAATGATCAAAATAGATAAATTCAAGGTAGATAAGTGGTATGATCTATAATTTTACTATGCAATAGGAGTGATTGTCACAATGAAAAAACTACTGCGAACTTGAATCAACATGTACTACAACTATGAAACTTGATAAGGGTAAAAATTCATGTAATCGAATCCTAGTGCCATGGTTGGTACCGAAAACATTTCCTCTTCATATGATTAAAATTGGGAGGAAGTGAAATGTTTTTTCCATTCTCAAATGTGGGTCAATAAACAAGAAATACTTTTCATTGTTAACAATGGAAATTAAAAGAACCTGATTTCTCTAAAGTATTTGAAATATTTAACTTTCTACTAACACATAAAAAACCATACTCGAGTTAATGCTTGACTTGGTTTATGAGATACATGGTACTCAACAATGTCACTTAGGGTGAAAAATAAAGCTTGTTCAAGATACATTCCTTTATAATGTTGCACCATTTGAGATATGTGATGTTTTATTTGGTCAACCATATTTTTACAATTGTTATGGAATCTATAAGAAAAATCACATAAATTTTGTCTTAGATGTTGGAGATGGTGAGTTTTGGAGCTTAATTGCTTCACAAATAGCATGTTTTATTAACTTGGTGGAATACACGTGACCATCATCAATTGGGTAACCGTTGTCGGTCACCCGGGACAAGATCATCGATCGAGAAGTAGGAACCAATATCGAGTTAAGGTAATCGATATTGGTTACCTATACTTGTTTGCTTTTATTTAAGTCACGAATTAGATATAACCTTTGATATGAAGGTGATCTAATGGTTTTAATTGCATAGCTAAAGTTCCCTAAGTTTGTAAATGCTTATATAAGCTAGAAAGCTAGGGTTAGAAGCTAGAATTAGAAAAATTGTAACAAGGAATTCTTAGAGAGATAAAAATAAAAGTTTGTGAGGAAGAAATTACTTGAACATCCGGGAGAGGTGTGGAAGATTGTAGATCTTCATTGTATATCCTCTATGAAGCTTTGAATAATATATTGGTTGTTTCTTGGTGGACATAGCTCACACTGGGTGAACCACGTTATATCTTGTGTATTGTTTCTTCTAGTTTATTTATGTATTTATTGCTTGTATGCTTAGATCTGATATATATCTGCACAACTGGTGTCATATATTTTTTGTTTGAGGGTTTTGTGTGTTGACAGATTTACTCATAGAGGGATTTTTGATTGAGTGGGAACTATAGCAATGGTAGAAGATGGAACATACAGAGTTGAGAAATTTGATGATCGTAATTATCAATTATGGAAGATGCAGGTGGAAGATTATCTGTATCAGAAAGATATATACTTACTATTGGATGAGAAGGAAAGACCTACAAAGATGACTGATGAAGAATGGAAAATTCTTGACATAAAGGCTCTGGGATCTATAAGATTGAGCTTGGCAGCATCTGTGGCTTCGAATATTACCGAAGCAACAACCACGGTAGAGTTGATGAAATCTTTAGCTAATTTATATGAAAAACCTAGTGCTTCAAATAAATTTTATTTGATGAAGAAATTATTTAATTCAAAGATGCAAGAAGGTGAATCTGTATCAAGTCATTTGAATGATTTCCGTTTCTATTGTAAATAATTAAAATCGGTTAATATTTCGTTTGATGATGAAGTGAAAGAACTTTAATTCTTATGCACTTTGTCAAATATTTGGGATAACTTGGTAATGGTTGTAAGTAATACAATGTCTCATATACTGCTACTAATATTTTAAATTTTTATGATATGGTTAGTATAATGTTGAATGAAGAAATATGCAGGAAAAGTACATGAGAATTATCATCTGGTGATGCTTTGAATGTAGAAAGCAGGCAAAGGACGAAGGAGAGATCTAAGAGCAAGAATAATGGGAAATCAAAGCATAAGAAGGGTAGATCTAAATCCAGAGGTAAATAAATAACCTTCTGAATTGTGGAAAGAAAGGACATGCGAAGAAGGATTGCTAGTTCAAGGAAACCAATAGGAGAACTACATGGAGAAGTGTTAGGATAGATTATACCTTATTTAATCAAAGACTATAATTATTGTTTTACCTCATTGGCATCTTTCAAAGATTTCTTGTACAATCCCAAGTTTGGAAGCGGACTATCGGGTAGAAAATGGATCTCATGCTCAATTTCCCGACTGGGGGCAGCCCTGTAGGTTCCTAAAATACCTCTCGAATTGTTGAACGAACTTTGCTATCTGTGCCTACTCTTTATTAGAAAACATGTTACCAGTGGTTTTAGATGTAACAACCTCATCATCTAGCATATCCCTCAACATAAGTAATGCAAATTTACCACTAGCATTAATGAGCTTTTGGGATTCGTTGGCACTTACCAAAGATATCTTTGAATCTCCTAAATAGGCTGAAATGATGTAGCTCTTACCATCCTTTACCAAGTGGTATTGATTGGCTCTCCTCACAAAGATAGCATCCCTGATATATAAATATGGGCTGCCAAAAACTACACCACACACATCAAGGGGAACAACATCCACAAGAAACCTCATCAATAAATTTTTGTCAATACCAAAAGTGATCTTACACTGCTTCGTTACCTTGATGTCTACACCTTTCTTTACCCAACCCAAAGAATACGGAATTGGGTGACTGTAAGTTTCCAACTTCAACCTATCCACTAACTCTTTACTAATTAAATTATCTTGAGAACATGTATCAAAAATAACATCCACCTTAGTTTTATTCACTTGAATCTTTAAATGAAAAAGCTTCGTTAGTTCATTTTCCTAAACAACACTATTACTACCCAAACATACCTCTTACTGACGAGGCACAACACATAGTCTCATCCACCTCTTCACTGAAAAATACTTCCTCTCCCAGAGGGAAGCCATAGCCTTATTCTTATTCTTCTTGTTTTGAAGGGATGTAATTCTGGGTGGAGCTTCCAACATTTTTCCTCGGAATGAGTGTCAACATCACAATGCCCACAATGAATTTTAGTATCCTTTTTAGAAATAGAAGTAGAATTTTTCTTACCCTTTCCTTTTCCTTTTTCCTTCTACTTGGTGTCACCTTGTTTGTTTGAAGCATGCTTTGAGAGGTAGATGAACTCTTTTTCTTATCCATCTCCAAATAGTGAGCTTGTGTACAAGCTTCATCTACATTTGTAGGATTGGCCAAGAGGAAAGGTCTCCTCAAATGGCTATGGATTCCACTCGATATACTTCATTAATAGGTCTCGGTCTGCTACATCCTTTCCCATCTGAATAGATTTCTTCTGGAACTCACTGGTATACTCCTGCATAGTCTGGCCTTGTTTCTACCTGAGATACTACCAATACATGGACCTCTCTTCCTCATAACAAATAGGATAAAACTTATTTTGGATTAGCTTCTTAAAAACATCCCACTTAGTAATTGGAGGAAGCTTCTTAACAACCAATGTATGAACATAACTTTCAAACCAATTTAAAGCATGTTTAGTTAATTTTAACCAAGCAAAGGAAATATTCTAACTTTCATTAATTTGATGCAAACTGAAATATACCTCCAATTGAGCTAGCCAATGGTCTATCTTCTTAGCATTCACGTCTCCATCATAAGGCTCAATTTCAATCTTGGCCTCCACTTTGAATAGAGGAGGTGTGGGAATGGCATGAGACGGTTCTTCTTCATGATCTTCTAGTGTCTCATTTGTAACACCAAGTTTCTCCATGAGTAGTCCCATGATGGACTCTAATTTCTGATGGGTAACAAAATACTACCCACATCTTTGGAAAAACTTGCCACATTAGCCTCCAACTTATAGAAATGTTCTTCATCGCTATCTTCTGCATCTTCTCTACATGTCATCTCTTGAATTCCTTTCTTCCACTTCCTTATAGAAATCTCTGCTTTGAAAGGAATAAGGCTACCTTCACCAATTTCTTTTCCCTTTTGGGTAAGGGACATCTAACTACAATCTCAACACAATTTAACCACACAAAAGACTGAAATATTAACTGCTCTGATACTAATTTGATCCGTAAACTGCCTAACTTAACAATAAACAAATCACTATGCTCGTGAATTATGAATGAAGTTTATGATTTCTTTGTAAAACCAATTAATGTGTAATATTAACCACAATTTAAATTGCAAATACTGAGAAAAGAAGCAAGAATGAGACAAGATTTATCCTGGAGAAACCTAATGTGGGAAAAACTCCAGTGGGTGAGAAAATTAGCTCCCCTTCACTGTGTGTAATCTCAAATGATACAACTTAATGATAATTTGGCCTTCAAGAAAGATGAAAAATCCTTCTAATTGTATCTACTTGCTCTCAATCTCTCAAAACAATAAGAACTCTTCACCATGAACAAACAAGAAAAGAATCCAACTCTCCAAATTTTCTCACACTTTGATTTCACCCAAAATCACTTGCTAGAATCCTTCAAAATGATTGTATTTATAGATGCTCAACTCGGGATGCGTAAAGAGGTCAAAAGAATTGATTGGGAAGCTCAAGAATTTACAAATGTTGAGTTCCCGAGTTTTGGAACTGAATTGCACATGATCGCCACTTACTGCATACCGACGGATGTGTAATCGCCGCAATGGTTGTGTAAGCGCCCCACGTGGTTGCACAACCACCTCTTTGCACGAAATGGAGGTTATGTAACCACCGGGAGGTCATGTAACCATTGAGTGAAACCCTAAAATAGAACATCAATAGCCTAAGAACATCATTCGGAGGTGTCTAGATCACCCCCAACCTTACTTGACCATCATAATGAGCTGAGATCCTTAAGAGAAAATATCAAATATAGAGAATACATAGAATTAAGATTTTCCTAATCCATTTTTGGATCAATTGGTCACTCCACTAGTTGATGTATTATGATTTTTCACATTATAAAAGATTGTATTGATAATAATAAAATTTAACGTGATGCTCCCACTGAATCTAAGCCTACTAACGATAATACAAAGCTCAATATATTTAGTGATTCACTTCTGAACATAATAGTACTAAATATAATTTGTAGGTACACCATGCTTACCGCATTATATCTATTCCACCTTATAATGATCAAAATTTGGATGTTATAATTGGTATTTCTACTACTTGCACCTTCACCATTTATTACTTTTGACGAAATTGATATGGAACACAAATTTATTTCGATATAGTTTACATTCATGTTTTTCTTGATCAACATATTTTACATAATATTTTGATTTATATCATTACTTCAAATAATATATGCACTCTTAAACTGTTGTGTTCTCTTAGATATAATAAAATTCAAATAACACTTAATACTAAGACACATATCAATAATATTTTTCTCCCTCTCAAAATTTTCGTTACTACCTTTTGTATACCATTCTTGGTAAAATATACTCTTATCTAATGTGACATGAGTTTAGGTTTCTCTTGGCATCACACTTTCACATCTATACCTTCAATGCTACATCAATGTGTTAAGTTCCTTCATAATAAACAAGTTGTTAAAATTTGGGGTTATTTGAGTAACTAAAATGTGGAAGAATGGTAGTTAATCTAAACTAGGAACAATAGTAAATAAAAGTAGTAAATAAATATAGAAAGTGACCCAAGTGACTAAGAAAGTAGAAATGTAAACCCTAATGTGCAAGAGGGGTTAAGAAAGAGCTTAGCTGATTTGACAAGCTTGTTGGATGGTGTGCGAGAGATGACTAGAGAAACAGGAGGAGGAAACGACTATGCCAAAGTCTAGAAAAGTGTAGATCTAGGAAATCTGAGTAGATTGGGGTGCTTGGATAGGTGCAGGGGCACCTGTGGGTGCCCTAGTATGAGAAATGGGCATATTGGTTTGTGAAAAGGCTCTATACCGTTGCTCTAAAGTATCACTTGATGGTTGTCTTCCTTTTCTTCCTATCACACTAGCTTCACTAGAATGCGCAGTATGTCGCTAGAAATTTGAAATGAAGATGAGACCTACAAAACCCCAAGACAAGCATAAAACCCCTAAAAGAATAAAGATGCATATGAAGGGTTTGGACTGACCTCAGTTGCCACAATGGTGGTCTTACTAAGTAAGTGTTACACTACATCTCAGACCCGATGTAGTTCTATGTGTGTGTGTGTGTGTGCAATCATGCCCTAGGTGCTCTTGTTCTAATCACACTTTTTGAAAGTAACGAGTAATAACTATGTGTAGAAAATATCATAGAATGGTAGATGGAATAGAATAAACTTCCCTCATATGCGGTGTGATACGGATAACCAAACTTGTGCCTTGTGATGGAGCTAGATGGATGCAAATGGAGTCTTTGATGGATGCAACCTTAGGTGATGATAGTAGTGCTTAGTGTTTGGTACCTCATTATGGTCTCATAACTTTATATTTATATGGTTCTCTTGTTCTAATTTCGTAATTAACCCCGAAAAGGTCGACCACTAAAAAGATAAGAATCTCAAACGGCCATAAAGTGCCCAAAAAGTGGCGGGAAAGTGTAGAAAGGCTCAGGGTGCCTAGGACACCCCAATATTGGGCTATTCACCCCATTCAAAGGTAAAATGATGCCAAACGACAAAAATAGACTAGGAAAGTATGTACTGAAGGTTGGTAGTGATGACATAAATCAAAGTAAAATGGCCAAAGGACATTGGTTAATTAGTGATTTCTTCACTCAAAAACCATATGGATAGTAGTATGAGACCGGGACTAAATAATGTCTAAGTTGCGTTATTTTATGACTACAAGTATTCCATTTTAGGACCCTATATCATTGCAACTTGGCCCAATACATATGTTTATTATTCCTAGTACTAGTGCATCTACATCTCAACCTTCATATTCTCATACTATGTCTAGTATGATACTCTCTTCTAGTGCATCTATGCATAGGTGTTCTAGTTCACACACTATCCCTAGTAGGTCATATACCACTTTTTGCATGACACCTTATCCTAAGTATTCTTCTAGTCATCTAGGTCACATAACACTTCTCACATTACACCTTATCCTTGACCTTCTACTCATTCATCTATGTCACATTACAATTATAATAACACACCTTCTACTCAACCTCTGACTAGATCACCATCTACACACAATATTCATAACAGGTCTTCCCATTCTAGGTCTTCTACATGACATGCCATAGATTCTACACAAATTATATATGATCATCCCTCATCTTCGCTATCATTTTTGGTGCCTACACCTCCTTCACCCTCTAAGTGGTGTTCCTCTTTATGAGGCTCTTATTGTGTAGCTCTTGTGTTACCCACTCTCCTATGTATAAATTTCAAAACAACTAAAAACATTCATATAGTCATATGATATTTAAAAACATTCACATATCCACAAAAATATAAGCTCAAAACACATCTATGGTTTTATTGGCTAGCTTGTTAATTTATACATGTTGTTTGTCATATTGTTT
Organism: Taxus wallichiana var. yunnanensis; assembly: GCA_018340775.1. Classification (NCBI taxonomy): domain Eukaryota; kingdom Viridiplantae; phylum Streptophyta; class Pinopsida; order Cupressales; family Taxaceae; genus Taxus; species Taxus wallichiana. Next base: position 729,893,960 of record CM031243.1, on the reverse strand, counting down.
TAATAAATAACATATTATTTTTATATACTATTTACACATGTGTTTATGAGGTATATTGAGTGTGATTAAAGACACAAATAGAATGACACATGATGATAGATGCTAAATTGCTTCCTTCCCATTGAGTTTACTCTTTGATGGAATCTCTTACACTATATAGGTGATTTTATTTTAGTACATTTACTTTACACTTCCTCATCATGCTTGATCATATACATGATTTCTAAGTTATCTTTTGATATAATATGACTAACACACGTGTCTCATGCAATGCTAACTCATCTTGTTATCTCAATTTTTACCATCACCATTTTCTATACTTGTTTGATACATTATTGTCAATACTTGTTTATATGGATTATTTCCTTGTTTGACTACCAAGTTGTTTGAATCCTTACTTATGATTGGTTATTGCCTTGCATGATTAAAATTCAATGATTTCTTTCTCTATATAATTTGTGTTCCTTGATTATCTTCTCACATCATGGGTTTCCCATGTTTGTGGTTATATTCCTCCATGTGGCTATGTTTCTATGTTTCTATACTATTGATTTCTTGTCTCTACATTATTTTTCTCTGATATACTATTATTACTTTGGTTTATGAAAAAATTGATTTATAGTTTGATGCTTTTATGGTATTATTACTTTGGGTTATGCCATAATTGACACTTTTCACTACTACTTTTATTTCTATACACATGTATTATTGTTTGGTATATGTTGCACGTTGCTTTCTCTTCATGCCATGGTTTCCACCATGCACAACCTCCTTTTAGGTACAGTTTCCCAATGGTGGCCACCATTCCAACCTTCTATGTGATCATACATAGATTATTAGACTTATCACACATGAGTATACATCTATTTTTTGAGTCGCGCATTTAAATGGGTTATCCTTGTGCGTCAAAAGAGGGGCATTAATCGAGATATTTTCTACATTTATAAAAAAACTACAAGATGTACACGAATAGGTTTTTACAGGGTCCATATCCTTAAAAATAGGCACAAATATTAAAAATTGGCATAATCTAAAGTACGCCAAAATTATGCAGTCTAGTCAAGACCATGGTATGGTCTTAACCGGAGATAGGCGTTCCTAGATAGGGCATATTCTTAGGATTTTTTAGTTTTCTTAGATTCTATCAGCTATCTAAAGGCTTCTCATTAATTTCATATAAAAATTACTTAGTTTAGATCATGATACAGGGGACATGAGTACTTGATTCGTTCTCCTCTACACTACTTAGAAACAATTGCAAGAACAAGGTTTGGGGGAATAGGCCTCCTTCTCCTCTATGGTATTCAAGAATTTATACACTTAGTTTCAATAGTACAACACCTTGTGGGGGCATGGTATATCCAATTTTGTTTTTGGTTTTATATTACTAAGTAGTTACAATAGTGTGAAATTGGACTTATATCCATCTACAATGATGTGGTTGATGGGATTGTGGAAGGTATCAAAGTGACTAAGTAATTTGTAGGTTTTCCTTTCTCTTATCGACAAGTCTCAAAAGGGGGAAGATATCAAGGTTACAAAAATTATGATATGCTAGTCTTATCTCTCTTCGATGGGGTAATTTGGTTCTACTCTCTCTCTCTCTCTCTCTCTCTCTCTCTCTCTCTCTCTTAGTGTTGGTTTGCACTCAACACTCTAGTTTCTCCTCCCAACAAAATTGGGGAATGATCACCCAAAATAATTTGACATATTAACAACAATTCTTGTAGACTTAAAATCATGCAATTTGGGTAGATTTTTAGGTCCTAGTCATAGACCACTATTTATATGATTCCTAAGTGAGAAAACTAGAAATTAACTATCTTTGGCCTTTTTGTCTTTGATCATGTCTCCTTCTTAGCCTCTTACACCCTATAGCCCATTCAATGTTTTACAGTTTTATATTTTATCACTCTGGACACCAATGCCTAGCCAGGACACCGGTGCATAGGTTCCCCCATCCTCCCGGGTGCCCCCAAGTTCTTTATATCTTACTCGTCCCTTTTGGGCCTCTTTTATATTTTGGGCATCTTGTTTTCTTATGGGTCAGACTTTTAGTTGTTAATTGTGAAATTTAACCAAGGGAATCATATAAATACAAAGCTATGTGACCATAATAAAGGACCAAGCTCTAAGCATATACTACTATCACCTAAGGTTGCATCCAAAGGCGTTTCAAAAGTATAAAAGAATCCATCTAGCTTCATTTAAGGGACAAGGGACTACATTCTTCTGCATACACTTCATAGGAGGGGAAGTTCATTTTGACATCCACACATCTACTTACATTTCTACATCTAGCTATTGCTCGTTATTTAGTGCATCTTGCACAAGATCCACCTAGGGAATGATTCTTCACACACACACACACGAGAACTACATGGAGTCTGAAATGTAGTGCAATGCTTGGTTGTAAGCTCACTCTACCAGTGAGCACCGGTTAGTCCAACTCCCCATTTACATCTTTTTATTTTTAGAATTTGATGTGTCCGGGTTTTACAAGAGATCATTTGTTTTACAAGTTACATTTGAACCTTGTGGGCATAGTGCAACAACATACATGTGAAAAAAAACGAAGGTTAGCGAAATTGGTGTGACACAAGAAAAATCACTTTATGAGGTTTTGCATAGTCACGGGTGCCCATAAGTAGTCTTCGGTGCCTAAGTGCTCAGGACCTAATCCAAGTGCCTAGTCTAGGCATATCTCGATACCACATAATTTCCTGAGCATGTTTGCAATAGTTTCCTCCTCATGTTCATTAGTCTTCCATCCATAATACTTCGGGATCAATTACGAAATTAGCTAAGTATTGTATTCCCTCTCTTGCACTTAGGGTTTCAAATTCATTTAGCTTATTTCTTGGGTCAGATTTGTATTCTAGTTTTTATCTATTGCATATGAATCTGAAATATGTAGGGTTTTACAAATTCTAATATTTGTTAAATCAATTCCAAATATCCATAGTATAATAAGAATGAGAGCTTCTCCTCTTGAACAAATATGTGTATTCCTTCTATGTTTTTAATCTCCTTTACTTACTTTTTGCAAGTTTAAAGTTACAAAAATTATTTGTACTTTGAATTATGGTTTAGTTTCTATCATATACATTTACTACACTTTGTGTTACAAGTTTCATCATGGAGCATGCCAACACCAACACATCATAGAAAAATTATTGAGAAAAGATAAAGTGTGTGTGGGCATTCAAGTATTTTTTTCCTTTAAGAATGTAATTTTTAATCATACCCTTAAAATGGGGGAAATGTAAACACTAAAATTTGGTAACTTTTCCTTTTGCGAATGCCATGTTTGTCTATGTTCCCTTACTTGAGAAAAATGATCATGTTCATAATCCAATCAATATATATCTCTAGATTTTTGTGACTTATTCATATTCACACTCTTCGTTGTCATTAATTCAGAAATATTATTTGATCACTTTGTAGTAAACTAGCCCTAACATCATTCTACAAATTTATGTTTGGAATCATATATCTCATATCGAGGACTATATAATTTGTTCGGGATGTGGAATCTAGTCTTGGATGACTTGTAGGCTCCCAACATTTCACGTTCTCCAACCGTATTTTTGATTTTAATATCTTTACTATGTTTTTTCATCTTCCTACGGTCAACCTTACTATATACAATTTCACCTATAGAAAACTATATAAGAAATTCAACATCATTTTATAACTCACTTGACATTTTGAGAAGTTCCTTATGTAAATATCATTCTAAAAGCACTCAAGGCTCTCCTAAATATGCCCAAATCAGGTTCACATCAACTAGATCCGCCCTTAATATAGGTTTGAAGCACTCCACCATGTCAAAGATTCTAGATTCCTCCATTTGGAAGCATGCAAATGTCTTAGATCCATGTCTTAAGAAGAGCAAAGTCACTCCAAGAATTGTCAAAGGGTTTAGAGGAACAAAGGGTTAGGTCATGTAATTGAAGTACACCACACACATTACTATTACACTAGGTACATTTATATTAGATACAATTAATAGATTATCTTTATGTCAAGCTATACGAGGGCACCCATAGCATGTTGATCTTTAGATTATAATCACTCTTGCACAAGTACCTTAAATGACTACATGAGGATTGATCCCGCATGAGTGCATGTATTGCAACACTTTGATTGGTTGGGGTGAGTCAATAGCAAAGGGTAGTCCAACCTCACCACACACATGATTTCTCCTTTCGGTTGTTAATGATTTTATGAAGGGCACTATAGGTTTCTAGGGTTTCCGATTTGTTGCAAGTGATTATAGGTCATCCTGAAGTTGTGCAAAAAGAGCGACATATAATGAAAGGAATTTTCAAGAAAGAAAATCACACATGCATTTTCAGATCCCAAATTTCAAAGGTTCCAAGACCATACAATTCCAGTCAAGACTATAAATTTCAGATTTGTACCAAAATTTCCAAGGTCTTTCCTCTACACAGCTTTCTAGTTCCAAAATTCACAATGAAGCATCTCTAGTTTTTTTAATCTTCATTTTCCACTGTATGCACACATGAATCTTCTTTGTTATAAACCTTACAACTAAGTCTTTATCTCCTCTTATGTATTTGAGCTATCATTTATCATTTATAATTATTAGAAGTATTAACGTAATATTATTATTATGAATGATTAATAATATATTGATTAAATCATAATAAACCCTTATATCCTTTTTATTGTTATGCACTTTCCATAATATAAATTAATTTACGTGTAAACACATAGATCATGTAGTGTTAGCATTGTATTATATAGTTGTATACTACTACCAATTGAAGATGATTGTTTGAATTTACTTATGAATCACTTGTAACAATACATGACTAAAAATTCCTTTTTATTTCTTGCATTTTAAGGCATTCTTATATTCTTGATAGTTATTAAATTTTTAAGTAGAGAATAAGAATTATGTAGACATCCTACATCCAACCTATCAAATCTTGTTCATAACTTTGCATATTAAAACTTTACATTATAGTTCTACATATTGTGTAAATTATCTTCTTATTTATTTTTATTACATAAAAACTCTTACATATCCTTTAGATTCTATCATTAAACTAATTTAATCTATTAAATGAGGTTTTCCACTTGGTATACTCTCTTGACCCTAGATCATTTAAGTCATTTTAAAAGACTCCTTGAATTTAAATTGGGACTTTATTAGCACACATGACAAAATAAATGAGCATTAAAAATTTAAAAAAGGCCCAAAAATTATGGTAGACATAAAGAAGGGTTAGAAGGTCACACACAAAATAAATCATCATAACAATAAATTTATGGTTCTTAGGAACTAGGACCATATAATTATAGTTATGGGAAACCCAAAAACCATAATTGTACGGTTAAGGGCAACACCAACAAAGACAAGAAAATAGGGAAGAGAGAGAGAGAGAGATAAAAATAGGGAGGATGTAATAAAGAATATCCATAAGATAGTGAAATGTACCAATAAGAGTCTAATATGGTCTAGTAATTGAAAAATACACAAGTAGCCTAGATCAATGTAATGTTATGACTAATAAATACCCTCATAGTGAAATTGGGTGTCTATATAACTATTATCCATATTTTGCCCCCGGGGAAAAATATTGGATCAGCCACGACCCTGCATGGAAAGAATCAGAGAAAACATGTTTAAATCTTGCAAACTAGTTACAGAGGGACTCTATAATGGAATGGTGGGGCCTGCGAAAGTTTAAATGACCCTGTGCAAGAAGAAAGAGAAGAAACAACTCTGTCGCGTGAATCTGTGTCTTAAATCTATTTGACAGACTCGGGAAGGCTCTAAAATAAAAAAGGAAGGGTCAGGGAAGGAGGCCAAGTAGTGTCAGAAGAACCAGAGGCTTGAGAAGAAGAAGCGGTGAAGATTCGAAGTCTTCGGGCTCAAAACAGTTCAGAAAGAGTCCAAAAATTGACTAAGTATGGAGGAGACAGCGGAGAGAGCCACGTGTCAGTGCGATGCTTCTCCAAAGTTGAAATCCAAAAGGAGAGGCTCGAACAAGCACCAGGCTACCGCATGTCCCAGGTCAAGAGATATGCCCCGCCAAGCAAAAGACTTAGCCAAAAGTCACAAAATAGGCTGCAACTCCACCCAAGGGAAAAGGTCAGTGTTTGAGCCCGAGTCAAAGCCAAAGCGGGGCCGCGGGGTTTTTTTAGTTTTGTGTTTTTTGCGGAAAAGGGAAAAGGATAAATTATGGACCCACGAACCTAATTTTTTCCCTAATCTGACTGCCGTGTGTCCCATATGTAAAGGGGGGCCCATTTTTCAAACTATTTTCCCGCCCATTTGTATGGATTCGATACAAACTTTGAAGGGGCATATCTTTCGACTTAGGGCTCGAAATATTGCAAATCTAACACCATTGGAAGTGTCTCAACGTCTTCTACACCATGGAAAGATAAAAATCATTTTTTCGAGGCCTTGGTAGGTGAAAATGGAGAAAAATCTTTGGGCCTTTAATGTAGGATCTTCTTGCTCTTCAACTACCATATCCGATTCGATTCGATCTGTTGGGGAACCAGAAGCGACATATTATGGGCGGATTTGCATAAGGCATTGATATTCAGTGGTTGAAATTTCAAAGTGGGATTTGATGCGTATCTCATGGTGGTTGGAGTAGGATTCGATTTTTCCCTCTTCTCTCTCTCTTATTCTTTCTATATATTGTAACACTTCTCATTTTAGAAAAGGAGAGACATTCAGGCATAGAGAAAACTCTGTCAAATTTGTTTCTCAAAGCCATTTTTGAAGCGTGAACCTTCTCCCATGTCTGGAAAATGTATTTGTGCCTCTATTCCAGATATGTAATGGTTTGTGCACCTTCTAGAGTAATAAAAATGTGTTTTTGTGGTGTTCTTCAACCCTTTGCATCATTTTGTTGTTTCTATGTGCCTCTCCCTTCCAGTTTTCTTTTATATACATGTATTTCACATTTGCAGGTGCAAGATGTTGTGTTTCATGGAGTTTAATGGAAAATTTGAAGATCTGGGCCATGTTACTTCTATCTGACCTCCCTCATCTCCATTTTTCTATTTCTTTCTCCCTCAATAGAATATCTCACTTCCTTTGCTGGTGTATCACCGCTTTAGTGTAGGCTTTGTTTTTCCCTCTTTCTCTCTCCTTGGTTCCTTGGAATGGTTAGATTAGGTTAGATTTAGTTTTCTGCCTTTGGAGTAGCTCGTGGCGGAGTAGTTTAGGAATAGGAACCGAACTTTAATCTGGAGATATTTTCTACTTTTGCAATGTCCCACACCTTGGGGAAAGTTCAATGTTATGCAATCACATCGAATGAACTGCCTTAGAAAAGTATATCCAACCACTCATTTGGGCGTGATGTGATTTCACACTAATAGACCCCTTTGATCTTGTATGTAAATACATATAAAAGTAAACATAGAGTTGGATATAAATAAGTATATGACTTTGTGTTTGAATCTCCTAAATGGGTGCACAAAAATCAATGTTAAAATAATCATGAAATGAAATCTCAAAAGATATATATGACACCTAATTCCATTGAAGAGATATAACAAAATATCATGGAACTAAGATCCAAACTTTTATGCCCTAGGATCTAGAAAAAAATCCCCTGAAAATCCTATTAAGAACTTACACATGTGTATAAGTGTCTAAATAATCAATGATATGTTGAAATAGAGAAAGGAAGAATTAGAAAGAATATATATGGTTTAGTTGTTGGAAACCCTTGTGTGAGTATCCCACATATCTATTTTTTTGTGGGTGTCTGTGTAAAAATGTGAGCAAAATATATGAAAATGAATTCTCACAACCATAATTTGCTAAAATCTAGGAAAAAAAAATTGGAAACGATGCACCTATTTTTTTGAAAAATGTGAGAATGCCTCTATAAAAATATGAGTCTCTGAACATGTGCTTAATCATACATGAATTTTTAAGTATACTTTTTAGTGATAAAAAACAAATATAAATGAATCTAATATAAAAATAGTAGGGTTAATAAATATCATGATTCTATCACGTGGTAGGACTAGTGTCATGGTTGGGTAGCTCTCGAGAAAACAACATGTTACTTTGTCATGGAATTAATACAATATTGAATGTCATGGGTCCTTGAGTTTAGAGATAAAATAGGTGGAATATATGCCCCCTTTTTAGATGTGGGATGAAGTTATGAATTAAATATCTCAAAAGAAATGGATTATATGCATCATGTATATAGTAGGAAACAAAATCATTGTTGTCTATAGCAATATATTATCATGTAAGCATGGATGCAATAACAAATATTTTCATATGATCATGTGATGTAAGCAATAAAATTTACATATGAAATACGAACCATATGTGTGAGGTATAATCAATGTAAGCACAAGAGTGTTGTGTTGCTTATAGGGAAATTGTTAGCAATATAATCATAGGAATACGATGTGCCCCTGTGTGGTAAGTATATAAACAATATAATGTACATTTTATGTTAGGCCTTAGTGTGGGGAAGATACAAAAGATGTGGTATCAATAATTGAGAGAAATATAAATGTATGGTACAAGTAAGGTTCCTTGCCCCAAATATATGCCTAATATGAATAATGGCAATGAGGAAAAACATGAAAGCATCTACATGATATGAATAGTAAAAATATCATAGTAAGAGACACATGTCCATGTAATAAAAATGTAAAATAAATTTAAAAAAATATGAAACAAGTGTGAGCGAATTAAGTAAATATTGAAATGAAAAATATTGAGATAAAGAATATAATAAACTCCTAGGAATGTAAAGGAAAGATTAAATTACTTGATAATTGTAGAAAAAAATTGCAACAACCATAGCCATATGGAAAATGAGATTTGTGAAAATGACTTAATCAATGAAAAGGAATAACCTATCAATAATGAAAAATGGGAAAATCATGTAGCAAAATAATAATAATTAATAATACCTCAAGCATATATTTGTTGCAAGTGCATAATATTAATATGTTTTTATTATTTTTTTCCTTCCAATACGGAAGGCGACATTCCATGATCCAAAATATTTTGTTATAACAAAGGGCAAAACTAATTAGGTTTAAAATTTCATTTTTACTCTTTATCTATATTTATATCAGCCTAATTTTCTTTCAATACTTTACCTCCCACATAAAATTATCTTCATCTAATGTTCTAAGGGAAAAATTTGTAAACTATGAGGGGCTCAATGTCATATATTTGTGTTTCACTAAATGTTACTAACTAATGTCATATTTTTCCTTTGTAATTTTCATCATCAAAGTGAAACTCTCAATGAGGGAATCTCAAGCTCAAAGTGTAATATTTCTTCTACTCTATAAAGAAATGAATAGGGGTTACACTTTAACATGTCGTGTGTGTGTGTGTGTGTGTGTGTGTGTGTGTGTGTGTGTGTGTGTGTGTGTGTGTGTGTGTGTGTGTGTGTACACTTGTTAGGTACTACCCAAAATGTATAATGTATCATGAATCTTGTGTATTGTTCATATACATCCATTGTCTACATAAAAATTTACCTCATGTGTTATGAATCTTCTTGAAATGTTGACTTATCATTGCTACATCAAATTCATTATTTAGCCTTATGATATGTTATAAGGATAGGTTTTATAATACATTTTTATATATTCCTAAGCCTTTACCATCATAGCCCATATTTTACACACATATAATCCCAAATCATTAACTCTTTAAAGTAGTTTTAATAAATCCGTGTATTTTTCTTTTCTTGTTGTGTGACTTTAGTTATCTATTATAGGTCCTTTTACATTAACATAATTTGGTTGTACTTCAATAAAACACAAGGTTTGAATTTTTCTTTCATAATCTTGAAGAGTTAAATTGGGCTCCAATGCTCAAATACATGGGCATATCACCTTTATATTATAATAGGCTTGTTGGTGTATAAATTAATTTGGATACTTTTTCTTTTATGGAATCAACCTAGAAATATTTATCTTTGATATATTCTTTAACATTACTACATTCACTAAAATCAAACGCTATCATTTTAAAAATTTGAATAACTCCTTGAGATGCTAGTTTAGTTGGGTGACTCTTATTCACGTGAGGCATGATAGTATATTAAGGATAATTGATTTTGTAAAATCTAAATGGTATATTATTTTTGGGACATATAAATAATTATTTCATATATAAACTTACTTAATGAACACACACACACACACACACACACACACACACACACACACACACACACACACACACACACACACACACACACACACACACACACACACACACACACACACACACATTGAATGGTACATGTCCCATACCATGTATCAAAAGTCTCATGAGTAAAATGTTATCATTCATGTCATTATGTATAACTTGACATTATATGGCTATAAGTTTGGATACATGTGATATATTTAATGTAACTATTTTGAGATCCTTTTTAAATTTATTTTAAACACTCTTAATGATCATATGTGAATTAGAAATGGATTCTATTAATATACCTAATTACAAAATAAAAGAATTGCTCTAAAATTTTAATCTTGAACTATTTCCCACAAGTAACCCATTTTATTTCTATCTTTATTGAGTATAAAAAGAATGTGAAAAGTTAAATGTGTGTTCATAACATCTTGTGAAGGTATTTCATCATTCTCAAAAATTAATAATATTCTCATTATCAATTATATATCTACTAATCAAAGTAATATGAGACGGTTGATTAGTTTTACAAGGCAATATGGTTTCTTCTAAAGGGATTCTAAAGAATTTCACATACACATTGCATTTAGTGTGTGTGTGTGTGTGTGTGTGTGTGTGTGTGTGTGTGTGTGTGTGTGTGTGTATCTTAGCATGAATATTTTCAATCCATCCATGATATCATAGTATTTTAAAACATACAACATAATATTTGGAGTTTTATGGAGATTAAGAAGGATGTTATGGTTAATCTCACCTTGAGATTGAGAAAGATGAGGAGGGACTATTGCATTATTTTTCTAACCCTCATTTTCATGGTATGTATTCCTAACAAGAAGTCATAATACATTTGAAAACACCAAATCAAACAAAATGTATAGCTTTATAAGAAATTAAGGCATATCTATGATTGGTACTTGGGTAGTAAGACATAAATACAAAACACCGCAATCGTAAAAAAAAACTAGCCGAGTTCAAAAATATATTTTATTGATGTGCAACTGAAACAAAAATTTGATGATGAGTACACTTTTTTATTCAAAGATAGTGTTGTCTGTGTTTTTGCATGGGAAAAATTCACCCAAAAATAGGACAACCATACCCTAGTGTCAAATTTTTCATGTCATACCTTCCCAAGACACCCCCAGATCAATCCACCTCTCAGTGTCAAGTCCATTATTTCATTCCAATAATCCATATATGGTGTCATCAATCCTCCCCTATGTGATTTAGGAACAAACAAGATCATTCAAACATGTTGGAGTAATGATTTGCAAAGTGAGTTTTTGAGCATGCTTAGAAGGGGCTTTCATCAGCCTTTCTAAGCCGTGCACTATCATCGGAGTGGAACAAAAGACCAATATTCATCATGAAGGTGTATTTAAGAGTTCAAAACATCAAAGAACTGATTCAGGGAAATTTTGGAAAGAATCAGAGGTTTAGGAGCCAAGTCATTGAAGGTTGGTTTTTGAGGCCTAAGGAGCTGCACTGCGAAAGAGGACATGAACTTCAAAGAAAGGTTTTGGGAGCTTCACAATGAGTTGAAATCCTTAAAAAATTCATATGGAAATATTTTTCAATGCTATACATGGTGGAAATGATGGTACTTCTTCAAACTTCATACACTGTTCTAGGAAACTCATTCTTCGCGCATAACAAGTGATTCCAAGAAATAAGGACCAATTTGAGTTTTTAATTAAAAATTGGATTTTTGTACCATCACCATTGGATTCAAAAGGTTGTTTTCAGGCATAATAATATAAAATTTCATCCAAAAATTCATCCGGGAGCTCGAGATATTGTCTTCGCAAGTTGGCTCCCAAGGTACGCTTTCAACACTTAGTCAATTTCATGATGGGACACGTGGTAGCATATGGTGAAGGCTCAATTTCATGTCCCATTTTCACCTTTTAAAAGGGACATGAGGTGCATAAAATTTTCCCCACCCCTAAGAATCCCTCTTGTCACCCATATGACCTACCGACACTCACCTAAGCCCTCATTGACCAGTTTGACCTTACACTCACCAACCCCTACATGAGCGCCACTTGTCATGCCTAGAATGAGGAGAAATTATTTTCACCTTTTTTCCCCTTTTCAAGGAGACATGATGGATAGAAAAATTCACCCCATCTTTAGAAAGCCCCTTGATCCCTCATGTGACCTCAAACTAGCTCCTAGGTGTTTCCGTTTAGCCCCCCTCTCCAAGTTGCACAACAAATGAACATGTGACAAATGGCATGCCCAGAATGAGGAACATTTTCACATCCCATTTATTCCTTTTGCAAAGATACAAAATATGAAAAATGTGCCCCATCCTCCCCTTCCATTTCAAGTTTAAATAACGCGGGAGTTAGCCATTTTTGACATTTCTTCCCCACACCTCCATACGCTGCCGAAATGCTGGAAAACTTTCTCCAAAATCAAAATCCACCATTTTAGAATTCTAATAACTCCTTGAAACCCTCTATGAACTCAAAATATAAAAAAACAAAAAAAAACATATCGAAACAAAGAAAAAAAGAAGATTTTAGGTGAAAACCCCGAAGTCACCAGAAGAAGAAATCTTCATATCTTGCAAACCAGTTGAACGAATCAAGACACCATTTTTGAATTCCTCAATATTTCTAGGCACATAATCATTCCCAAAGAAATTTCTTGCATATGTGAAGCAAATTTTTCTCGCGAAGAAACCCTAGGTTTCCCATGGAAAATTTTGAAATTTAAAATCTCTCAAACCGGTGACCAGGTGAAGCTGAAATCCTAGAGAGAGTACTATTGAGAAAAAAACCCATATTGAAAATGTTTGATTCATTGTGAACTCAACACTAGAGACCCAATTTCAAAAATAGTAATCCTTCTTACACATGTGGCTGCTATTTTGGGTAAGTCATCACCAAAAGCGGGTGTGACGAAGACAGGTGTGCGATGAGGAGGAAAACAAGGTTAGATTGAGGTCGGTATAGGAAATCAACAAAAATCATCACTTACTAACCATAGTAAGTTCCCTATATGATTAATTTCCATAAATATTAAGTCATCCTAGAAATATCAATCAGGGATAGAGCAATGTGCATAGGGGCAGTGATACAAGCAAATCTCATTAGTGTAGTCGATTGGGAAAAAAATGATACTTGCTAAAACTAACAAGTTGTCTTGTAGGCACTTACTATTAGTAGTAAGTCATTCCAAAAATACTTTTCACAGATGGAGTGCATAGAGAAGTAACCACTCAATTCAACATCATCAGTTTGGGACCAACGGAGGCGAATCTTGAAACTTGCTGAAAATAGTTGCCCTTTCCAAATATAGTAAGTGTCAAGGAATCAAGAAATTTAAATTCACAGGGGTGAAGCCGACATAGGCTCTATCATCAGAATATGTCAAGGAATAGGTGACAGTGAGGCCTCTTACAATAGATCTCAACAGTTTCTTTTGACACTCATTTCATGGCTTACGTTTGTCTGTGTATAATGTGTGAGGTGGAGTCTACATCATCGACTGTTCATGGTGTGTTTCATCAAGATATCCAAATAAGCATGGTAGTGTGGTAGTGTTGCAAAGAGCCATGACAGGATTAGTTTCAAGGATTTAATTCCTTATGAGGGCATCTCCATGAGTCACACTCGTGGTCACCAAAGGCTTCATGCAACAATGTTTCTAAACACTTAGTTCACGGTGTCCATGTGTCTGTGCAAAGAAGTCTTCTAGTGGTGCGAGGCATTTAAGGATCCAAAGTTCAATACATTGGAGTATTTCATCAAATCATCTAGTAGGGATTAGTGGACTCCATCAGAGGTGGCTTCTCCTTCATTGGGTCTCCTTCTCACTTTCCCCCTTCTTTCTCTCCCCGTTATAATTCTTTGTTGGGCTTCATCATTGTATCTCATCCTAGTCACTTAAATGACTTATTTTAAAATTGTAAAAGTATTTTCTCAAAATTATAAGAGAAATACTTAATTTATGGAAAATAAAAAGTCGCGAGGGAATACGGAACATGAATATTCATATGAGGGAGGTGAGAGGTCAATTCAATTGTTATAAATTGGGATGGCTTCTCCATTCTAAAGGATTCTGAATTTTGAAGAACTTCTACTCTATAGCATTGTGAATTGTGGTAGCTTGGTTGAAGCTTTGTATTCATCACTACACATGAAATAAAAGCTACACTTCTTCTATTTTCCCTTTCTTGTTTTTCCTCTATTTCCCTCTTGTATGCACTTTGTAAGCATGGTGATCAAAGAGAGCTTTGTGTCTTCGATGAATGAGCCTTAAAGAACTTTGTGTCTATGTGGGTTTGGTTTGTCTCACTAACCGCTTCATTTTTTCTTTCTTCTATATTGGATGTTGAAATACTCCAGTTACTAGGTGTGAGCTCTGCAATCTACTCGCAACAATAATATTCCTTGACTAATTTCCCCCTTTCTCTTCAACATTGTAATTTCCTCCCTTGTACCTGTACAGAACTTTCCCATAGGTTCGGTGGAGTGTCCTGTGTGATCCCCACCAATTTTTCCACCCACAAAATTTAGATAGGATTAGGATTATTTTACATTTAATAATGGGAGTTGCATCATTCAATGCAAAGGGGTGTAGCCCCGTGAAAATTGGTGGAGACACTTAATTTTTTCACCTAATAAATTTTCTCACTAATAGATAACAACATAACACACAATAATATACATATGATAGGAATATACCACATAAATGTAAACATCAAAAAGCACACCATGATAACATTACATCTAAGAATATTCTTAACCATAAAAATAGGTAAAGTACACACAATTTTAACAATAATTTATTTAATAAATGACCTTAATAAAACCCCTAAAAATAAGCGCATGAGATAACAATCAGATTCTAAATGTAATAATATGCATAAATTTAACAAAATCTATCTTTAGGGGAAACAAATACCAAAACGAGGGCTTAAAATCAAACAAACAATAAGTAGGGCTAGAGAGAGCTAATATTAAAGATTTAAAGCATAAGAAGAAAGATATAACCATAGAAGACTATAAATCATTCAAGTTAATGCAAGTTCATTAAACAATTTTAACAAGTAAATATAATCAAACCTAAACATTAAAATCAAACTTAATTGAATAAATTATTTTTTGAGTAATAATTTACAAGAGTTTTTTTAAAGAATATATGTTTTTTTACAAAAATTTAAAAGCAATTTTCAAAAACAAAAGTCACATAGTAGATCTAGATGAAAAGTCTTGAAAAAATCATAACAAACAAAGAGCCTTGAATAGAAGTATGTATATGTTTTTGAGACTAAAACTTTATGGTTATTATAAATATCACATAGGTAGAAATTGATTTGATGATCTTCTTCATCAACTTTAGAGATATGAAAATGATACTCTCTTTCTTTTCTAATATTATGTGCTTGTCTTTCATAAACTATTAACCTCGAAACCATAATAATACAACACATAAGAAGAACCACAAACATGGGAGATTTATTTAGGGGTAGGTATTTTCCCTCAAGCCCCTAATATATTGTACAATTTTCTAAACTATCACTCCAAGTATAATAAATGGTTCATGTGTAATACAGGTGGTCTAGAAATTCCAAACCCTGTCATTTTCAATACTATAATGAATTCTTGATCTAAAAACAATAAATTTTAGCTTTGCTTCTTTAGATTTTCTTAGATTCTTGTAATAATTTATTTGACATGGGAATTATCTTGTATCATTGCAAGAATACACATAATAGGTTGAAAACCTAATAAAGAATTCCCAAAAACTCGGAGAAATGATTTATATTATCTTTGAGATGTGAATTTAATTTTTTTAGTTTACGGATGTGGTTAGATGTAGGATTTTATAGAATGAAATGTTATAGTTTTATTCTTTATATAGTAATTAATTAGTTAAGGGATAGTTTTATATACCATTTCTAAAATAAGAAAATTCATATATAGTTTTGGAAACAAAATTTTATCAAGTGTAGCATCCCTTACCTCAAGGGCACCTCTCTCTATAAGTCAAGTGCATAAACACTCTTTAATTGAAGAAATATTGATTTTCAATTCCAATAAATAATTATGAAAGTTGTATTTTGTGCATATGAACTACCATTAATTTTCTCGAACATACACACACATGACACGTTAGATCACCCAAGTAAGATTAGGGTGACTAGTAGTCATTTTATTTTATTTTATTTTGATATTATTTAATCATTATAATGATAATAAATTAATGGAGGAGAAGGATGTTTTTAGGAATTTTGAAGGATCATCTTAATCCATATCAATGATAATGTTGCTTTCAACATCATTTTAAACATTAGAAATAGTTTTTTTTTTTTGGTACCTGGGGAAATATAGTCTAACAACCCACCGATATGTATGTAATACAAATGAAACACCTAAAATATCGAGTAGCAATTTATCAACTGACTACACTCATGCAAAATCTAATTTTTTATTTCTCTTTATCCCTAGAATTATCATTAAGACATATACATAGATTTTCATTGTGTATGTGTGTTTTTTATAATCTATTATATAATATTAAAATGGAGTAGATAACTTTGCAATAAAACTAAGACAATGTAAAATGGACATGGATCTAAATCATTTATGGTGGGTGTTTGTAAGTTCTTTATATATATCATATTTATGGTAAAAATATGCTGATTTCCTTTCCAAAAATAGAAGTTTCTTAAAATTTGAGGCATTCATCCCCCTGAAATCCGTTATATAAAAAGTGAAAGGATTCCTATACTCTCTTAAACGAGAGGTTCGGATTTTGAATCATTTTTCATGCATCGTATAGTTTCATACATTTCTATTATTTAGAAAAAGTTATATAATCCGTAGGTTAGTTTAGTTTGTGGTTAAGGTATTGCATATTTAGCATTGTCTATTGTTAAGTTGTATTGACTTGTATACAGTCAAAAAGGATATATTTTTTTGTTACGTTACACAATGTCATTTAACATGAGTATTCTTATTTCATCACAAATGATTTTAAAAGTTGGGGCGGAGTGATATGTGGTTGTGGTAAGGGGTGGTTTAGTTCCAAGTAGTTTTTAGGGTTCTCAAAACCTTTAATATGATTTCAAGTCTAACAACATTAGCAAATTATTTTTAGAATAATTTGTTAGTACTCCATGTTAATAGGTATATTGTTGGGTGATTATAAAATATTATAACAATTCATATTTTTAGTTGTGAGAGTATGGTGGTGGTTGAAACCACTTACGTAGAATAGTTTTGAGAGATGGTAGGAGTGGTTAGGGGAGAGAGGCCAATCCACAGAACATGGTCCAATAGTTGACATGAACTTTGATCACCCAATACCCAATAGTTGTAATAGTACCACCTCATACTTGTAAGAGTACTATCTAGTGGTTATTTATTTTTGACATAATAATTATGTAGAGTATCCAATCACATCATGACATGAAAGACTTATCACCCATGTACAAATATTAAAAATTCAATGTTCAATCATTATGACCCATGCTCGTGTATTGGTGTCCACCATGGTTATAATATAACTCAAAATTATTATTTTAAATCAATTCGAAATATAGTTTTCCCTCCACTTAAATTTTCTAAAGAAAAAAATACAATCTAAGAAAAACTTGAGGAAACAAAAATAAAGTATTTTCACATTAGGGCGGGAAAAAAATAAATTACAATATGGAAACTAATGAGCTTCAATGTCCAATTTGCTAAGTGAGCAACGTGATACCAAAGAATGGAGGCAACAGAGAGGAAGGAGGATAATCAATGACCTCTTGTCATTCACTAGTAACTAGGCCATGAAATTACATTAGTAGATAGATAGATAGGGAAATTTTAATAGGGCGGCCCATCCCTATCCCATATAGTTAGATAGGGCCATCGGTGGACCACATCCCATCTATAGAATAAAATATAAGGCAAATGCACCTCCGAGAGAAATACCTATCTTCGGTGTTTGGTGTGTGTAGATGAATATTCATAAACCAAATAAAGAGCCCATCTATATATGGTACACCGAATAATTCTTCCCACATTGACGAGATATTGATACATGCTCCAAATATCTATATAGGGCATCGACCAACTTTTCCCACACTACTTGAGCCAACCAATAAACTTTGATACATTAAAAAAGCATTGATACACTGATTACATATTCCTACACCAAATGAATCTTCATTCATTGGCCTAGATATCTATATCTATATCTATATCTATATATGGTGAAAAGGGGCCTCTTATAAGGTATAGGTGGAAGGCGGCTATCTATATGTAGAGTCTAGTTGAGTTGGGCCCTCGGTTACGGAATCTATATATAGTGAGAAACCCTCGGAGCTTACCCTACTTGTATAAAAGATGATATGTTGACCCCTCCATATATTATGTAAATGGACCCATCTATTATGTATATGTAATGTAGTTGGGATCTTATGGATAAGCTTTATTCTATGATATATAGATTACCACCACATTTGTGTCAAAATAGCTAAAGTCAGGATCAGTTCCCAAGTGGCAGTGGAAACTGTCTCATATTGTTTGTGATCAATGTAGAAGTGATCACCAATAGTGGTTCCAAACACGATGAGGACATGATTATCAAATTTCTATTTTTCTATTATTTAAGTTGTGTGGTGTGTGCAAAAATAAAAAAATGTAATCTTTCCCTGCTAATTTTGAAAAGAGGAGAATGTGCATATCATATATGTAATAAAAAGTTGTATAAGAGGGTAGATGACCGCAGAAACCCTCATCAGTGAGATCCTCCGACTATCGTACTTTTTGGAAGATGGTCACCGTGGTGATAAGTTTAGTGGAAATGAAAATGAGATAAGTTCTCGTATATTGGTGATCATGTGCAACAAGATCTAGACAACAATATGTAGACCTAAAAGTATGCATTGGCATCGATTTTGTTTCTAATTAAAATGCTTGCATGGTTCTTCCCATGTTCACCCTAGGGGGAATCTTTGGGAATTATTTGTTAGTGCTCCATGTTAATAGGTATATTCTTGGGTGTTTATAATTTATGTGAGATCAAATATGTAAACAAGTTGTTATTATATAACAATCCATATGTTTGGTTGTGAGAGAATGATGGTGATTGAAACCACTCATGTAGAATAGGTTTGAGATATGTTAGGAGTGGTTATATGAGACATTTGTGGAGATATGAATCTCCATAATTATAAAAAGACATTCTTGTATATTTGTAAGTCCCAAATGAATTAAAATGTATAAAATAATATTATTAGTATAAAGATGTTTCATAAGAAAATCTTGAACCAATTTGTCAAATTCCATTCCACCTGTAACACAAGCACTTCCTGTACATATTTATGTAAAATTTTGTACTCAAGGATTAAGTAATGATCACATTTTTTTATAATTTTAAAAGTTCAGGAATAAGGCTAATTTTGTTTGATTTCTCCAATAAAATTCCAAGTCTAAATATTTTCTCATTTATAAAATTTGTCATGAATTTATAGTTTGAAAAATATAAAACTAGTTATTCATAAAGTATAAGTAAAAAAATTAAAGTTGAGGGTTGAGTTTTTTTAACATGGGTGGATATATTAGTTATCCGAAATGTGTCTAAAATATGACATGAAATAATAATATTTCATTCTAATGTGACATGTTAAATTTTTTGTAAGAAAATACACACAAGGCTTACCGATGTGTTGTAATACCCCTTCATCATGGCATGTGAGAGATTTTATATATATATATATATATATATATATATATATATATGATTGATAATGTCTTAAAACATATTTAGAACTATATAATAACATTGAAAATTATTATAATTAATGATATTGATCATTCTTATCTAATGAACATGACTATGTGATAAAGATAAAGCACTACAATAATTATTTTTAGGTTTAAATTTTCTTGGGGAGTGTTAGGTAATATCCAAAAATAATGTAGAGATAATGTGTACGTATATCAAGCATTGTTCAATCCTTAAACACTCGGTTTATCAATCTAAAAATACTATTGAGAAGTATCATAATTGATACTATAAAACACATATAGGTAGGTTGAATATTTTCTATACTAAGAAACATTATCAATAAATTCATCTTTTTCATATAGTAATATCAAAAATTGGGTCAAAGTATTTAACATTAATGATTTCGTATTTAGCTCATTCATTTCCAATTTATACAATTAATTGACTTAATCCTACATGCATCTTTCTCAATTCCATACTCCATAGTTATTAAGTCAATATTTGTCACTAATTTTATCTCATCAAGTCCCTTTGTACAATATACATAATACATATTCAAACTCATGGCCACTTATATTCACTTTAAAATTAAGTCCAAGCTAAGTTGGAGGAGAATCGCCCACCATGGATAGAATTAGTCAATGTTTCTAACCTTACGTGATGTTTTTTCCTAAGCAATTCCAATTCTAAATTTTTCAAATGCACAAATTTCCTTAATCAAATTAGGATCATTTGAGTGGGAAATCATTCACATAAGATAAATATAAAATCACATACACTCAACTCAATGGGATACCTCTATAATATTTGTCTACCTTGGGGCTCTCACACTCAAGAACTCTAAGAAGGCCTATCATTACATTATCACTCCTTGAAGAACACTAACATGTTATCAAGTACGTATACATATAACATTACTACCCTAGATCACTATCACATACTATAACTCACATCAAATACATTGCCAAGTCACTAGATGCCTTATTAGGGTCTTGTGAAAATATTGTTTACTACACATTCACACACATTCATTGAGAGGAAGAATTATGTGCAACTTGATCCCTCTTACCATTATTTATACATAATGCGATGCTCATCTCACCACAAGGGGTGTGGTGAGGTCTATCTAGCCCAATTAGAGTATCTACTTTTTCAAATCTATAAGAGAGCTATGGTTTTCACAAATAAGAATTTATATCATGTTGCAAAATCTTGATTGTAGATCCTAAACCTAGAAAAAAGAAGAATTAGGTCCCGAGTCCAAATCAAGATTAGGGTATTAGAGGGCATAATTGGATATATTGGGCATAAAGGCCCTAAGGTTTCTTACCAATTTGGGTGAACCTTTCCCGCACTAAATTTAAACACTCCATATTTTACAAACAACTTAACAAGACTCTATATAGACACTTATATAGTTTTTTATGTGTTCTTCTTCTAGATCATGTGAAATGGTGTAATATTTCTAACCATAACCCTAATCTCCTTTATCTAGATTTTAATAGTTTGTATGTATATATGTATTTATCAACACATTGTTTAGGATATCCGATGTTACTATATTTATTGTATTTATGATTTGGGATCATAGTATTTACACATAGTAATTGTCTTAATTAGATTAACCCTAATTTTGACATTATATTTTCATGAACCAACTTATTTAATTTTACATGCAACTTATTGTTTCCATCCTTTCTCTTAAGTTTTTATATATCGGTCATCCTTGTTGGTTTTAGGACTGACATTTTTCCTCTTAGGTTTTTTCCTGAGCATATTCGAATGTTATCTTCTTATACCATTTATGTAAGTTAAATCTACAACCCCTAAATTCCATAGTGCTCGGTTAAGTGGAGCTCATGTAGATCACATACAAATACCCCTAGTTCCTTGTCATCCTAAGAAGATGACCCATATCATTGAGACCCTCGTTTCTTCCCCATTGATCTTACTTCTAGGAAAACTATCAACGACTCGTGTATGATCATAGATATCCTACACACAATACAGAGAATATGGTTATCGTTACATCAATACTTTATCCGACTATAAAGGTGACAAATATGAATTTGATTTTGATTAAACACACCGTAATACAACAAAAACTACATATAATCCCAATTGATAGACTCACTCAAGTGTACAAATATAAACTACACAACATTGATAATATTATCATAAAATTACTAGTATCCTTCAGAAACAATCGAAACCATAAGTTTGAACTAGGATAAACTTAATATAAACCCTCCAATGATACAAATCAACCTTCAGATTGTATTTACCTTTTGTGCTACTACTCAAGTGTTCAATCAAAATCTACCTACATCTAATGTTCTAACTATGGTCCATCACACACGGTCCCCCAAGATATCATGCCTATACAATATGGCCTATCTAGCTGAACCTAGTGCATCACATATGACTCAAGCTCTTATTCGTAATTCTTGTATGTAACAAATCTAATACATGCAAGCACAAATAGCTCTTTTATTTAAAAATTGATCATAAATAACCATGAGTCCCATTAGGCTACTTAATAACCCTTTAGCCCCTAAGGCCCTTAATTATCCACTTTGCCACTGGGTTTAATCCAAAGAAATTATCATTTTATGATGGTAAGACCAGTCCAAAGTAGCATCTTCATGCCTTCATGTCCTTTTTTATAGACAACGTAACTAATGATATCCTAATATACTTGATTTTTCCATGTAACCTCAAATAATATTCATTTTATTAGTTATACACCCTTCCTTCAGGTTTCATAAGGTCATTTCAAGTTTTATTCGTTAACTTTCTTATTCTCGATTACTATTGGATAATGCATACCTTTTATAAAAATCACTTACGTCAAGAAAATTCTCATGAAAGGGTTATAGATTATGTAGTAAACTATAATAATTTGATTTCTCAGGGGCCTAAACATATATGAGAATGAGTTTATTGAAGTATTCATTGTTATCCTTATCTCGAAGCTCAAAGAAAAATGTGTGTTTCTTAACTTTACATCATTTGAGAACCTATGTGAAAATGGTCAAAATATATGAGACTAAGCTCATGGAAACCAATATATTGACTTGTAAGATCATGCATCCATCAAGTACCAATAAATTCCAAAAAAATACCTTAAATAAAGACAAATGAATTACTAAAAATAAAGTTATAATTGTTAGTATCACACACTACGCACCTACAACAACTTCTCCAACACAATGATATAACCACTTACCATGAAAAATATTCACATAATGTTATAAAATATCCAATATTGAAATCTGATTCAAATAAATTTTCTTATAGTTTTTGACATGATAATGCCATAAAGTCCAAATTTTGACAACAAATAATCTTGTGATTATCACTAGTATCCTCTATAGGCTATGACTAGGTGTGTCAAATAATACAAAAATATCCAATATCTCATTAACAAAAAAATATCTCTCTAAAATACCTTGAGCCACATGCTAACATAGTAGTAGCTCAACCCAATGCATGACGAAAGTTGTTTACTAGACCATTATTGAATCAAATGAAAACCAACAAAGTTGATGAAGTACATATGGACAATCATACAATCCCCCTAACCAATTTATGTGGATTAGGCCCATCCATTGCAAAAAATTGGTGTGACTCGAATTATATCACCAATAAAAACCCATTACCTTTTTTATTCAAACATTTTTAGATGACGAGGAAACATCCATACACATATTCATCAATGCATACATTAATTCTCAACCCATTTAGAGTTTTATGGTAGATAATTTATATAGTTAAAGTCTTTACATTATATCACTTATTATATCTCTTAGCTATACTTCACGAGACCTTCTATATGCCACATAGAAAATTCAATAATTTGAGGTCAATGAAAAAACTCACTTGGGGGATAGTTTTATTAGTATATGTCGAACTAAGAAGATGACCACCGGTTCCTTGTAGCCCATTCTAATGAAATTGTCAATATGTTACTTAGATACACATGGATCCATGGTATGCACATTATTTTATCCACATTACATAGACATTTAAGTATGTACACAACAATATTATGACTCTTTCGCTTAGATACACCCTATGAAATCTAGTCACGTGCAAAACACAATAGTTTGGTAGTAGTCATGTAAGCATGACCCTTATGAGACAAAAATGTAATTTAATTTACACTCGAGAACCTAAAACCACTATGACTACTTATGATTTGAGTTGTATGCTCACACAAACTACGGAGGATAATAACATAAAGTATCATACTAAAAATGTATATATCTTAGACACAAGTGGCCATTGCATGTTTGCATGAGTATGACTAATTTGTATTCTTCACATACTACACCCATTAATGTAGAACATCACTTTGAGACGATTATTGGTTATCTTACTATGAATTTCCACACTCACTTATATATATTTTCTTACACACACACTTCTAGTATGCATGTAAACTATTTGACATTTCCCCTAGTTCTATAATAGATAGTTAGATGATGATGCACTATATTTCACGTGTGTGATGTGATTGTTGAGGAAACATTATTACCTAAGACACCACATCGTCTCTTCTACCCTTTATATCCTATACCCCAAGGCATTAGTACATAATCAGTTGGCACATTTTATTCATATAAGTTTTATACTAAAAACATGAAAATAATATAATATTATGAAAATGTAAAACCAGGACCTACATGTGAATTTTTGTTATTACATAGACTTTATCTTTATGATCATTTAGATTTAACAATCTACATCTATCATATCCTTTAACACTTATTATTTATAATAAAAATAAAGAGGTTACATATATTTTAACCCATGTACATTACAAAACATACATATTCTACAGCCTAGCACCATAGGTGTATGTCTACATTGTGGAGCATTTTACACATGGAGCTTAATTAGACCATATATTTAGCATACTATGACTTCTTATAGTCCTCTACTTTTAGGATTCCTACCACATTAGGGGAATACCTACACTAGGGACATCTAGGCAACTGATATTATAATGATCATATCCTCATCCATTAGTCAATTATAGGCACTATAATATTATTGATTATCATACATTGCTTTATTCTTTATAATGCATGTTGTATTGTGATTTATTTAATGATAAAAATTCTTATATCTACATGCTTATTTCACCATGCTCCTCTCTCACTCACATTTATCACTTATTTTTGTGTTTACTTTGTTGTGTACTATTATACTAGTTGACTAATATTAGCCCCAAACTCCTATTTGGCTATCTAACATTATTAGTTATATGCATGTCTACTTCTATTGTGTGGTACTTAACTAATCTAGTTTATATTTTTGTGCTTTACATTTTTATCTACTTTTTCGATTAAGGAGCTTATGTATTGTATTCTTTTATTGTTATGTGATCTTGTCTACTTTGGATACTCTAGGTACTTGTGTGTTGTATGTTTTTATTTTTATACTATCTTGTATATTCTAATTTCTCTAGACACTTGTGTGTTGTATGTTTTGACTACTATGTGATATTTTCGTCTCTCGATGCTCTAGGCACTTATATGTTATCTACGAATTTGTGTAATATTAATGCTCTATGAAATTGTATGCTCTATGCTCTATTTTCTTTAGGTAGTTCTATTATTTATTCTCTATTTTTGTATATGATACTATTTCTCTATGTGTGATATTTAATTGATTATTTTATGTATCTTCACACACATTGGGTAAATATCATCCATTATGAGAATGCGGGTCAATATTGGGCACTCGATAAAATATGAACACACAAAGAGAGTAATGTTGCAAGAGAGAGGAACTAAACATGAGCCAAAAGATAGCTTGTATAATGAATGCATAAGAACATAGCTTTACAAGAGATGTATAAATAGGATGTGGGGAAGTGTAATCTCACCTTAAAAGTAGAGAAGTGTAGATCCCATCTATCTCACTAAAGCCTAAGAAAGCTAAATACATGTGTAGAAAAAACCATGTAATGGAATAAAAACCTATACTAACACCCCCTTAAGTGTAGTTTAGGTGGGTAAAATAAATGGGTCCCGACAACAAGGCCTAGTAAGGTACCCAAGTATAAATAAAATCCCTCATAAAGTGGATAAAAGGAGAAAACCCGTAGGAAAAACTCCTCCCCAAAAGAGATAAAAGATAAGTTCAAATAACATCTCCCTCAAAGAGATAAGCCCCACTTAAAGAACATAAAAATCTACCCAGAAATAGAAAGAGAGGAGAATAAGAGAGGACTAGGTATCTCCTAGAAGATTAGGCCTCATGTACTCTAGATGTATCATGTCTAGATACAATATTAGTTGTTAGGAGGAGAATCGATGAAGACTAAATCCCAATAAGGAATATCATATTCTACACTAAAATATTGAGGATCGTGAGGTCAAGGCAAAACGAACATGCGGAACATCCTACAATTGTGATTTTGTCTCGCCTATTTTCTAATACATCATGAACCAAATCATCTACAATATATAATGTCTATTTAGTCAAAATTGGAATAGGAATCATAAGTTCATAAGGAAGTGGGATATAATTCTGTAAGACATGAGGAAGTGGACTTGAAGATAAAGAATCTAGAGGAGATTCATCAACCTTTGATGTTTGACAAAGAGAGAAGTGAGGAAGGTCAAGATGTGTGTAGTCAACCTTTGAAACATGACTATGAGAGGAATGAGGTGAGACCTCATTTTTTTCTCTCGTTGTATGAACTGAAATATAAACCCTCATCATCAACAATCTCATCAGCTGTATTAGAAGAAGAGTCAACATGAATCTTCTCAAGTAAACCCAAATCCTTAAAACTATCATCAATAACAAATGAGTACAATGTGGCTGGAAGTGAAGTGTCAAGAATCAGTCTCTAAGGTATCTCCTCATTTTTAGAGGACTCGTCATCGGGAGAAAAGTGGGAGAAGATATAAACTCATGATTAGTGATCTACTCTCCCCACTACCACTTTAGAATCAATGTACAACTCCTTGATAACCATAGAATATGCAGTGAACTCAACCACTTTCTTAAAATGTGGTGTGTGATTTGATATACCGATAGGAGATTAATTGACAATGAAGTTATAGAAAGAACATCCTAAAATGTTCCAACACCTATGTCGACAAACCATCTCCCAAATACCTCAATAGAAGTATGATCACCCATCAAAATATTTAGTGTAGAATATTTCTCAAAGGAAGTGAAGGAAACTTGTGATGAAGCCATGTGGTGTGAAGCACCTAAGTCAATAACCTATATGGTAGGTTGAGATACAAATACTACAAGTTCTTTTCTTTCATATTTCCCCTTATTTTTGTCTTTTTCCTTTGTGTACTCCTGAATTGGTGAATCTTGTGTGTCTGAACCGGGAACCCTAATATTGTTCTTCTCTAGAATGTGTGTCAGGTGATCAATTTATTTTGCATACACTTATGTTCATCATGTCCAAGTTTTCTACAATAGGCACATTTGATCCTCTTTTTCTTAGGTTTGAATTCAAAAGAGGAGGTCTCATTTTTTTCTCTCGATCCTTCTTTTTCTCATTGTCCTATTTGTTCTATTTCTTTTTCTTTATATTTGAATCCTTTTATTTGTCCTTATAGATAATAGGGCATGTGACTTAGAATACTTCAAGTACCCATCTATATAATCTTATCTTGTTTCCTAGTCAACAAGGAAAAACATCTAAGGAATGTATTTTCCATATGTCTCTTAGGGAACTTCTAATAACGTGGAAGGTAGAAACAAAAATTGAATAGTAAGGACCCAACTTGGTAAGAGTAGAAAGAGCTAGTTATTCATCCTTTTTGTCTATCCCATATTATTTTAAATGTAATCTAAGTGATTTGAATTTTGTGAAAAATCCTATATAATGTAAAATTTGTTTGGACTCAAACTAATGAGCTCATTCTCCAATTCATGACCCATCATTACATCCTACTTCCCAAAGAGTCCTTTCAATGTGGTCTAGAAATCACTGGGTGTGTAGCAGATTCTATATGAAAGAGTAAATCAAGAGATATAGATAGATAAAAAACACCACAGGCCTCATCACATCGATTAAACTACTTAACTTTATCTACATCTGATGTTGGTTTTGTTTCAAGACCGATTATGATCCCATGTAAACCCTTGCTCCTCAAAAAAATATTTGCATTTTTATTTTCCACTCATGATAGTTAAATGGTGTGAGAACCGCATTTTTATCCACAATTTAGAAAAATATATTGTAGAAATGAAAGTGCATAAAATAGCCCCCTAAATTATCAACAATAACCCCCCAAGATTTCACTTTATTGTTTTATGCATCTACAATTATTCAAGGCCAAAAATGTATGATATAGTGTGAATAATAAAATTAAAGTAAACTAATGTGAATAACTCGTAAAAATACACACTTTTAAAAAATGGTGGATCAAACGAAGTTTCTAGTGGAAAGTTATGTTTCTTACAAGTTTTTTATAATTTCAAATTGTAATACTTGTTCATATGCATTCAAAAAATACATCCCTTCACGTTTTAAAAATTTCAACACTTTATTGAGCGCCTTACAAAAAACAATCACCTCTTCATGAGTTAAGCCTCATTGGGTAGGGAATGACTAGGGGCTAAAAATCCATGTGGTTAGGGGCTAATGCCAAAATACCACCAAATAGCCTAGATATGGCTATAAAAAACATGAAAAAGACTAGATATGGCTTGAATCAAAGCATACTCAAGTTACTATCAATCCAAGCATTTTGGCACAATCCAAACTCAATGGTGTGGTCTATTTCTCTAGGAAATAAATGGAATGAAGACATTCCTACAAAACCACATGTTTCCTTCACTCTTTTATGTTTCTCTAGATAATCTAAAGATGCAAGAGAAGAGAATACTAAAAGATCAAAGGATATGCAATAAAAGATTGGAAGACTCAATACTCCAATAGAATAAACACAACAAAATAATGGCGTTCAATTACTAGAATGCACTTTGACATCATGTGAGAATGTCTAGGATAAGATTGACCACTAATAAAATATTAATGCATAAAAATAGTAATGTTTTGAGAGAGAGGAACCAAACATGAGACAAAATATGGCTTGTATATTGAATTCATAAGAAAATCCCTTTACAAGAGGGGTAAAAATAAGAATTGGGGACATGTAACCACCACCTAAAAATGTGGATATGTTTAACTCTCATCTATCCCACTCGACACCTAAGCAATTTAAATACATGTGTAGAAAAACCATGTAATGGAATAAAAACCTACACTAACATCCATCCCATTTCCTAGACACATTACTTGCGAAATATTTAGACTAGAAAAAATATCCTATAACATATTTTTATATTACTCATGTTATTTTGTTAGATACACATTACTTATGACACATATTACATATGATAAACAATATTTAGAGCACATGCATTATTTACATATTATATTAGCACACATTTCTTTGTACATTTCGCTCTTGGCCCAAAGATTGATACATATGTCAATTTATATCTTGTTATAGGCACAATGGTTGATACATATTAGGATTCATAGCTTTCTCACAACATATTTCTCATTACACATTTACTGGTATAAATCTTGATTTACAAATTACTCAAGGAATATTGATTGTTGCATTCCCGGCTCTTGGTCTATTGCTTACTAAATTTCTAAAATTATATAATTTCTTATTACACTCTTGGTCTAGCACATTGATTGTTACACTTATATCTCTAGGCATATTTTTGGACCCATAATTGGTTTTTCACACACAAGTTAACTACTAACATGTATTAACACTAGTCAATTTGGTCATATCTTATAAGTTGTATCGCTTATGATGGGTCTATCATGTCATGTCACATCATAGGTCACTATGTATCTATTAAGTGTCACACTGCATGTTGTTGTCATAATACTCTACTGACCGCCTCTTTACTAATTGTTGAACTAGTAGACATTCTCATGTTATGTTTTAAAATTTGATGTAAATACTACCAAAATGTTTATATCTTGTGTACATACTCCTTTACCATGTTATTTGATATACTAGATATAGTTTACATTATTGATGTTATGGTTATGCACTGTATACGAATAATTATTTCTCTTTTGATCTAAGTGATTATTTGTAAAATACCCCATCTCAAAAGGGGGAATGTTTTTGGATTTTTCTAACAAATTCATGCATATTACAACAATAGGAATTCATATTATGTTGTATGATGACATTCAGAAAATATATTTCAAACAACACAACTATTCTAAATACATTGCAAAGATTTTTGACATATACTTGAATTATAACAAACACTACATTTAGATTATACACTGCAATCACAAATAAATTTTCCTTATTGTAGCCTCAAGTGTTACAAAAGCTCCATAGTAGACTCAATTTATATAATGGCTCATGGAATGATCAAATGCAAAGTTATCACATCTAATATCCACATTCCTTATAAAGAACACCAAGGGCATACATGTATAGTCATTTCATGATTTTATTTCAGCTTCTTATTATTTACTTATTTTTAAGCATCTTTATTGGACATTAATACATGATTTTTTATGTGACTTGTAAGTTCACATGTATGGCACAAAAAGAGAAGGAATTTCCACATTCTCGGTCTTGGGCATATCACATTGATTGGGAGGTTTGCATCTACATTTAATTTATTTTAATCTAACAATTTCAATTACTAGATTAAAATGGGGAAAATTATAGAACCCTAAATTTGGACCAAAGGCATTTGGAAATAATAATTTGGTATTTATCCCAATACCTTCCCATTTATATAATTAATTGACTTAATCATGTATGTATCGATTGTTTTGAAAGGATCAATATGATCCCCATGCACATCAAAGAGGTTACACTTCCAATGGTGACGTGAACACTCCAAGCAATCAACAAGAGATTGAATCACAAAGGAAAACAAATATGAAAGAAGAGGGTCTAGTATTCTCATAGATAAGAAAGAAGATACATATAAGAGTGTTGTGTAACTCCCGTACATGACATGTGGACACATGAAACCCTAACTAACCCTAATGACATGTGATCTCACTAAGTGAGATGACTAACCACATGAGATAGACAAGAAGTCAAGTGACAATGACACAAGTCACATACACCAACACCCCCCTTTATCAAGCCGAGGTAAAGGTCATGGAAAATCATAACAGAAAGAGAACTCCCATAGACAACTAAAAAATATGTGTTAATGGATCCCGACAACTAAAGGCCTAATAAGGAACTATATACACCCAAAATTACACAAGTTCTACATCAACGATGGTAAATTCTCCAATGATGATTTTATTTTTTCCATAAAAATGATGAAGTCCAACTCATTTTCCTTACTTGCAAAAGACGCTTGTTTTTCTTTATCTATCCTTTTTCAAAAAAAATTATCTTTTCAAACCATATTTTTCTTTTTTTTGAGGTTTTCATGACTTTACGTCAAGTACCGCCATGACATTACGCAACCACCGGTCTTCTTAAACCGGCAAAGGCAGTTGTGTAACTACCATGGAGGTCTAGTAAATAACTTGGCAAACTTGTGTAACCATCGGTTTGTGCAGACCGGCAGCCTGTGCATTTATCCAAGAATTTGAACTATGTGTTTTGTACGCATGTCTCAATTTTGTGAGTGTCTTTCTTGCCCATTTCTTGACCATTTCACCTGATTTCTAGCTTGTTGGATACGTATTGAACTCCTCTTCTCTATTTACTATTATTATAATGTTGAATACCTCTCTTTTGGATGATTTGGAACTTCTTGATTGCCAAGTGTGCTAGACTTCTTCTCTGCCATTTTTCTATAAAAACAAAGTTTTTACCTATATCATGGGTTGGATATTTTTTATTTGAATTACACCATTACTCTACCAAAATCCTGCTAAGAAGTACACAAACAACACAATACATTTCTTTGTTGCTTCCTACTTGCATTTGTGACTAGTTTTCCTGCAACCAATCTACTCCAACATCTTCTTGATTTCTTCTACAATCATCCAACACTATTCTCTAGATCAATTGACTCTCATCTCTAGAAAGGAAGCTAAGGAGACAAAAGAATCATCACCACACTTGGAAGTTGTCACAGTTCTACAATAACCAGGTTAGGGGTGTATTTACAATTTCTTCAAAGCTTTCATTTTAGAATATTGTTGTTAAAAGAAGAAATACATTTGTTTTAAGAAAGTAGAATTCGTAGGTTTCTTTGTTATCAATAAGAAGTTTCCATTGATATTTTATTCTTGTCTTATCCCTATGGATTTTCCCATGAAATAATTTGGAGGAAGGTTTTGTGCATGAATTTCTTCATTTCTTTTTTAGAGCATCTGTGTACTTCATTTCTTCGTTTCCATATTTGTATGCATATGAGAAAACTTCCTTTGAAATCATCTTCCCTGTTTATCCATGTGGATCTGTAAGGGAAATAAGCTTGAGGAAGCTTCTGTGTCTGTGCTTTTCATTTCATTTCTTCACTGTTAATTTACATGTGTAATTTATTTGTTTTACTGGGGAAGTCTCAGGGGAAAGAGGAAATTACTTCTAAGAAGCTTTCTTTCTTCCCGTGATTTTGAGGTGAAGCAATTAGAAGAAGTTAGATTTCCATAATTATAAATTATAATAAATATTTCTTTGAATTAGATTTAGCCACACATCCAACAACAGAGAGAACAACTACATCCAGCTATACCCAGCTTTGTTTTATTTGTTGTTAGAAGTAGATTATTTTATTTAAAATGGTTTCTTTTTACGTCTGTCTATATATTTTGTTAATTTAATTTCTAGTAACTTAAAAACACACAAAAGATAGATTAGAAGTTAAAGTAGATTCATTTATTTATTTCTTTTAAATCCTCATTGAAAATACAAAAACAATTAGATAGTTTGCTTTACTTTTCTTTAATTAAATACTTGCAAATCAAACTTAGTTAATTAAAAGGAGAAATTGATCATCTTTTATTTAATTCAAGTTTATTTGTTTTGTTTATTCAACAAAGAGGAACTAAGATATTTTAGATTGAAAACTATACAACTTTTATTTCCCTAGCGACCTAGGCTACCCAAACTTAGCTTTCACCCTTTGGAGTTTAGCTTGCTTGTTTATTTCCATTTCTCTTGATTAGGTTCCCACATGACCATTCTAGGTCCACCAAAACAACGAATATGAATCTTTGACCCACTTATAATATAACCAAACATTGAGTGAGACCAAATTGATATTGACGAAACCTTGTACTAGTTAGCTTTCATAGCCACACTTATGCCTCTTACAATTATCGGCCAACTCATTGCCCTCAACGAAGAAGCGAGACATTTCGAAGAGTATTTGGCTAACTGTAGAAAGGCTTAGACCCTAAAACCCTTTATTTTTCCTTATCACATATTCCATCGTATCTTCATGACCATATTTAGAGAGGAATACATAGATGACGAAGGACAATTCCCTCGTGTTCCACAACCGAGTTGTGAAACATCCTCTTTTAAGACTTCAATACAAGAAAAAAAAATGTACTTTATGTTTCATTGATTTAAATACCCATATATTTAAATCCAACATAAATCTTAATTTCATATCTCATGTTTCCTTGTTCTAAATTCTCATGATTTATAACTAACATCATCTTAGTCAATCCATCCTATAACAATTGACCATGTGCAGCTGTATGAGTCGGTTTAACTCCGATCCCTCATATATTACTCGTAGAGTAAGTATACTAAGTATACTAGTGGTCATCTTTATCTTTCATATTTAAAAAATGTTGTATTCTAAGTGTCTACCTGGGTATCCGTCATTGAATCCCATCCGACATCCTACAACTTAGATCTTGGTGAAATCAGGACAATGTAATCAATAGCTTACACTACTCCAGCCAGAGTTTCAAAGACATGTATGCCATGATCAGTTCCATGAAGGCACACTCGTCAATTGGAACTTTTCTTTCACCATATCACTTATTTATTGTTATCTAGATTAGGACTAGATAGTTACAAGTTACGTACAAGGTACCAATTAGGATCCTCCTGTGTGGGTAAGTGCCACAATGTTGGCTTAGGATGACTAAGGGAGAGTAAGCATCTTCGCAATGATTTACATCATTACGGGTCGCTTCTTTCCCATAGTCATCATAAGATGACATTGGGTACTTAACCATGTGGTACAATCTACATTCTTACCTAGGACATTACTTGCATCTTAATACATTACGACCTTCTCATTTAGAGGAGCTTGATGGGTTAACTTGACATAGCAGCTACTCCGTAGTAGTCAAATAATGACCGTAGTCATTAAATGGATACTACGTAGCAGTAGCCATAGCGAGTTGGCTCGCCAAGTTCTGCTAAATGGGAATGTCATATCTTATTAAGTTAAGGTTATTCAAATAAGTTACGACATGTCAATTCCCATGTTTCATTGATTACTCCCATTACGATAGGATTTGTACCTAAGGATCTAAACAAGGGATTCACACATATCAATCGCATGTTTAGATTCATTCCCAACATGATCATTATGTTTACTAGTTATAGTTTTAAATCAGCATTCTACATTAAATCCCTTGTTCATACTTTTCCTTTTTACACAAGCAATGCATTATGACAAGAATAATACATAATAGTATTAGTATCCAAATGAATAACATCAGTCCATATTACATATAAGTCAATCATATGTGATTTCGATTACACATATTCCATTTGATATATAAATATTGTATTCAATTAATAACACAGAAGTAATATCATTTATTTAATTAATCACTTACCAATTCAATATCAATACTTATTACATAGTCTGAGAAAACTATCAACATTATCATTATTGAAATAATAATGATTACAATACAATATGTATTAGTGAAGATAATACTTTATTAATAACCGGAAAACTACCTTTTGTCGTTAATATCACAACGAAGTATAAATTTCACTTCTTAGTAAAATACAATACAATTAATTGCATTTCTCAATTCAATACAACATCATCAACAGATAATACTAATACATGTCCACAACTAGATTATCAAAATAATCACATCTTGTTTCAAGCATCATGCCTTACTAAAATACAATTATTTTCATCTTTTCACAACAAGAACAACTTTATATATTTCATCAAAATACATAACAGTGAGAAAAGGTGTAAGTCACGTCTTCCTTCATAATCAACCTACAATGTTAATAACATGCATGGAAAAGATTCCATTATACATGGTCAATTCCAACCAAACTGAGATGATACCTCCTTTTTCCATCTTAACCACTTGTGTCATTTAATATTTGAGTAAACAAGTTACTGCAATGCATTCAAATCATTTAAATCACTCCGTAACAATTAAACTTGTTACAACAACAATAATACGATTTAACTCTTCTTTCTCAAGGATGGATTATTGTATCTATATGCAATTGCATTCAATTATTCACACAAAAATTCTCAATAACATTCTTATAATATCATATAGGTCTAATGTATGTACCGAAATGCAATATATTAAATTATACACACAAATGTTTACAATAATATTCCCACAATCTCATATCTATCTAATGTAAGGACTAAAAAGAATCCAATTACATAGAGAAACACACATACCCATCAACAAAGAAGCACCCCTTGATTCTTCATAAAACTTCATACAGATTATATTATACTGCTTTTACCAAGCAATTCATAAATCACATATATAAATATATATCGGTGAGTCTTAGATCAATAACATCACCATTATCCCGATTATCCATTCTTACCCCAAAGACATAAATAAGGAAATAATTATGGACATACTTAATAATGTAATCCCACCACACATACCACACTAAAAATTGTATTAGAGATAACATTCTCAAAATAGATAGCATGATTCCCAAGGTATGTGTGCGGTCCCAATTGTTCATATGTGGACTCCAATAAGGTCTTTTGTTATCTAAGACTTGCATATCATAACAACTAAAGGTACAGGGTCGATTTCCTAAGTTAGGAAATGGACTTACCTTAATTTTTCTAAAACTCTAGTTAGACCAAAGGCTGCGATGTCAACATTTCTCAGTTTCCCACATCGTGTAGCAATAACCTATCTTAAGGATGAGTATGAAAGATAACACGGATCTCTAAAACTCACAACTATGGTTCGTAGATTTCAAACCAGAAAAAAAAAGAAATGGATTTCACTATTACGATATTAAACTTATAAAGGCATCGACCAACCATAGCTTGAAGTAATGCTACCACGAGTTCCTTTTACAGGTGCTGCTCTTAATACTAGAATCATTCACGAGAATGAACGACTATTTTAAGAGATTAAAACCTAGACCTCACAAGGCCACCACTTATTTGTGAAGCATTAACGTAATCAAATTAAACTTCTCACTTACGCTTAAATTTTCATGCAAGATTGAACCAAGAAAATAGCCCAAAAATAATGCAAACAGAGAGCGTGAAAATCTTGAAACAGAAACCCCTAACATGCAAACATAAAAATGAAATGAAAACTGTCCTTTTTCCCTAAAAACGCTCGATGGTTTGCCAAGGTGGTGATACATTGTTCGAGGAATTCAATGCATGATGGACAAAGGAAGTTTCGCCTTGATACTTCACCACCAACTTGCCAATTTAAATTTGGCAAGGTTCCAATTGTTCACAAAACAACCTCATACAAAAAGTAGCCACCATTTAACCTATGCCTCAAAATATTACTTAGGTCCCTTTCCATTTGTTGACAGTTCCCTTATTAATGAGAGCAATAAATTCCACAAGAGTACATACTACGAAGGCGGTGGGATGCCAACTCGCCCCTTTCTCATAGGTCATAAATTTGAATCCAAAGCTCATAGTATAAGTATTAATCTTAGGTCCATGTGCCTTATAAACCTTAACTTGGGCCCCATTCAAATTCAAAACACAATGTTAGGTCCCTTTAATATCTATGCCATAAAACATAAGTCCCCAACAACATGTTGGCTCCATATTTTAGCCTATGCCATTATAAACTTTAATATATATATATATATTTGAAAACCATCATCATGATTATTAATCAAATAGGTCCCATTTTAACTAAGCCAAGCTTAATTAAAGCTAAAATCAAAGGTGTTCAACATTATACTGAAACATAGTATTTGGAGACCATTTATTTGAATGACATCGAATTTAGCTTGGCTTTAGTTTAGACTCATAAAACTAATGCCCATTCATATTAAATTAAAACCCAAAGTTGTTAATAATTGGTAATCACATTACATCTCACCTTGAGCTATGTAAATACTATTCGCTCTTGAGTCCGGATCATATTGACCAAGTACCCAAAGTCCCAAACTTATCAACATGATCAACAAAACAAAAGGTAAGTAATAATAATAGTGTGATCACAAACAACATACAAATCCAACAACTTATCATCAAGTACATAATACTTTTAACAATGATAGGAAAGTATGTTAGATCAATAGAATTTATTCAGATTGTGCCGACGTAAAAAAGTAATGCACTCACATACACCCAAGCAGAGAAAAACAAACAGAATGCAAATCCATTGTAGAATCATTCCAATACTTAAACACATTTATCACAAAGATACCGATAAAATAGTGGGGTTGTTCTGACAAGTTGAGTTTTATTTAGTTCCATTGATAGCGACACCGATCTATGCACTGTGATCATCCTTGATCATAGTATCACCCCTGAATGAATTGGGAAAGCATTCATTTCTCTCAATGAACAAATCCCCATTTTACTAGCCGAGAACATTAGATTACCTTGACTTTATGTTATTGTTCCCACCTATCCCACCTACACTTTATCCATCTACCACATTACCATCTCATCCATCACATTCCTCGGCTGTCCCCCGCATGACCTCGGGAGTTCGTGTGTGTCTCGAAATCACGTGTTTATTTTCAGGCGTATAGGTACCCATGTACAAACAACATCTTTGTGGAAAAGAATAAGAGGAGAAAATTGGGTCTCGGTAATAGGCCTCGATAAGGTACCCATATATAATAAGGATCTCAAGTAATGGAGGAAAACCCTCAGGGAAAAATATCCAATTACAAGAGATAAAAGACTCCCTAAACAACCTAAGAAAGATGTGTCATATGGATCCCAAAAATAAAGGTCTATTAAGGTACCCATGTATAAACTACAATCTTTTTACAAGAAGAATATGAGGAGAAGAAGAGAACTAGCCAAATCCTCTAGAAGATGATTTTTGATGAACTCCCATGGAATCTGAAGGACCTAAAATTCTATAATAAGTGGTGGAGGGAGGAGGAATATGAAGTGTCTCTAAAGGTGGAAGAGAATCCTAAAGAGGAGAGGAAGACAAGAAGGCCCAAAGTAGATGTACGGCAATGTTGGAACTTACCCCAAGTAGAGAGCACATGTAAGGATACTTGTCTTGAGCGAAGGGATCGGTAAAGAATTCTGCAACCGTATTTGAAGTCTATAACTCTATGAAGTCTCCAAGAAGAGTGTCGATGATGTGGTCTTCCACATGTAGATGAAGAAGATCCATCCACATCGAGCGGTGTTTCGCCCTTAGGAAGAATAGAACCGGTGTACTAAAATTTTTCCACTCCGTGAAGGTAGCAATGTAAAGAACTATGAATTTGGTCCATAGAAATGTGAAAAAGGTCTAGAAAGTAAGTGCACAAGAGATGAAGGCAATGTCACAAATGTATAATGGTAAGAGTATGAGAGAGGAACATCTCGCCGAAAGGATGCCCAAGTGAAGTGAAGGAAAGGTAACAAGATGGTCCAAAAGAAAGGGTGGATCGGTGATGGTCTACAAAATAGTGAAAGTGATAAAAGGGGAACTCCCAATAAAGGAGATGAATGACTCCTCCAAAACACCCGTATAAGGATAACAAACACCCTATATGGTAACACAAGTAGGCACTATGAAGAGACGACTAAGGTTTGACAAAGGGTTCATTTTAAGAATCCTCTGGTAAATTAGAGGTGGAAAATCCCCGACGAATATACCTTGAACCACTTTCGTCGAAAGGTGAATTTTCTAGGATTTCAGAGTCAAATTTTCACCTGTCATTTTCTTAAGGGGGAGCACTCAAAATTTTTCACCTGTAGTTTTTTCGACCGCCTACAACCCCCTTATTGTCAACAACACTCATTTATTGTCCACCTGTAACCCTCCCTTTTCATGTGTCAATAACCCTCTAGTCGCAAGGCCAACAACTCTCTTGTCACACATTAAAAACCATTTTGTTGCACGTCAAAAAACCTCTTATCGCAAGTCAACAACCCTCTTATCACACTTCAACAACCCTCTTGTCACGCATCAATAACCCTCTTTTCACTTGTTAACAACCCTCTTGTCACGCTTCAACAACACTATATTGCCACCCATCTAGAAATCAAAATCTTCCTTGTCATGTGTCAATGACACTTTCCTGTTTTAAGTCTACAACAACCGATATGAGACTCTGATCCATACTTTGTCTGCTTGTAATTTACAAGTAATTCGGATGGTACCTCAGTAAGTTACTAGTATACCACTAGGTGAATTACCTGGATTTATATAGGAGTAGTTTTCAATGGTAGGTGAAGCCAACCCCTAAAAAAATACTTGGTTCGATAGATACGCGTACAAGAGGGTGGCTCAACAAATAGAAGAGTAATATCCGATAGGTTTGAATCATCAACATATGAAGGGAGGAGTGGAAAGGACCTCACAAAACTAGAAGTGGAATGAAGGTTGATTTAATGATGATATGAGGCTATGAACAAGACTTCTTGATGTCTAATGGGAAGGGAGGAGTGTCAACATTCTCTAAAAAATGGCTGAGAGAAGGAGGAGAAAAGTCCTCATATGTACTCTTGTCATTAGAACTAAAAGAACGATCCTCATCATCCTAGATAGAAACAAGAGAGTATGTGTCAACATAACTATCATCACATGAAGTAGGTGAGGAAACAACTATATCAGAAGAAGAAACAACAATGGAAATATCTAAAGGGTCTCCAAATAAGGATTGAAGAATTCTCCAAACAGTGTGAGGACACTCCATGTGCACCACATGATGGTGGAGAGGACTCAAAATTTACATCAACAAATGAAAAATGACCATGTTATAAGTGTCAAGCCACTTCAAGCTGATCAAGATCACTAGGGGTAGGTACTCATCCATACAAGTAGAGATAAAGGTCATCGTGAATAAGAAAACATTCCATGCTCAAATGCCACAATGCATAGTTATCCCTACCAAGAAGAATAGGTGGAGGTTATAATGCAAAAATGGTCCTATAAAGCATAGGTTTGGGAAAAGCAATCTCCATGGTGCATCCACAAAAATCAAGAAGTGCAAAATGTAAGAAAATAAGGGTGCAAGAATACACACAAGGTTGCAAGACATCGGACTTAGCCGAGAATGCGTCTACATGTAATATAACACCCAAGAACAATGATAACCTCTTGTTTGTGACACTTTATAAATAATGTGCGTTGATTATAATAAGGTGTGTTCATACAACATGAGACAGTTGACTACTCACCTTGTATGTGAATAATCGCGTAAGAGTGGAGGCCACAAGAAGTCTCAGTCAAAAGCAGAGGAACAACACGTAAATAAGCACAAAAGGGCGAAAGAAAGGAATAAGGGGACAAAACAAAGTTTGGTGTGAGAAAAAGTGTCTCACATTGCAATATAAACCCCTTGTTGCAATACATGTAGTGGTGAACGTGCTCAATAGTCTGCAAAGCAATAATAAGGGAGATTATAATGCAAAACAACGGCTCAAGACGAGTGTCGAGGACGCCCAAGACTTTGAAAACGCTCTCGAAAGGTGGAAAAAATCTAGGAGGGGTGCTACACACTCTAGAAAATGATTAATATTAAAAAAATCTAATAACGCTATAAATCATACTTTTAGTTTTCCTAGTTAATTTAATTTTAAAGATTAAAAGGTCAAAAACAAAGACAATAATGCTAAATTAAACGATAAAAGTGAACAACTAATTAGATAAAATAAGGAGATAAAAATAATAATTAAGGTCCTAAATTAATTAGATCCCCCGATTAAACTAAGCCCCTAACCTTTTAAATACCCACCTTTAAGATATTATTAGATCCTAATTTTTATTATTGACCTAACAATTGATATATTAAACTTACCTCTAAAAACAAAGCCCACTTATTAAATAACAAGACCCTTTAATATTAAAACCCCACTTTAATTAATAAGGGCTTTGAATAAAGCAAAAGGTGGGAGATATTGTAGAAAAGGAAAATGTCGGGTCAACGAGCCGATCTAGGCTCAGGCAGGTGGAAAGAGCTAGCTCCACGTGGAGCATGAAGGATGAATGGTGGAGTGACTTAAGGATCCCGAGTCGAT
The DNA here is from genome assembly GCA_018340775.1 of Taxus wallichiana var. yunnanensis. Lineage (NCBI taxonomy): Eukaryota > Viridiplantae > Streptophyta > Pinopsida > Cupressales > Taxaceae > Taxus > Taxus wallichiana. The sequence goes on along the minus strand of CM031243.1, from coordinate 729,852,673 downwards.
AAGGATGATTTGACCGAGCAACATGGGGATGTGGGACAAGACAGCTTGGGGCTTGATTCACGGGAGGGCCAAGTGACTTAGTCAGGGTATAACCACAACAGCGAGATGCAAAGCTTCACAGAGGAAATAAATGAACCCGAGTTGGATGTAGAGAAAAGTGGGTGGGTTGATGCAACAACTATGAACACAATGGGTATGATGAGCTATTCCAAACAAGACTCGGGAGGTGATCAATCCAATGTCGAGGAAGGGGAGAGAATGGCGAGCCAAAATGAAGGAGCTCGATAATGAGACCTATACATGAAGAGAAGAGGGCCGAGCCAAACATGACGAGCATCGCAAAGGGAAATGTTGGGCTGGATTGGAGGGTAATCCACAACGATGTAGCATAATGCAACAAACATGAAAAATCAACCCAAATACAATCCACAAAGGGTTCAACCGTTACGAGAGGTAAAAATAACAACCTCGACAAGAAACGTAGAGACTCGAATGAGCAAAAAAATGCAGACACAGTACAAGGCATCTCAATGCAAAGCATTAAAAATAATGCAAATACGATCAGCATAAAGAAAAATAAGTATGACCAATGCCAAATCAAAAACAACTTGATGCAAAGGAAACCCAACTCGTTAATAATGCAGCTCATGTATGGATGTGACAACTCGTCAGGGAGTTCATTGCGCTCTGCATGAGCTTAGCCGAGTTGAAGGGAGATTGTAGAAGTAGGCAGGGGTGAAATGCAAAAATTGCAAACTAGGTAGGGTAGGAAGTAGGAAGTGAATCCCAGGAATTTTTTTTTTTAAATCACTTTTAATTAAAAACCGATAAAACCATAAATGCAAAACCTACCTCCAAATTTAGCTTTCCTCCAAACTTAGCTGCAACTTGCTAGATCTAGCTAAGAAACACCTAAAACCTACACATGCACAACCAAAAACTAGCACAAAATCCAAAAAATGAGATTGTTAAACCTGTTAACAAGATTCCAAAAGAATGAAAACTTGCACAAGAAGCACAAAAACCAAAAAAGGAAGTAATTAACAACTGGAATCAAATGAGTGCACATTTACCAAATAATATCTTTGATACCATATCGGATTGTTCTACAAGGATCAATACGGAACCCCATGCACATTGAAGAGGTTGCACTTCCAATAGTGATGTGAATCTTCCAAACTATCAACAAGAGATCGAATCACAAGGGAAAACAAGTATGAAAGAATAGGTTCTAGCATTCTCATAGATCAAAATGGAAGGTACATGTAGGAGTGTTGTGTAACTCCCATGCATGACATGTGGACACATGAAACCCTAACTAACCCTAATGACTTGTGATCTCACTAAATGAGATGACTAACCACGTGAGGTAGACAAGACATTGAGTGATGATGAGATAAGTCACATACACCAACAACATGCATCTCACTCAAGTCCATAGTTTAAAGCCCCTAAGTAAGTATTTCTCACTTATTTTAACTTTTCAAGAACCTTCACACTATGTATAGAATACATCTTTGGACCCATGACTACTTATCTCAACTTTTAGATTAGATCCCAAGCTAAGTAGGGGTAGAGTATCTCAAGAAGGGAAAAATCGGCTAAATTTTATAACCCCTGTTGACATTATTTCCTTAAGAACTTCCAATGGTCAAATTTTTAAATGCATAAGTTACATCAATCAATTTAGGGTCAATTGAGCTAGAAATAATTCACAAAGTCAAATATAAAAGCACATACGCCTTACTTGTTAGGGTTAACTCTAGAACCTTTGGCTATCTAAGGGATATCACACTCAAACACTCCAAGAAGGAATATCATTGTAATATCACTCCTTAAAGCACATCAACATGTTGCCAAGTCTAAATACATCTCATGTTATTATTTTAGATCATTTTCACATGATATAACTCACTCTAAAGATAATTGTGAAGTTGTTATTAGTTGTATTAGTGTCTTTCCAAAACATTGTTTATTACACATTCACACATATTCATCGAGAGTGAGAACTATGTGCGAGTTGACACCTATTAAAAGCATTAGTACATAGCGAATACTCATCACACTAGTAGGGGTGGGATTAGGTTATTCCAACCCAATTAAACTAACCTCGGTTTTGGTATTCAAGAGAGCTAGGGGTTTCATAAATAAGAAGCTATATCCAGTCCATGAGAATCATGATCACAAAATTATGATAGAAGATATTAAACCTGAAAGACGATTTAAGAATTAGGTTGCATGATAAATATATTGATTAGGGCATCAAAGGGAAGAATCAACCACATATGTTAGAAACAATTAGGTTTTTCTACCTAATTCAGAGAACCTTCCCTACAAACCAATTTTAGCATTACAAATTTTATAAACATCTTAGTGACATTCTACACAACTCATGTCTACACTCTAAGTCTTGTGTCCAACTTCTATATCATGTGCAATTATACATTATTTTGAACCCTTGCCCTAATATATTTTATCTATATTTCAAGCTCTTATATATTTTAGTATTTATCAATAGATGGTTTACGATCTCTAAATTTACTTGTAACTATTGTATTTTTACTATGGATCACGGTATTTATAGAAAGTAATTGTGTTAATTAGAGTATCCTAATTTTGAAATTGCACATGTAATTCAATTCATCCTATGGGTTTTTGGAAAGATAAGAGGGTTGAGGGGATGATATTTTTGTTGGATTTGATTCCCTTTTTGAGGTAGTCAATGTTAGGAATATCTTTGGATTAGTGCTCACATATTTATTTGTAAGGGTTAAATGTAATATTCATATATTACATTAGTGAGTTAGTGAGATATTAATATCATATTTGTGTGGGAAAAATAAATAGTGTTATATTGTAATATTATTAATATGAGTTATCAAACAACTCATTATTAATAATATAGGTTGAATTATATTAGTTGTGAGTTTGTTGAATAAACAACTCACGTAGCTATTTAGAGTTGTGTGAGATATTGTTGGGTTTGGGAGTGATTCTAGGAGAGATAGGTGAGTATATTGTGGGATTGAAGATTGGAGTTGAATCCTTGTATTAAGGAGATCATTCTCCTATATATTGTAAGATCACTCACCATGTAATTGCTCTAGAGATGTTGAATAAATTATAAGAGTGTTTATTATATAATTTGTGCTCTACAATTTTTGTATCTTCATTCTTCTATTATTTCATGTAATTATTGCTATTTTAGATTAAATAAGCTCTCAATTTCATATCACTCAAATATGATAATGATGAGGAAACTCTCAAATTGATATATTTTTTGTTTGAGATCATTTTCTTGACTTTTAATGGTGTTATATATATAAGCATATGGAAGATAGAAATATGGGTAAAGTTTTATCACTATTAGTTAATTATCTATTTAACGAATAATTTGAGGAGATATATCAACTCCTTCATGCTAAAACCAAAGTGGTTGAAGATATATGTTGATGACACTAACTTGTGTTGGTGAAATTGGAGATAAAAACTTGAGTTCCTTAAAAATCAACAATATGGTTGACAACATTAAATTCAATAGAGAGGAGATGGTATATTACCATTTTTATTTCATCTTCACACATAAGGTAAATGGCTCCCTTTCTTTTCAAGTTTATAGTAAAGGGACCCACATGGGTACTTATTTACATTTAGTTTATCATCGTCACCTAATGAAAAAGGAATTTGTTCTCGGTACACTTACTACTAAGTATTTTAGGATTTTTGACAAGGAGAACTTAGAGCAAGAGATTAACCACTTGAATTTGGTTTTAATAGGTTTTTATTACTGGGGAAGAAAATTGTGAGGTCATTAAGAGATGAAAGATCCTTTCATGAAAAGTGACAAATGGTTATATATTCGATTGTACACTTTGTGGCATTCCTTCATTATATCAAATGAATCTTTAACAAGATCTATATAATCCTAATGTGACGAAACATCAAAACCACATTTCTTCCAAGACCAAAACAAGTTGAAAAAATATTTAAGGCCAATAAAATATAGTATGGATAAAATTATAAAAACTATAGTTTATTTATCATGTCATGAGCATTCTTTAGGCATAATTCATGAGAAGACAAAAAAACTATATTAAGGAAGTTGTTTCTTTAAGACCGGGTATTTAATTTGCATCGAGGATACCAAGATCATTGCGATGGAGAATCACTTTTTAAATGTCACTTGAGGAAGGTTGTATACATTGGAAAACATATTTAGAATTGTATTATAGATGAATGTTTGAATTTGAGCCACTTGTGGAGACCTATTGTCAACAAATTAAATAAAGAGGAACTTCCATTTAAGAATTGTGCTTTTAATGTTTTTGATTTAACGAGTTACAAAATTTAAGTAATTTTAATGACTAACTTGACATTTATTATTTTAGCATAAGGGGAGACCATTAAAAATGTTGTATTTCACTACAACTATTTATGTCAGAACTCTAGGATGAAATTCCTACATATGATCAATCTTGATGATATTAGATCACATAGTCCGATCTAGAATATCAAATCAAAAATGTGTATACCGTGTCTTTCCAAAAACCTATTTTCCTATTATCACGGAATCTAAAAGCTTTAAAATCTTAACATTATTAAGATTTAGGATCTTGTTGAATGATTTTTAAATTATAACTTTGTTTCTATCCTCAATGATCTGGATGAGGGGTCTCGTTGGGATTTGAAAACCAATTAGATTCAAGATCATTTTGAATGATATATCGGTTCATACTAATCCATAGAAGAAAATAATGTAGGGTATATTTTTGAAACAAGAAGATCGTGAAGTGATGAATTCGTGTTGTAACATTACATATTTCTATGTTTTTTTAATTTGTAGATGTCTATATGAGATAGATTAACTATGTAAATACATGTACATACACACACATGAATATATATATATATCTACACACACACACACATGTATGTTTGTATGTATGTATGTATATATATGTATGTATATATTTGTGTGTGTGTGTGTGTGTGTGTGTGTGTGTGTGTGTGTGTGTGTGTGTGTGTGTATGTGTGTGTGTGTGTATATACATGTATATATAGATATATACATATATATATACATGTATATATATATATATATATATATATATATATATATATATATATATATATATATATATATATATATATATATCTATATCTATATATGTATGTATATACATGTATATATATACATGTATATACATACATGTATATATATATATATATATATGTATATATATACATGTATATACATACATACATATAGATAGATATATATATATATATATATATATATATATATATATATATATATATATATATATATATATATATATATATATATATATATATATATATGTATATGTATATATATGTATATGTATATGTGTGTGTATATATATATATATATATATATATATATATGTGTATGTATATATGTATGTATGTATATGTCTATATGTATATGTATATATATATATATATATATATATATATATATATATATATATATACATATACATATGTATATGTGTATATGTGTGTGTGTGTGTGTGTGTGTGTGTGTGTGTGTGTGTGTGTGTGTGTGTGTGTGTGAGTGATAAGATTCAAAGCTAGAAAATGTGGTTTTTTTTTGTGTGTGTGTGGGTATGTGTGTGTATGTGTGTGTGCATGTATTATTTAATATAATGGGAACTCAATGAATTTAGCATATCACCTATCACATGACATATGAAAAATTAGATTGACATTTATAAAAAGATATTTACATTAAAATATTTATTTTGTATTGGTTAGCCAAAAAGTAAATATTTGTAAAAGTGATTGGTATTTTTAATAATAATTTAATAAAGGCATTGTCATGATTGACCACAAGTATGAATACATCGACATTATTTTTTCTTAATTCATGTGAAGGGTGTGATAAGGAGCAAAAGTTTATAACTAATCATAAACATGATACATCATTTTAAAAACAAAGTAATATGTATAGGTCCAATATAAAATTAAAATACTTGAATGTAATTGGTTTATTAAACGATTGATTATTGCGAATAGTTAATACTATTGTATCATGCCTTTAGCATAAATAAATAATAAGAAAATGAAGGTTTATGTTAAAACCAAACTTTTGGAAAGTAATTTGGAATAGGTTTGCGAATAAATGAATTTCAATAAATAGCAACAACAATACCTATATCATTTAACTAGGTTTAATAATATATGCAAGACAATAATAGACCTAATTAACTAATTCTAAAACATGAGAAAGTGGCGTGCAAGGTTTGTAGGTGAGAATGTTGTGATATTTGGTGACATTCATCGATTTTGGTAGTGCAAATGTGCATTTAGATGTAAGATAGGGATAACAAAAATGGAAAAATAAAGAAACTTTACTTGGAGTGTTTTGTGCTCTCCTTACGATGTCAAAGAGTTTTGTATAGTCCTAACCAAGTGTGGATAGGCCCAAAGTTTTTATGATTAAGTTTTCTTGATTTTGGTACCTTAAACCTTCCTCAAAGTTTTTATTATTTTACCCCGAATACCTAAAAATAGAAATTCTCCTTCTTTCCATGATTAAGTAACAATATCTAGAAAAATATAAAGAAAACAAAATATATTTTTGGGGGCAATGCAATAAATCTAATAATAACATAATTATCTTGATATGTGTTAGGCTCATAGATAGTAACACTACAAAAAACGAGACTCGTTGATTCCAATAAAGCATGCCAACAAGAGGCATGTGGTGTGTATCTATGAACTTGTGTGTTTTAATGAAGGATCTAATGATTACTTGATCTTCTCTAGAATATTTTAAGTGCTCAATAGTTCCTCTACGAATGCTCAATTTACTTGATTCTTAGATTGACTTTAATTTCACTAAGTTATCAATCACTTAGAATGTGTATGTATTTATAGATATTGGCACCCAAACTTATCTCATACTTTAAAAGAATAAAATAGATGGGACCAAGGAACAAGGGCACCCTATTCAAAACGGACCACAAAAAATTTGTCTAGAGCATTTGCATGCTTTTGACAAACCATAAAAGTGTATAAATGCTCCGAGAAAAAAAAATAATAAAGAGAAATTCAGAAAAAATAAAAAAAATTGTGAGTGAACCATTAAAAATCGACAAAATAAATTTATGATACATAATTTAAACTAATATCTAACAAATACACAAATATAATGAAATTATAAAATTCAATAACTAACAACACGTAGGTCAACATTTCAAATCACCAAATATAATTAATTATCTTGATAAAAGCAAGTTGGCCATTATGAAACCAATAAGTCCCCCTTCGGACTAAAGAATTGGAAAAAGAGAAAGTTTAATCAATATAAACAATTAATGAGCCCATGTGCACATAGCTATAATTTCCACAATCAAAACAAAACAATATGTATACATTACGAAAGGCCTATCTAACACGTGGAAGCATTCCATGGAACCAAGCAATAAAAATTAATACATGTGCTTAAATGGACTTGAATAAAAGTCAAATGAAGAAACAATCCATGCACCAAATAAAGTTAATGGCTTGTGGATCATGAAGCTTATCTACTTATATTCATTTTGTAATCCATACCAATTTGAGAGTATTTCACACTACAAGATATTGTCCCCATCAAATGAGTTTAGAGGGTGATAATTATAAATAAACTTATTACATTTTATATCTTTCCATGTTTTTCTATATATTCTTATATTATATGTACTATCTTGCCGAAGACAATATACTAGTCATTTTTTTGGTACTCAATTATATTTTATTATTGATATAGTTTAATGGTTGGGTTGTTATATATATATATATATATATATATATATATATATATATATATATATATAGTGATAGTGTTAATTATATAAAAAGATGGTTGGTATGGAAGTGTGCCTGCAATTGTAAATCGAGAATTAGTTTGAGAGTAAAAGATCGACACGTGCAATATGTTGTTTACAATTACATCGAATTAATAAATAATGATAAATAAAAAGGGGTAAAAACACAATACAAAATATAAGACATTAAGCGACGGTGGCAAATTGGAGGTCGATAAAAGAGGTAAGGGAGGGTTGTCTAATTTTCCACCCCACCCACTAACACCAAACGACTTGATCCGGGATGCCTTTACACCATCTTGAGTATCATCTTTGTCATCTTGTTTGGGAGAAATAACTAGAGCGAGGTGTGGAATTGACTAATCGGGGAGTACCCCAAGTACTACCGCTAGAATCACCATCACCGCTAAGGGGAGAAGCATCCTACTTGTTGCCACGAGCACCACCAAAGTCACAATCGTTAGCACTACCACCACCGAAGTGGTTGAAACTCCTCCTATTGTCCTAACGAAAGGGAGAGGGGGCGGTCGAGAATAAGGACCGAAAATTTTGTGTTTGCTTTATGAACGATCATGGAGAAGATAACGATCACAATCCCGAAGGAAATAGAGTTATCACATACAATCTAATAATTTTTATTGACCACACAAAACACATTACGTTAATAATTAATAAATAAAAAATTAAATTATATATATATATATATATATATATATATATATATATATATATATATAGTTTGAACCCATCCTCATATAAAAGAATATTCCCAACTAGGAATTTCATTTCCACACGATACATTTCGATTAATCAGTATAGGGGTTCTTATCATCCAAACTTGTATTTTCCCTAATTGTTAGATTAAAATGAAACATCCATTAAAAAATGGAAATAAGCATCATCATCATTCTTTTAATATTATATTACTCCACAATTACCAATAAAGAATGATATTTTGAATATTAAGTAGATAACTCAAATGTTTTCATTTAAAGGTGTCATGGGCTATTTCTACTTCAATGCCCTTTTATGGAAAGACTTATGGCCCTCATGATCCTATCCATGAGTGTCATTCTTCGCTCTACCATCATTCTTCGTTCTACCACCATAAAAGTGCATTTTTACACCGAAGGCGTTCCCCTATGGTAGAGTACCTCCTGACGTTTCTACAGCAAATGATGCTAAATTTGACGCCTCTTTTAGATGTTTTTTCAAAGGTATTAAATTTGGCTGTTGTTTGCACGTTGTTTTTAGAAAATTTTGCTTTTTCTTATTGAACACCATGGCAGCGCCTTCTCCTACAAATACGAAGATGAGCATGGATTAAAACTTAGCCATGGCGGCTCTAAGAGTGTTCATGTCGAGGGCCTCCTCTAGCTCGCCCACAAAGTGAATCTTCCGAGCGGCATGATTTCTTTGAAAACGTAAAAAAAAGAGGGATGGATTGGGATTCGAACTCCTGACGTACTTGGCGAGTATGTGTATGCAACTAGAAGAAGTCGCTTACATGCAGACTACACACGAATGAATAGGGATTTGTTTTTTTCCTTTGCTGGAATTGGGAAGGTGATGACATGAGTTTATAGTGGCGAGCGAGGGTATGCAGACAGGAGGAGTTCGCTAAGGCTGCCACGTGACCTGTGCCAGCGAGGTAAATCTTTGCAATGCCATGTTTTTTAAACAAGAAACTATTGGAGTGATTCGTTTTCTATTCTAATCTTGGGAAAGGAAACGTTAGAATTATTTGTTGTGAGGTAAGATATTTGCTTATCCTTATTCAAGAAAAACAAAAGGGAAACAATAGGATATATTTAGAGACATTTTGAATTCTGTTTTATTTTTGTAAATCGGCCAGGTTAATTACAATAGGATATCTATTGTGAGAATTGAAGAGAACAGAATACTAACTTGCACTCTAATTCCATTATAATTTATATTGAAGAAACAAAATGAGTACCCTTCCAACAACCAACCGAGATGAAAACATTAGGTGGCATCACCAGTATATGTGAAAGACCCCGAGGGAATTAGATGTGTATGTAATATTTCTATACTGAAATTAACAAAAACCATCCTGCCTATGCATAATCCATCTTTTTGTAGAAGTCCATCATACTCCTTCAAAATACCTATCTACTGAGCTTGAATTGAAATAAACTTTGTATATAAGAAACCAGTAAAAGGCTACGAAGATTTGAAAGGGACAAGTGTCATGTTGTTTCAAGATATGATATGAATCATATGGCAGGTGTAAGATAAAGCATTAATACATTAAGATTAGGTGTTCTAATCCCTCCTTAGCCCAAGCACAACATCCCAAGTCAATAAAATGTCATAGGCCAAAATGGGGTTAACATAAAACACTATATCAACATTAAACACAAGAGGTAATCTTAAACCATAGAAACTATATCAAGAGGTGTACAAACATTCCACATTGCAAAGAAATGGACTGATACAATCACATAGGTATGAAGATCCAAAAATAAACCAATGTCTAAACAAGACAAATAAAGTGTCACGATCATCAAAAACGGAAAGTTTGGCCCCTTAAGGTGAAAAACTGCCATCATGGTGTTATTGTACTCATGTTTTCATTCTAATCAAATATAAGATATTAATGGCCTTCACTTCTACATTACTTTGGTTCTTACTATACTTCCTCACATAAGTGTTTGAAATTTCCATTGCATAACTCTTGTGAATGAGCTCACTATTTTATCAACGCTTTAGAATAAATGTTAAAAGTGGGTTTCAAGTAGCCAATTATATGTTTTTCCCTTCATATGAGCTTTATTGTTTTTTTAGATAGATATAGAGCTACCGCCAAATACTATATAGAGAGATGGGCCATGATATGTAGTTTTTCTCTTGTCTGATAGTCAATACTGATCTACCATTATCATATGTAGTTTTTGTTTGTAATGGAGAGTCTACTCCCAATATCGTCTTTGTGGAGATAACGAAATAATCCTCCACAAGGTACTTTTCTTTATCTATAGGGCTCTGATATCAGCTACTACTTGCATATCCATTGATATTAGCATTATGAATTTATTCTAATTTCATCAACAAGGCACTTACATGTCAAAGTATTGATGACACAAATCAAAGTTTTCGTCCACATTTGTATTGTTTGAATGGGTACAATGAGATGTTTTTTTGTTTGATGTTCTTCTCAAAATGTTGACATAAAATGATGTAGGAAAATGATGACAATTAAAATGCAAACAAACATATTTGTTTGAAGCAATTTTTGATGGACTTCTATGTAAATCTTATATCTTTTGTGTTTAGATTCTCCATTCCAACATTTCTAATTTTCTTGTATTTGGTGAAGCAATATAGGCACCCTTACCTTGGATGAAAATCTTCCATCAGATTTTAAAGTTAGAGTTTTAAGGCAAAAATTGCCATCATTTTGTATTTGTACTCTTGTCTTCATTGCAATTGTGTATCAAATGTCTTAGGTGAAAAACTGCCATCATGGTGTTATTGTACTTGTGTTTTCATTCTAATCAAATATAAGATATTAATGGCCTTCACATCTACATTACTTTGGTTCTTACTTTACTTCCTCACATAAGTGTTTGAAATTTCCATTGCACAACTCTTGTGGATCGAGCTCACTTGTGTTATCGACGCTTTAGAATAAATGTTAAAAGTGGGTTTCAAGTAGCCAATTATATGTTTTTCCCTTCATATGAGATTTATTGTTTTTTTAGATAGATATAGGAGCTACTGCCAAATACCATATAGAGAGACGGGCCATGATATGTAGTTTTTCTCTTGTACAATAGTCAATACAGTCTACCATTATCATATGTAGTTTTTGTTTGTAATGGAGTCTACTCCCAATATGGTGCTGTGGAGATAACGAAATAATCCTCCACAAGGTACTTTTCTTTATCTATAGGGCTATGATATCAGCTACTACTTGCATATCCATTGATATTAGCATTATGAATTTATTCTAATTTCATCAGCAAGGCACTTACATGTCAAAGTCTTGATGACACAAATCAAAGTTTTCATCCACATTTGTATTGTTTGAATGGGTACAATGAGATGTTTTTTTGTTTGGCGTTCTTCTCAAAATGTTGACATAAAATGATGTAGGAAAATGATGACAATTAAAATGCAAACAAACATATTTGTTTGAAGCAATTTTTGATGGACTTCTATGTAAATCTTATATCTTTTGTGTTTAGATTCTCCATTCCAACATTTCTAATTTTCTTGTATTGGGTGAAGCAGTATAGGCACCCTTACCTTGGATGAAAATCTTCCATCAGATTTTAAAGTTAGAGTTTTAAGGCAAAAAATTGCCATCATTTTGTATTTGTACTCTTGTCTTCATTGCAATTGTGTATCAAATGTCTCAGGTGAAAAACTGCCATCATGGTGTTATTGTACTTGTGTTTTCATTCTAATCAAATATAAGATATTAATGGCCTTCACTTCTACATTACTTTGGTTCTTACTTTACTTCCTCACATAAGTGTTTGAAATTTCCATTGCACAACTCTTGTGACTGAGCTCACTGTGTTATCAACACTTTAGAATAAATGTTAAAAGTGGGTTTCAAGTAGCCAATTATATGTTTTTCCCTTCATATGAGCTTTATTGTTTTTTTAGATAGATATAGGAGCTACTACCAAATACCATATAGAGAGACGGGCCATGATATGTAGTTTTTCTCTTGTACAATAGTCAATACAGTCTACCATTATCATATGTAGTTTTTGTTTGTAATGGAGTCTACTCCCAATATGGTGCTATGGAGATAACGAAATAATCCTCCACAAGGTACTTTTCTTTATCTATAGGGCTCTGATATTAGCTACTACTTGCATATCCATTGATATTAGCATTATGAATTTATTCTAATTTCATTAGCAGTAAGGCACTTACATGTCAAAGTCTTGATGACACAAATCAAAGTTTTCGTCCACATTTGTATTGTTTGAATGGGTACAATGAGATGTTTTTTTGTTTGGCGTTCTTCTCAAAATGTTGAGATAAACTGATGTAGGAAAATGATGACAATTAAAATGCAAACAAACATATTTGCTTGAAGCAATTTTTGATGGACTTCTATGTAAATCTTATATCTTTTGTGTTTAGATTCTCCATTCCAACATTTCTAATTTTCTTGTATTGGGTGAAGCAGTATAGGCACCCTTACCTTGGATGAAAATCTTCCATCAGATTTTAAAGTTAGAATTTTAAGGCAAAAAACTGCCATCATTTTGTATTTGTACTCTTGTCTTCATTACAATTGTGTATCAAATGTCTCAAGTGAAAAACTGCCATCATGGTGTTATTGTACTCGTGTTTTCATTCTAATCAAATATAAGATATTAATGGCCTTCACTTCTACATTACTTTGGTTCTTACTTTACTTCCTCACATAAGTGTTTGAAATTTCCATTGCACAACTCTTGTGACTGAGCTCACTGTGTTATCAACGCTTTAGAATAAATGTTAAAAGTGGGTTTCAAGTAGCCAATTATATGTTTTTCCCTTCATATGAGCTTTATTGTTTTTTTAGATAGATATAGGAGCTACTGCCAAATACCATATAGAGAGACGGGCCATGATATGTAGTTTTTCTTGTCAGATAATAGTCAATGAATCTACCATTATCATATGTAGTTTTTGTTTGTAATGGAGTCTACTCCCAATATGGTGCTGTGGAGATAACAAATAATCCTCCACAAGGTACTTTTCTTTATCTATAGGGCTCTGATATCAACTACTACTTGCATATCCATTGATATTAGCATTATGAATTTATTCTAATTTCATCAGCAAGGCACTTACAGGTCAAAGTCTTGATGACACAAATCAAAGTTTTCGTCCACATTTGTATTGTTTGAATGGGTACAATGAGATGTTTTTTTGTTTGGCGTTCTTCTCAAAATGTTGGCATAAACTGATGTAGGAAAATGATGACAATTAAAATGCAAACAAACATATTTGCTTGAAGCAATTTTTGATGGACTTCTATGTAAATCTTAGATCTTTTGTGTTTAGATTCTCCATTCCAACATTTCTAATTTTCTTGTATTGGGTGAAGCAGTATAGGCGCCCTTACCTTGGATGAAAATCTTCCATCAGATTTTAAATTTAGAATTTTAAGGCAAAAAACTATCATCATTTTGTATTTGTACTCTTGTCTTCATTGCAATTGTGTATCAGATGTCTCAGGTGAAAAATTGCCATCATGGTGTTATTGTACTCATTTTTTCATTCTAATCAAATATAAGATATTAATGGCCTTCACTTCTACATTACTTTGGTTCTTACTTTACTTCCTCACATAAGTGTTTGAAATTTCCATTGCACAACTCTTGTGACTGAGCTCACTATGTTATCAACGCTTTAGAATAAATGTTAATAGTGGGTTTCAAGTAGCCAATTATATGTTTTTCCCTTCATATGAGCTTTATTGTTTTTTTAGATAGATATAGGAGCTTTATTGTCTAGTGTATATTTCAAGATCATGAGTCCAACCACTAGATTCCCTAACCTGGATGGGGATAACATCAAACCTCCCTATACAAGAGTTTCCTTTAAAAGCAGAGTGATGCTTAAATGGTGTGCAAATTTTCACTGCAGAGTGAACATCATTTTAAAAATATCCAGGCTTGATACAAAACATACAACAAGAATATATGTCTGAAGTATTACCTTATTTTTGCAATTCCCTCATCATTTACAAAGCACTAACATGGCCTCTACTAATATACAATTTTTAATAACTCTTTATAATCTTTTTGGTTTTGTTGTAACTAATTGAATAAATGTAGATATATTTAGTTTTATTAACTTCTTTTTTCACTTTTTTGTAGGGTATTTGTGATTCTCATTCTCCCGCGGTAAAGAAGAGAGCATCGTCTCTAAACAAACTTGAGGTGGGTTTTAATATTGATTCAAGTATTTATTCATTTGTTTTGTTTATTGCATGCTATGGTTTAAAAATTATTGTAGAGTGCTTTCATGTTATTTTCTTTTGATTGTTACATTTATATTTAGACTCCAATCCTTTTTCCGAAGTGACATGTGGGGGCACGTGCCTTCGTCAATGATAGGATTCGTTATGTGTTGAGGGGCTCGTTCCCCAATGAGGCCATTTCGAAGCATCCCAAGTTGGACGTTAGATTGATCAACGACAAGGCTTTTAAAGCTACCCGTCATACCTAAGAACATCTTGGTGGACTAACATACTTATTTTCCCTCTCTAGTTTAATATGATGCAGACTAGAAACACAATTCCCCTCCCCACAACAGGATTGACATTAACTACGCCTCGCTTGCAGAGGGAGGAAGAGTTTAAGCATATTCAATGTGTTGTTAATGTTTTGCATTGTAGGAAACCAAAACCACCTAAAACAATGATAGCCGAAATGATCAGAGATCGCCTCCACCTAATGCCAACATCCCCAATTTTTCTCTCCAAAATCCAAACAATTGGAGATCATTCACGAGGCTTCTTCTTGATTTATGATTCAAATGAAGATGCACTGAAATATGAACCACCCCACAAATTGAGGAGAATGGGAATTCCAAATAAGGCATCTGCAACTGGAAAAACTACAAGAAACGTGCAAAGAAAATTGCACAAGCAAAAAGCAAGAAATTTGATTTTAAAAAATAGCTTGTAGTGGTTAGTTTATAAGTGTTTTTGAAATAAACTGTAACTCATTCCAAATATTCCATGTATGTATTGTGGGAGTATATATCCGACAGAGATAATTAAATCTCTAATATCTTTCAACTTACAACGACCAACAACCTACGATCCCCTGACATTCCAATCTTGCCATCAAATACAACTACTGAAGAATTGCCAACCAACAGATCTAAGCAAGGACCCAAAAATCATGCTTATTGCAAATCTATGGGTTGACGCGGGCCTCGTGAATGGTACTACAAGAACAATCATCGACATTGTCTACGACGCATCAATGCAACCACCAACATTACCTTTATTTGTTGTCAAATTTGATAGATACAATGGCCCATGTTGGGATCCCTCCAACCCGTTACATATTCCCATACCACCTATTTTAAGAGGGAATCGATGAAAATTGCCGATTAAAATGGCCTAGGGATTAACTATCCACAAGTCGCAGGACTTACTTTGCACAACAACCGTCGACATTGGAACCACTGAAAGGCAGGGTCTAACTTTCACAGCTTTCTCTAGAGTTCCCTCGTTTGCAAATTTTTGCATTTCACCTTCTTTTTCATTCGAGAGATACTCAAATATGGCACACGTACCAACACTTCGGAGCAAGAAGAAAGGAGGAAGCAAGACTACTATCACTCAACCCATCGTAAATACTACCCTCTTCTTTAATAGCACCTCCACTACTACTATACTCAACACTTCTTCTATCCAAAGCGGCACATTCATTCAAGGGGTATCAAATGTAATCATGTTTATTGAAACTAAAATTGCCCACTAAAGGCTACCATTCATGATATAAAAACTGCAAATGTATACATGTCTCATTATGTGTACGTATACCTTCATTTATTTGATGTTTTCAAATATGATATGCAACTTTAAATGTACGAATCTGTAACATAATTAAATGTACACATACAACATTTCAATGTAATGTTTCAACTAAAGTCCTACACTACAACTATCAATCACACCCATTATCAATTGCATAATAAATGTTTCTCCAACAAAACACCAACTATAAAATTAATTAACTATCGAAAACGGTATCACATGTAATCATGTACAAATTTATAACAAGTTTGAAATGTAGAAACAACCTTCAAATTAAGTGGATCAACTATATTTCTACAATTACAACATCAATCGAACCCTTATCAACATCAAGTACAAAAGTAATAACTATACCTCTAAATCAAATAACATATACCGTTCGGCATTCACATCTCATGAAACACATACGATTGCTATTTTAAAGACTTGCATGGTTTTCATATATCGAAGTGTTTGAGGGTTTTAGATTTATGTAACATGATTATCTTGCATGAGAAGATTTCATGTGGATAAGTGTCAATTATTCTCGAACCCTAATAACACTTTTTGATCTTCTAATATTAGATGTAATTTCCATAGTATTAATTTCATCTCCTTTTAACAACTCTAGGCATGTAAATGGATAGTTTATTTGATACACCCAAGCATATTTTTGGATGTATCTTCACTTTCGAGAAGTCATGAGTTGAGTTTTGAAAATACAAATATTTCATGATTAATTCACTATCATTGCTTGAAAATTTTGAATATAGGGTTTTGAAATTTTGGATTATAGATCAACGAGCTGATTGGTTTTGCTTGGGTTCTTCCATGTTACACTATGTTATTTATTATCTTGTCATTTCTCTTTGGCTCTCCATTTCACACATGTTGGTTTCTCAAAAATTGTGTACACAAACTATTGGCTTTCCACTTGTTCTTGGGAGCACATATGGCACTTAGTTTAACTTCCACAAAATTTGTTGTAGGGAACGAAGAAGATGGCCCCAAATGCGCAAGGAAGTTTATTCGTAAAATTTACAATAAGGAAATGAAACCGACTTTGTTCCGTATGTTTTGATAAATATTGTTGTTAAACTTGTAATAAAATGGTATGAGGATTATAGTCTTATAACTTACTACGTTGGGCGTATTCCTTTTGAAGATTCCTCGGTCATGGATTAGGTTTCACCGGGAGCCTCTTGGTATTTAGGTCATTGGTATCATAAATCTTACGAAAGCCTTCTTTATGTTTTTATTTGAAGAATCTTTACATGTTTGTACCCTTATGAGTAAATCTTGTTATTGTTTTTTGTATAATACGATTCTCGCCCTTTCACCCCGGACCAAATATTTCAAATTTGTGGACCAAGTTTCCCTTAAGGTTTCCGTTTGGGTCGAGCTACCCGGTCTTCCTATCCCTCTCTAGTCTTTTAAATCTAATATTGCCAAGCCCATCGTGTGTGTTATCTATTTTGAAACAAACCCTTTTTATTCGATTGTCCCCACAAACAGTGTATGCGGAGGTGGATTTAACCAAGGACTTAAAGGAGATCATTGAGATTCAAGTCGGCTCTATGTAGTTTTCTTAAAAGGTGATTTATTCCAACCTTTCCAACACTAGTTTCCGACAAAATCCAAGACTACTCACTCATGGCTAATTCTAATCCTACCGAGGACAAAATCATGAAAGGAATAGTTAATGCATTAGCTAGCAATGAGAACTAGACCATCATGGTCCGATAAAAAAGGCCACATGAAATAAAACCATTTTGTCATCGTTACCCAAATCCCCACCATCTATTTGTAATTATGCTAGCATTCCTATGTCATCTACCTTCATTTATGTCACTCGTATTCACCCCAAACCCTTGCGGAACCAAGACATGTCCAATAAATTGACAAGGTCAAAAGATGGGACCTCTTCATAATCTTCTCATCACTCTCGTAGCCCACCAAAGGGTGGGAATGAATTGCCAAGGGGAGTTAATGGGGCTAAATATTACTCCATTTGTTTAGAGGATTTTCTTAAACTAAACCAAAGGATCGGTTTTGTCTAACAATTTTTCTACTTTAGATGATGTTTTTGACTTGCATGATGGACAAGGGGAACTTAACATGGATGAAATTCCTACATGAATTTCATATCTTGGAATGTTATAAGTCTCACATATTCCTCATGTAAATTCTTTGTGCATTCTATACGTCAAAAAATTGGAAATTTAGTTTTTATGTTTACATGAAGTTAAGATTTCGTGTTTTCTTCTGCAATTTGCTTTAAAGTGTATTGTGTCTTATTTTACGCACTTCCACACTTCTCATAATGACGGTTAGAGTGGTTTTAGTATATCAATATCCCCTAAATTTTCCCCATTAAATGTTGCTTATGGGGAATATTTTCCCCATCGGGCCTTATGGGTCCTATTAAATGGCAATGACTATGCTCTTGGTATTATTAAAATCTATGCTTCTAATGATGTACCAAAAAGAGCTACTTTATGGAGATGGATAGTTGACAACTTGTCACTTGCTTTTTGGAAACTTTGTGTATATTTCAATATGATCGAACATCTCGATGAAAAGAATGTGGTCCGTAAATACATTGGTGCCTTGAAAAATGTGAAAATTGTTTTATTTCAAAAATGGGTTGAGTTTAGTGCACCCTTTGCTTCTCTATGGGATTTTACTCCACAATAGTGGTTCTCATGGTCCAATTTTCGAGTTGGAGAAGATAAAATTTTAAAAAGGTTGGGTGTGTCTTTCTCTCAAAGAAAGATCATGAACAACTCTTTAATAACCATCCATTACGGGTGCATTCTTTATTACCATTGTCCCATCACTTTGCAGATTATCTAGGGGAGGGGATCAATTTAATGTGTCACATAATCAATTTTATTTGAACATGTCACTTTTACACATGAGGGGTAATCTGGATTGTCACCAAAATCTAAAACTTGGCACCTCGTCTGCCCTCTGCTGCCAGCTAGACAAAGTGGTGCAATGAGGCCATCTAAGGAAATGACAAATTCCTCTACCACTTTGGTAAGCAGGTGGTGTGGGTGCATAAGTGAACTAACAATGCACTTCAAAGACTGAAAATTATCCATTTTGTCTTTGATTGTAATTTGAAGCAGTTGGTTTGTGGCATAAAGTCAAGCTTAGTTAGGCGTATTCTGCCAGAGGAGCTTAGATTCAATTCAAGTTACATTGGCTTAAATTTGGATAATGTGCATCCCATGATTTTTTCAAATCCCTTTAAACCAATGAAACCAAATACCAAACAAAACTATTCACATGGCTCAGGATCAGATTACCAGCTTTCCTAACATTTTTAATGTCTTTATGGAGCATTGTAATCTAGTTTTTTGAGCTCAATCTTATACCGAAGAGTGAAAAGATGCTCTCAAAAAAAAACTTAGATGTTGTCTCATGCAAGTTATCTTAGGCAAAAAAAATCAATGTGAATATCCCCTTATGATGGAAGAATTATTTTCTATCGTACAGTGCATGGAATATTGACTTATCACTAAATGGAGATCCAATATTAGGTACGGAATTAAATTCATACCTAATATGGGTGATCCAGAGCTTATCACTAAATGGAGATCACCTTGCTTACTGATTTTGTATAAGATTCTCACCAAATCCTTAGTTTTGCGGCTCTGTTATATTCTCCCAGTAATTGTGAGGCCTGAGAATATTGACTTCATTAAAGGAAGATATAAACAACATTATTGTTGTGGAAGGTATGGACTGGGATCAAGCCTCTCCTCTCCTCAGAAAACTATTTTTCTTAAATTGGATTTTGAAATGCCTTATGATCGAATAGAATGGCCTTTGATATTATGCTGCATGCTCTTAGATTTGGTGATTTTTTTTCAACAAGCTGGGAAAACTTTATTCTCTCGGGCCTCGGCTTACCTTACCATTAAAAAAAAAAGAAATCCTCTAGCTTTGGCCTATTTCATTCAATCCGATAAGGTTTCCCTCTCACCCCAACCCTTTTTTGTGTTAGCTACAGAGGCACTTGGATATTTGCTTGCTCATCATGTTTCCTTAAGGCTTGTTCATAAAATTTATCTCCTAGATCACTCCACTCAGCTTATCATAAGGCATTTTGCAAATGATTATTTTCTTATGCTCGTTGAAAATGAAATTTATTTCACTAAGATATTAGATTATCTCAACATTTTCTGCAAATCATTAGGTCGGTGTTGCAATGAAACGAAACCATTTTGTACAGGTAAATCGCTCGCTCATGTCATATTGTCTTAAGCAGTACTCTTGGAGATGGTTTTAATATGGTGAATAGGTCAAGTTTGTGGGCAGTCCTTTATCCTTTAATTACACTCCTTTAGTGCTTTGGCAATATGTTCTGGATCGAATGGAGGATAAGATTTCCTATTGGATCACTAATATGCTTTATCTTGCTGGAAAATTTTAGGTTTGCACTAAGATTATTTCTAGTACTCATGTTACCTACTCTTCTTGTTGGGCACCATACAAAGTTATAATAAACTAGCCAACATGCTTTAGGATTTCTTATGGGTTGATGACAAACACACCAAAGGTTTCCAGCATGTGTCCTAGGAATTTTGTTGCAACCATAGGAAGAAAGGTGACATGGACATCATCAATGCTTTTAAACACAACCTCACCTTATGTGCTAAATGGATTATTAATATTGCATAAGGCGTAAGGTATGGAAAAATTATGTTACGAAATTTCATTTTTGTCGGTGCTTTTTATAGAAAAATGTTGGAAGAATATAGGTATGCACACCATTTTGGTCACGTCGAAAACCATCCAAATTGAAGGTTCTTTTGTTTCCAATAGCTTATAGAAAGCCTAGGAGGTCATCAAGTCGTACATGCATTGGGTTGAGATGGATTCAAGTTGGGGATCTCTTTCAATGACCATAACATTTGGTAGTCTCCGATTATGACTAGAAACTACATACCATTGGCGAAAACAATTGGAATTAAAGCTCTCCATCTCTTCGAAGGGAATTACCTCCATTTAAAGCCTTTTTTATTCTAGAAATTATATTCATTGGTTAGAGCTTAAACTCAAAAATTTGGTTTGGTCAAATCAAACCTTCCTTTTATTATCATATTGCAAGAGCTTCTCCTAGATATTATGCTTCACAAGTTGAGTTTGCAGCCACCAATTGATTGGTGGAAATATTGGAGATGGAATTGGGATACCCCCTTAAACATTACATGTCGTCTATCCTACTAACTTATGAATCCCTTCTCCCCGCCATCCGCAAGCTTAATTCTAGATGGAACCTCAAATCTTCACCTCGATCTTGGCCTTTTCACCTAAATTGGGTTTAGAGTTCTTGGTTAGAACCTAACATTGTGCACTTCGCTTGGTTCCTTGAGTATCAAGGCCTCCTGCTTGGTGATAGACTTAAACACCGTAGTCTTTCCAATCCCAAATTTCCTACATACGGCAACCCTAAAACTTTCAAGCATGTTTTTGGTTTTTCCTCAGTGTGCAAGCTTATTAGACTGGATCCACTCATTATTCAAGCCATATCACCTCGATCCTATCACTTGGAAGATGGCTCTTTTTGGAGATTCATCTCATTGGTCTACTTACATTACTTTTATGTGGAAATTTTTTAGAGCTATCATTCTTTTTCAATTATGGAAATGCATAAATGTTGTCATTTTTAATAATGAATCTATTTCTATTCATTTCCAATGTAATGATAGAATTAATGTTGTTTCTTTTGTTTTCCTCTAGGTTCAAGCATAGGTCAAGAAAGTGTCTCTTGAGTTCTAACATCTTCAAGAGTGTCTCTTGCATACTTGGAGGAGTGCCCCTTGCACAATGAGTCGAGTTCCATATCCGCTTCAATTGGGCTCCCACCACTACCTACTGTGGCACCGTAGTAAAGCAGCTAGAAAATTGTCATCCCTCTCCAATCTATGGCCACTTCCACCGCCGCCACCTTGGGGGATTTTTGGTTGTTTCCTCCACTACTACTTTATCTTGTTGGAATTTTCTTCCGTAAAGATGACTTTTGTGGGCTCCCCACCTCTTGGTTGGGGAATTATAGTTCCTCTAGTTACCCAATACCCTCGTGATGGTTGGGTTGTTCAAGATCCTTCGGATGATGAGTCATATGCCATTAGATCCCTCCTCCTCGAGATGATCCTCCTCCTCCACTCAAAGTTGTAGTTGCATGTGCTTACTTTTTTGTGTTGTATTGATGAAATGGTTTTTTTATGATCCATCATTTGGCTTGGTGTTTGGGTCATGAATTTTTGCAACCACCTTTTATCAGTAACCTCTTATTATAATAAGATAATTGCGATAATTCCAATAAAAAATAGTTTGTAAGATATATATAGTTAGATGTAGCATTATTCATGTCTTTGGAGTTTGTATGATGGGAAGTTGAGGTAAGCATTGAAGTACATTGAGATAATCTCATTTTTATGTGATGGAAAGGTAGAAGATGAGGTAAAGAATTATGATAATGTTGTCATTGTTCTCTAAATAATTTTTTTCCAACTCTATTTCAAAAGATCCACAAGAAATGGTTTTCATATTTTTACGTCTCAAAAGGAAAATGCAATGATATTGAAATGAAGTTCATTCCGGCATGATTCTAAATGTATTTGGGCAAACTTTCAAAATATTTTGGGCAATAGAGACTTGTCTTTTAAGCCCTAAAATATATTCTTGTGAGTTTATAGTTTTTTCAAAATATTTAATTTGACGTCCAAATTACCATCAATGCAAGCTTAAGATATGAAAGAATGACAAACATTTAACCTTCAAAATAAGTTACCCAAAACTATATTATATGAACTTAAAATATAGATATATATATATTGTACGATGAAGGATGTTAAAAATTTCATACTCTTGATTTGAAGAATTTGTTCGATGTTCTTGTTTTAAATTTTTACTTGTGCAATAATATGTCATTTTAAGGCCTCAAAAATGAAATAATATAATTTCAAGTATACAAAACACTTTTGTCTCCTTGGTGTTTGCTTATTTCATTGATGCGTCATTTTCTTTTTTAAAACAAAGAAGAGAGATATGTTTTTGGGATGAAAATGATGTATTGCAAATAAATATTTTGAAGATATATACAAAGGAACATGAAACAACTTTTCTCAAGTTCTACTTATGTTATGAACATGTGAAATGTTTCAGTCTTTGTATTTGCGTTGAAGTGTTTTATAGATTGAAATGGAGATTATTTAAGTGACGACTGCATTTGGCATGTATTTTGCTCACATATTTTATTATTTATTAAAGTGTGTAAGTGGTGTCATCTATCATTTTCATCTATGATTTATATGCCTATTCTAACTTTCTATTAAGAGGCTCATTTCATTAATTTATCTTATCTTTTATTAATTTTATAATTTAAAAGAATTTAAATATTATAAAATCGTAATCTTTATAAATTGGTTATAACTATTTTTTTATTTTATTTTTTGAAGGAAAAGATATAAAAGGCTTATGATACAATAAATAAATATACATGTATTGCTAAGCTCTAACAAATATGTTCCTTAATATATCTACATGGTGATTCCATTTTTTAGTTAGGTTATTGTTTATAAGATCTCTGAACAATATTATAAATTATGGATAAGTGTATGATTTGAGACACATAGATATATCTAGTATTATCCTCTTTGTTTTTTGATCATTTTATAAATATCGTATAATCTAATCTTCTATTGATTACAAATTATTATTTACATGTCGTGGAGTTTCATTCGAGTGTTGTACTTGTTATCAAGTGATGAATGTATATTATTTTGGATTCTATAATATTTGTTAGTTTTCTTTTATCACAATAGTCATTGTAAACATATTTCTTAATTCATTTTTTTAATAGATATTCCACTTTTAAAATGATATTTCTCATTTTTTAATAAAAATCAAATGTTTGGTATACATAGTTCTATTATATAGTGTACCAAGATTTGTCTAAATTTTGTGCATTTCTTATTTATTTTTAAGTAGTTCTTTTTAGCATGCATCTTTTGTTTTAGGACATATGGATTTTTATTAAAAAGAGCAAGATGAAAAATATATTAAATAGATCCTTCACGCTTGCATTAATCAATTTGTTGGCATCCATCTATATGTCTTTGGAAAATTAATTAATTAACAATGTAGTGTTAGTTTATTTGCGATCCTTCAAGAGATTATATTCTCCATAGGTTTCACACTATTGGATAGGATCAATAACAACATATATTAGATTACTTAATTGTTTCCCCTTTGTTCTTCATGTTTTATTTCCTCATTGTTCTATGTTCATTTTCCTTTTCCTCTCTATGAATGATTTTGTACTTCCCAATATCTCATTTTCTTTCACAATGCTTAAATACTTAGCCTACTATTTAAACTACCCTCATGCTTAAGAAAACTTAAGTCCTTCATGATCAAATTGGTATGATCCCACCCCGATCTTTGCGATATGAAAAATTGTTAATTAGTCGTAGTTACAATTTTTAGCAACACCACAATCCATCCTTATACCATCAATTGTAGGATATCCCCGACTCAACTTCCTCGATCCACTATTAATTCACCACAATGAGAATCGTAGACCACTACCATTACTAATGGATCTAACTCCCCTCAAGGATACTCAACCACGTGTAAGTTGTGGAGCCCCTTCTTATCCTCCTATGTGATCTTCAAACAAATCTTCTATCAAAATAGCTCTAAGTCCCGATCAACATTCCATACTAGGCATAGTCCTTTTTTTCCTTGACCTTCTTCTCCATGCAATTTTCATCACCTAAATTTTTGTTATATTTCACAACACTACTTCACTATGACACCAATTTCCAAATATAAATCCTCTATGTTCATCATTATTTCTAATTAATTATTTGTGACCATGTTGAACTTCATGCAAGATTTAGTCTCTTAAAATTAAAATATTAGTTTCTACAAAAATTAATTTCTTTTTAAGAAAAAGTTAAAAATAGTCTCATATATATTGTGATGATGGAGTGTTGGCTAGTAAAGTCGGTGTTAGAATATGTAAATATGAAAATTGGTTATACACTATCAAATAAATTAAACCAACAATATTTATGGTAACAATTATATCGGGTTCATTTTAAGAGACCTCTTGGAAGTCGGAGGTGGAAAATACCTGGCGAATATCCTCGGAACCGGTTTCGTGGGAAGGTAATTTTTTGGAGGTCTAACAACAAAATTTTCTCCTGATTTTTAAGTGGTGTGACAGAAGGCTGTATACACACGACAGGAGATTTACTTTCACACGTCAATAAGGTTTTGTTACACATCAACAAGCCTCACCGGGCGCGGTCAACAAGGTTGTTGACGTGCGACAACAAATCTTCTATCGTGCGCGCCTCGCAACCTCCGCCCTCTAGTCGCGTGACAACAAAATCTCTGTGTCACATGTCAACAAACTCTATGTCATGCTTCTACTTCCTTCGTACTCCTATCGTGCATCAACAAAATCTCCATGTCACGCGTCTGCAGCCTATGCCCTCCTATCGCACTTTTGTAGCCTCCGCCCTCTTGTTACGCATTTACTGTACTTGATAATACATATGCCCCCATGTGGTATGAGTGAGCTAGTAGTGTTCTACTTGGCAAATAATCTAGGATTATATAGGGGATAGTTTTAAGGGTAGGTGAAGTGACCCCTAAAAAAATTAAACTGTAATTTTTAGGCGAACAACAAAGTCACACTCGACTGCGTAAAATTCACCTTTTCAAATTTTTCAAAAATGGAATATTCGCCACTAAAATTATCCCTGAATTATATTTAATTTAGATAAATAGTAATTCTTATATATTTGATTTAATAAAAATTAAATCTAAGATAAGGACACTACTGATCAGATAAATAAAATAGTAAATAAGCGAGAACAAGCAATTTAAATACAAGCAAGAGTGATATATATGGTTTGTAGACTGGCTCATCTTGTAACTATAGATCAACACTGATTATAGGCTTGTAAATGATCTAGAACAACTAATCCTGGATAGTGTAGGATCTATGTCTAAGATTGTGATTTGGACAGTAACATGATATAACCGCTTGTAATGGGATAGGGTCACCTAAACGCTAGTGTCTGCTTACGAGCATTGGTGTCTCATGGAATAACTTGGGATTTGGTTCTTTCTTTGTCACCTCTTGTTTGTTTTAGGTCACGTCAAGTTCACTACACCTTTGTTTTGTCACACTTGTACCTATAAAAGAAACTTTAGCTACCTACACAATACTCAAGCGCACATTAGATGAATAAAAATATACATATGCTTGAGTCAAACTACCTCGACGATCACCCCAATGTGATTTTCACAAGCATTACACTACATTTCAGACTCCATATAGTTCTTGTGGTGTGTGATAATGATGTGTGTGTTTAGTTCCTCAGAATGTCATATTTTCTAAAGTATGCTTGATGTTTTCTTCATGGTTTGCCATGTGTTTTTCCTTCATTGGGATATGATAGAACATACAAAAGAAAACAAGTGTAGTCAATGCTTTAGGTAAATGCAATTGAAATTTAACTTAGAAAATATGTAAAAATGGAAATACATATTGGAAAAGATAAACCAAGGGGTTAGATTACACTTAGAGTGTTGAAAGAGAAAGGGATATAAATTTATTTGTACTTGTAGACTCGATGCTTAGGAGCTAGTTGGAATAACATAAAGGATTTGGGTGTATTGTTTCCAAACTAGGGATTTGAGCGTCCCGACACTAAACTTTAGATTTAGGCGTCATGTCATCGCTAAGGGAAAGTGTATTGGGAGAGTGGTTTGTTTTTCCCTCCAACTATTAATGCTTCCCTACGGATAAGTGCCACTATAAATGATCACAAACCCAATTTGTAACTTTCCTTGGGTAACAAATTCTTCCATGCATATTGTTGTCATGTATATGCACTAGGTTTCATTTCCTTATTTAGTTCTTTCTTTGGTTCCTGAGTAATTAGTTAGTTCCTGTTAGTAAATAATTGTAGTCTAAAGATGGTCATGTAATCGCTAAAACTAGAGAATATTGTAATTATGCAATCATGCTGAAACTACTCTTGTAACTATTTTTTTTCCCATGATGGGAGCACCCATGTGGAACAATAGCACCTAGGCATTCATGTTTGTTTTAGGCACTTCTTTCTAGGTTTTGAATTTTTTCCAAATCAGTTTTTGTTCCTATTTTATAACTGATTTTGGTTCTAGTCATGTTTTTGTCGTTCAGTAACTATTTTTGTGGTGATGGGAGGGTGAAAGGTTCACCCGATGTTTTCCCTCACTCATTTGGGGTGTGTGAGATGAACAATAATGAACGAATCCCAAACAAGGAAGGTTGAAATTGATATGCACGTAAGATATAGGAATAGTGTAGGGGGTTAGGAATTACGCATGGTAGTTACCATGGCACAAGAAAATAATGGGAAAATGCTAGTATACAAGTGTTAGTGTCAAACTAGTAAAACATACGAAAAGAACAACTAAGAGAGAACATATAGGAAAAAATAAACAAGGATGCACAACAAGTAGTTGGTTGCATATATGGGACACTAATCATGATGTTACAAGGCAATCGAAGCCATCAAGGCTTGTGTAAATAAGGAAACAAGAAAACATAGCGTATATCCCGTAAAAATGGAAAGCAAGGTATAAGCAAATCAGATAACCATGATTGGAATAAATCCTGTAAGGCAAATGCTACACATGAAGCACCTGTTAGCATGTTAGGAAAGATAAATAGTATGCGACAATGTAATATTTGAATATAGGAATGAAAAATGTGCAATATTGTAATGATAGAACCTGATAGTAAGTGAGAAAAGGTAGATGCCCAAGAGCCTCAGTGGGATTGGTAATGGATAGGACCAAGCATCATACATTGTGGAACAACCTGTAAGTGGCCTACATTCACCTCAAGATACCATGTGAATGTGCATGTGTGTATGAAAAATGATAAAGCATACTATGAACCATAGTAACATGATAAGAAAAGGTGCAACATAGAGTAGTATAAGCAAGGAAGAATGCATCCAATCAAGATCTAAGATAATGTTTTTAGTTTTTTTATTACAAATATATAAAAGAAAACCAACTAGAAGGGAGGAATAAGGATGCCCACATGTGTGTGTGTGTGTGTGTGTGTGTGTGTGTGTGTGTGTGTGTGTGTGTGTGTGTGTGTGTGTGTGTGTGTGTGTGTGAAAAGTGTGTGTGTGTGTGTGTGTGTGTGTGTGTGTGTGTGTGTGTGTGTGTGTGTGAAAAGTGAGCTTTTATGAAGAATTCCCACAAAGAATCAAGTATGGACCAGGAACAAGAGTGCATTATTGAGTGGTGTGGGGGAATTAGGACACCCCAAAATGTGAATGCCAAAATGATCTATGTAATGCTATTACTAGGAAAGGGCCCATTATCTACTAGAGAAGAAGAACATATGTGAACATGAGGCTTGGATGTGCTAAAGAATATATAAGTGATGGCACTGGGATGTTATATTTGGCCTTTTGTGTTGTTTTATACTTTACAACTATATGGTGAGAAATTTGTAATTCTTTTGCTGAAATAGTGTAATTTGTTTCATCAATAGGATCAAGATGTGGAAAATTCTCAACAAGGTACTTATAGTCATCACAATAGTAAGAAGGAAAAAAATCATCTTTATCGTCATATTTGAGTAGTAGGGTTGAATTAGTGTTATCCATGTTGCTCTCAGAAGATTACTTTAAAGTATATTTAGGATTTACGTTATAGGTGCCCATGCCCATGGAGATCCATAAATCATTCACTAAGTCATTGATACTTGTGTTTGCATAATCTATCTCAATGTGCAATGAAGAAGTAGATATGTTTGTAGATTCCTTTGTTGTGTTGGCCTTAGATGGGGCTTGTGGTGGCTCGGTGACATTACTAGTGTGGAGTTAAGAAATGGATCAGTGGAAGTAATTATGCTTTTATTATGGTAGAGCTTGAGGCATTCTATATGGAATTATGCCCATGTGACATACATGAATTATGTTTAGGAACCCATTGAGGTGTGGAAACCTGAGATGAATGTGTAGCAGAATGTTGCTTAGAGAATGAAATAAATCCCTTATTCTCAAGATGTAGTAATTTTCATTGTAAAGCATATAAATTATTATCACAATGTCCATTAATTCCATGATAATTACAGAATGGTTGGCCTTTGGCTTTGGTAAGTCGATAATGAGGATAGTAATTATTGGGAAATAAAGTAATTAACCGATGGCTGAGGAGATGAAATAGGATATCATGTTGTTTAACATGTTCATCAAATGAAAGAGGTATTATTTGTTGGAGGAATTTACCCTCACTTATATGATCACATGTAACACCTAGATCATATGGCATATCCTTGGCCTTAGGAACATCATGATGCATATAAACGGAATGAATATGTGCATTGGAATTATCTTTGAGGTGGTGGATTTCAGTCTTGAGATAAGTAATTGTAGTGCCTCATTCATGGCTTGAAGTTGATCTCGAAAGGCATGGTTAAAAACTTTAATAGAGTCTAATATAGCCTTATGGGAGGTGTCATCATTACTAGTAGAATAAGCTTTAATACAACCCAAAATGGAATTCACTTGGGAGGGTGTCGTATGATCAAGGAGATGGACTTGCTTCAACAATTGTGTAAGAGTATCTCTACATGATTGGTTTTGTTGAAGCAAATGAAACAAGGATACTTGAGAAATAGAGGCATGGGCCATGATGGTAGAAAATAAAATGATAGATATAACCCCAAATTATATAGAAAAGTGGATATGGGACCGACAATTAAGAGATCATGGGGATAAAACCCAAAGAATGATGTTAAACAAAAAGTGATTGTCATCAAATTAATAAAATGACCATATCTTGAAATAGAATTTGAATTTTTTTAAAGGTAATTTTGAATGTTATAAATTTAAATAAAAACCTCCAAGGGATTTGGCCAAAAGTGTGTATTTTTGAATTATGCCTTAATTAGTAAAAAAATGTAATTTTGAATTTCCAAAAATTGTGCTAAAAATTATGGAAAACAAAAAGAGGTTTTCATTAGATATGGAAAAAGGAAAAATAACCTCAAAAGAATTTGAAATAGATCTGTTATGCATGATATATGAAATGAAAGGTGTTTTACTATTGGAACATGTCTTTATATTAATAATACAAAAGAGTTACAACAATAGGGTGATCGAAAACTCACTTTCCAAAATCAAAGTGCCACAAAGGCATGAGAAATGCCAAAAAGGTAACCACAAAACCAAAAAATCATAGAGCTAAAGAACTATGCACATGGGGCAGTATCACTAGGAGGTGTTTTGAAAATTAGGAGCCCTAAAAAGTGACCCAAAGGGTAGGATGAAGCATGAAACCCTAGGAAAAAATTTGTAGATCTGATTTATGACAAGTGATAGATGAAAATCAGGTTTGGATCTAAAGATAAGATGTAGATATGAACCCTAATGCAACTAGGGTTTGGGTTTGGAGAAGAATGGATCCATTAAAGAGCATACAAGGATTGGGTTCACCAAATGATTTAATAAAATTAAATCTAAGATAAGGAAATTGTTGATCAGATAGATAAAAATAGTAAATAAGAAAGATCAAGAAAAGGAAATACAAACAAGAGTGATATATAGGGTTTGTAGAATGACTCATCTTGTAACTGTAGGTCTAGACTAATTTTTGGGCGGTGAATGATCTCGAACAGCTAATCTTGGACTATGTAAGGTTTGTGCCTAAGACTATGATCTATAAACTAATAGAAAATAACCACTTGGAATGGGATAGGGCCGCCCCAAGTGTTAATTTTTTTTTGTGCTAACATATGTGGAATATCTCAAGATCTAGTTCTTTCTTTATCACTTCTTGTCACCACTTGTTCATTGTAGGTCACAATAGGTTCACCGCACCTATATTTTGTCATACCTATACCTGTAAAAGAAACCCTATCTACCTACAAAATACTTAAGTGCACATTAGATGAATAAAAAAATGTATATGCTTGATTTAGAATGACCTCGGTGGTCACCCCAATGTGATTTTCATCGAGCACTACACTACATTTTAGACTTCATGTAGTTCTTGTGGTGTGTGATTGAAACAGTGTCTCTTGAGATATGATGACCTGGCTCCACTCACATAAAGAATAACAAGTTATAACTACTTTTTTCCAATGCTAATGTGTGGTATAGAATTCAAAATATACCTGCTGAATGAAGTATGCAATACCAAAATGCAATCCTTGGTGTAGTAAATAGAAAATATTATCTCCTTGTAATAGTTTGTGCCTCTTAAATGCTTTCCCCCTTAGCAAGCTTAAATAATACATGTATATTTATGATTCCTTTGGTTAATTTTTGTCATTAACAAGTGAAAGGCCGAACAAGGGTGATAAAAGAAGTAACATTTGAAAGATCAAAAAAGAGATAAGGAGGACAAAGGCACCCAGAGGGGACAATAGCACTCAGGTGCTCCTATCCCTAATGAGTGATCCTATACTTGGTGCTCAAAAAGGTCAGACAATGAAATCATAACTGAGTAGGATGTCAGATAGTATGCAAAACTATACTTTTTCAATTAGAAACATCAAGAAATAAAGATGAAAATGATAAAAGTAATGTCAAATCAAAGTAAAGAGGTTGTTAATTACTAGTTCTCTTGCTTAGGAATCATGCATATAAATGAAGTATTTAGAGGATAGATGTACATAGTAAGTGTTTGATTTAGTGACTACAACATCTAGTAGAGATATATTATATACACTAAGAGATATCAATCTCAAGGTTCTTATCTTGTATTTCTCACATATCGAGTGATAAATAATTGCATTGCCTTGTTTTTTGATTTCTAATTGATTAGTGAAAAATTACATCAATCTAGCTACACCACTATGTCAAGATTGAAAAATTAAAAATGGGCCTTAAACATCATATTATGGCCATGATGTTATGAATTTTTGATTGAGTTATCTAAGAAAAGAGAAAATGGTTCTAAGTGATAGTCAAGTGGATGTGAAATATAAGGTTTATATTACATTGAGATAGTCAAATAAAATTTAAGGTTAAACATAATTATGAACAACTCACTACACCGCATCATACCCTTTGTGTTATAGTAGAACACTTGTCGCTGGAACTAATATAGATATCATAAATACATTGATCTAAAAATGTTGAGAGATATCAATATCAAGGACGTTAAATTGGATTTATGGTATACCAAAACTATTAATGACTTCACTACGTTATTCTATAGGAACAAAGAATGGTATTCAACCAAGCTCTTTAATCAAGAAGAATTTTGATTTCACATTGTCAAGATACCCCGAAATGGACTCGGGATAGTTCAGGATGTTATATAATGTGGGAAGGATACAAGGTTATCACTAAGGGGGACCAAAGGGAAACCGACTAGCCTAGTTTTTCTATCTAGAATGTAATTGGTAGACTAAGAGAAAATTATTTTTCTTGGTTGTATTGTTTTAGGAAGATACTTACCATGATATATTATAGAAAATGATTTTTTAGGCCCATATTTATGTATCTTGTGTAAACAGAAGGTGAATCTATGGAAAATTTACTCCTTTGTTCCACCGATGTAGCCTAGAATTCACCAATACAAGCCCAAGCATGTTGGCACATCACTCATCCTAGACCGAGCACTCACCCGAAGAGTGCAAAGGTACCGAACCCCTCTTTAGGGTTATCAGTGTAGGATGTTAGCATGATGAAGACTTAAAATCATTCGTATCTATGGTGAATATATCTTTCTATAGTGCATATTCATATCTAGATCTAGAACATAACAGAATTAAAAGATAACCATAATGGAATCAAGCATATAATACTAAAATATAACCATGATAACACCTTGTTTCAGTCCATAATCTCCATTATATTAATTACAATAAATACACAGAAGCTTCCTTACAATAACGATAGTATACGCTCATGCGCGTAATATATTTGGCAGCATAATCTCACTATAACCTAGTTCTCACACGTATATCTATGCTCTCTCTGCTACACAGTTCAATACATATTTATATGGGTGGTAACTTTCCCTTCACCGCTTATCTAAACCCAAAATAGGTCGCATGCTATTATTAGCCACGCATCGTTACAAAAATAGCCACACATGCAAGTGCGCTAACAATAGACTAATTTTGGTTAACTGACAATAGTAGATCTATTCTTGGCTTGTGTCCATGTAAAACGCTTTGTAGATAATCCTCAAAAATAGCCAATGCATGTTGCACAAGTCTTTGCCCAGTTTTTGTGCTCCGCACACTATCTCCAAAAATAGATCCTCATTGTGAAAATGGCTAGGTCTTGAACTCGTTTTTGTTCATGCACAACCTCTCTAATAATCTTGTGCCTTTGAATGCGCTCTAATTTCCCCGCACGAACCTTCTATATTTTCTTTGCTAAGTGCCAAGATCTGACTGATCAACATTACCCCACACTAGTTGCATGCCCCAGAAATGGTTGTCTCAAAAACGAATCAAAGAATATGAATAGAAGAATATAAAGAATTTTAATGAATAAAATAAATTTTTTACCTTGCAATATCTTCTGCTTCAACCCGATTAATCAATTTGGGATATTCTTCTTTTATCTCCACCTTTAAGGTATGTCATTCATTAAGCGTGGCCTCTGCCTTCTCTGGAACATCCACCGTGATTGAATCTAATTCATCCCTTGCAATCTCTCCCTTCTCATTCTATAAGACCAACACAATGTTGGACATGCCAGTCATTCTCCCTTCCAACAAGTCCATATTTTGAGCGATGAGTTTCCCAAGCTCATCCAACCTTTCCTTGTGTGGTTCTTGAGCTATTGTAAGGGCCTCACACTTCGCTTAACAAGTGTTAATCATTCTGAGCGGACCAATGTCTCATCTTGCATGGCCTTTAGGACCTCATTGTCTTCCAAAATTTTCCTGGTCCTTATCACGGCTTCTGGCATTGTAAAAATATTTAGCACTTAATATGCCTTCTTTAGTTCCTCCTGTAAGCTTTGAAGCAACCCTTCATATGATGTAATCTTCCGCATCACTGAATCCTTTTCCCACTCTACTTCTTATGTTGGATCCTTTGGTTTTGGCATGCACAAAGGTTCATCTTCAAGCACTAAGTCCACCAATGTACTTACATAATGTATTTCCGAAGGAAACGTCTTA
Source organism: Taxus wallichiana var. yunnanensis (assembly GCA_018340775.1). Classification (NCBI taxonomy): domain Eukaryota; kingdom Viridiplantae; phylum Streptophyta; class Pinopsida; order Cupressales; family Taxaceae; genus Taxus; species Taxus wallichiana. The sequence goes on along the minus strand of CM031243.1, from coordinate 729,818,104 downwards.
GGTACCTTTGGCTCTAAGTGTGGCCTAGCCTTCATGACATTGTCCCCAATCTCCTCTACCATGCTGATAAACACAACATTATTCTTCTATGCCAAATCTCTTTCCTGCTTTAGGCACACTATTTCTTCATCCTTAGTCTTGATCTCCTCCCTTAGCACCCTAATTGTGGTAGCTTTATCCATATTCCATCGTGTGACTTCTGTCGATACTTTCACCAAAGCATTTCTCACCTATTCATCTAACATAACAATAGGCTTTACTATTATGTGTCTAGGCCTAAGGTTTCCTTTTCAACCTCCTTGACACACATGACTCCTCACACACATCAAATTCTAGTTCATCCATGTGTGTGTGCATCGACCATGACAATTGCTTCCTTAGTGCGCATTGTTTCCATACCTTCATTCATCAACTCCCAGCCATACAACTCATTTTGTGTCATTGTGCTCTCCTGAAACAGGCACAAACAATTTTACATGTGTCCTCGGTGTAGCCCATGGTCAAGTAAATATACTCCCCACTTGTTCTTCTTGATCTAGGCGTCCTAGAACTTGGGCTTCAAGATTTGGAACTTATGCGGTCAGTCCCGAAATCTCGGTTGTTGTCTCATCTCCCCTTTTTCTCCCTCTTCTCCATCCTTCATTTCTTCATCTTTTTGTTCTTCCACATTCTCTAGAGGTGTAGGAGAATTGGGCACACTTTCCTCATACTCTTCCACTTCCTCATTTAGCTTCAATTTCCTTCTTCTTTTCTCAGTTGTCTCCTTCTGTGGAGAGAGTCGAGGTGATCTGCGTATTGTTTGCAAAGTAGCACCTTGGGTCCTTGTTCTCCTGAATACTCTCTTAAAACGATGCTCTCCTTAGACTGCATCCAAGTCCTCATCATCTCCCTCTTATGGCTGAGGTGGTGTAGTTGCATGCTCAACTTCTTCCTTATTTGGAGGTTGTCTTCTACCTCTAGTGTTCCAAACCACCACTATCTTCATGCTCTTCTTCTTCATCATCTACTTGAATTTTTTTGTTGGCTTAGGGGTTGGAAAATTTTCCATTGTATGCTTACCCTTTGGCGTCCTTGGGACTGCAAACTCGTTCACCACATACTTAGTGTTCTCCAACTTGGGTTTGAGTTACAGGTACACAAGCATTGCTCCGGTGTCCCCAACTACCAAGCTTACAGGCTTCATGCTTATAATATATGAAATAAGCCTTTCAATGTAGGCATTCCACCTTGATATACATATTTCTTTCTCAGAGTGTGGTAGTCGCAATCTACCTTGTCTGCATTGAAGGTTAAGCAACATACATCTAAGAATCGGTGAACTGATGCTTGAAATACCTCATTGTGAAGGCATACGATAGTTTGCACCATGGGCTCCAAGCTCTATCCTTCATCACAAATCATGCGATGCAAAAATGTTGATAGATTGCAAACTGAACTACCTTACCCACCACCGAAGGAAAATCCTTGGGTATGTGCCACTCTTCTTCGAATGCCGCATGGATTCTATCATACCACATCTCTACCCTTTGATTGAATGGTCCACTCATTGATCCATCACACAAGTACTTTCCAAATCTTTCCATAGGTGACTTGTGTTCCATGGGGTATTCCCAAATCTTCTCCTTTGGCCCATCAAGTACCCCAATCTCCATAAATACTAAATACCATAATACAGCTCCAAAACGTATTGGTCATTTAGCTTTATTACAAGATGTGCAACTACCTGCACCACTAGGTACTTCTTCAATTTTTCAATGTCCATGTCACGTGGACCTTTAGTATACCCCAACTCTTTCTTTATCTCCAGGATTGTGGCCTTATCAGTTAAATCACTATCCAGATCCAACCCTAAGGCCCTTAGTCCTGTCACTATTGAAATCAAAGCAGCTGTGATTCTTACCCTCCATCCGGCGAAGTAGAAGAAGTCCTCATGGACTCTGCTCATTAACCACCGATACAATGATTCATACTTTCAAAAATATGGCATCTCATACAACTGGTAGACTCCATTCGCTTCAAAGAACTTCTCACCCGGGTCATCATATATCGACATATCCTTTGTCGTGTGCTTGTTCATTTTCATGCTCAACAACGCATCAATCTCCTTCTTATTATCTTATGTTCGATGGTTGTAATTGTTGATTTTACATTTTTGGATATTGGAATCCCATTCTTGTCCCACAATAATGCCCTCTGGATACTACATTTCTGATAAATTACTCTCGGAGTAATTTCTTCTTCCACTTCAACCTTCTTCTTCCCTTTATCTCCTATTGTGGGTGCTTTCTTTGGTGCCATTTGAAAAAAATCTCTTTTCTTCCCTCTAATCAAGAAAGTTGAAACCCTAGTTTAAATCTTCGTGCCCTAGTGGAAATCATGTGCCCTAGCTCATTTGTAACGTGTCTTCTTCACTCAAACCCTTCACCTATGGGAACGCAAGATTATCCTATGCACAACCCTTCTCTCCACATCTGGTTTCACACTCTTTGCACCTCAACATGATTTCTCATCTCGTTCGCACTTAACCCTTTTCAAATTCTCTCAATTGCAATGGTAAAAATGAACTCGCATCCCATCCTTATATAGAATTTCAAAATTTAGTGCATTTATTTTTCCTCCACCTACCAACAATCCTCTCATTAATTGACCATTTTCATTATTTCTATGCGGTACATCTTCGTGCCCAAGCTATAACCTTCTAGTGTGCCCTTCTACCTTTTGGATGTAGACTTCTCTTCAAAGACGCCTCCATACACCCGAGTATCTCATCACTCCATCTTCCACTGGTAGTCTTCCTGGCCTCTGCTTACCTCGCGTTATACTTGTTTCTTCATTCATCTCTCTCTATGGTCCCTGTGTTGAGAAGCAATCTCTTTTATTTTTCAATTCTCCAACCTTGAGTAGCACCCGTAGATAGTTCCTTTCATATGTACCTATTTTCAACAGTCTTGTGCCTAGATATCAACAAGCTACCCCACACTAAGGGTATGTGCAGTCCTCTGCGCATAAAAATTCTTCAAATAGTAATTAGCTTCTGGCGCGTAAATGTGCTTATTATAAAAACACACCAACTAAATTAACAAAGCATAGCGAAAAATAAAGAAACACATTAAGGAAATGCAGAATTTAAAACCTAATCTAAATGGCAACATTGCCTTATTACAAACACCAAGAAGACTTATTTATAGTAGGGCTTTAGCCTACTCCTCGTTGAAGTAATCGGGTAACCGTATTCCATCAAGTTCCTCTAACTAACAAGCACCTGATTCGAGTATGTGAGTGATAACATACGGCCCCAACCAATGTACCTTGAGCTTGCTTGGATGGCACAAAAATTAGAATCATAAAGGAGCACCATTTGTCCTATCTCCAACTTTTTATTCTTGATGTGCATGTCATGCCATGCTTTCTGCCTGGCCTTCTCTTGTTTTTGACTCCAATGTGCTATGGCTTGTCTATCATCCAATTTGATTAAATTTTCAATCTGTTCGCCTAATGCTTTCTCATCAACAAGACCTCAAACATGTACTATACGCAAAGAAGGTAACATAAATTCCATAGGAAGAACTACTTCTGTGCCAAACACTAACTAAAATGGTGTGGCTTTGTTCAACCTTTTATATGTTGTCTAATATGCCCAAAGTACTGTAGATACTTTATCATCCCAATCCTTTCTTCTAACATCACATATTTTTTCAATGTGTGGCTCAAAATTTTGTTGAAAGCCTCAACAATCCCATTCTCCTAAGGATGATAGGGTGTAGTCTTATGGTGTGCAATCATGAATTCATCCAATAAAATTATGATTGTCTCATTAAGAAAATGTGTGCCCCTATCACTGGTCAAACTTAAAGGACATTTGCCCACCTTTTCAGATAATCTATGCAAGTTATGATGTAGCATGATCCAGTTCTATGTGCAGCTGGTGAAATAGGACCCACAAAATCTATAGCCCATTTCTCAAATGGTTCTGCACTAGTAATGGGTCTTAGAGGCATTTCATCTTGTTGACGTGGTCTCCCACGACGTTGATAATGATCACAAGCCTTACAAAATTCCTTACAATCTTTATACAAGGTCTCCCAAAGATAATCCAAATGAGTAGAATCTTGCACACAGTTACATCACCTACATAGTAGCCACTTGCAATACCACCATGAGCTTCTTCCATAATATCTATGCACTCATGTTCCAATACACAATGGCGCAGTAATTCATATTAGCCTAATTTGTACAGGTCACTACTAATTAACATATAGGGGGTTGCGCGTATATCAAGTTGTTTCTTCTCTAAGGATTTCATTCCTTCTAATGCCATCCCTATTTGTAGAAAGACATCAATGTCCTTTAGTTCTCATGGTGCTCATCAGTAACCAAGTATAACTGTGCATCCGGCATGGTATCTTCAATTTCATGTGCTTCTTCTCCTGACTGTATTCTAGATAGATGGTTTGGTCCAATTACTTTTCCCTAGTTTTACCAAAACTCTGAAATCAAATTCTTGAAATAAGAGAACCCATCGATATATGAACCCTTGTAGAATGGGCTTGTTTACCAAAGACTTCAATGCCATGTGATTTGTAGAAAAGATGAACTATGCACAAAAATACAAAGCGCAAGCATTTTTCAAACCAAAAGGCATTACAAATAGGAAAATCTATCCCATTTAGTAGTAAACGTAGTATTTTCCCCGATCCTCTTGGGCAATCCTAACCTGATGATACCCAGAGAACCCATTTGTAAATGAATAGATCTCGCGCCCTGTAATGCCTTCTGGTATTTCCTCAATGAATGGCATAGGAAAGGGATCAATCACACATGCAGTGTTTAACTCCTTGTAGTCCATGCAGATCATAATTTGTCCATCCTTCTTGATACTAATCACCATTGGACTAACCCATTCTGACTCATCAAGGGGCTTGATAATCCTAGACTTCAACATTTTGTCAATCTCATCTTTGACCTTTTCGCACAATTTGGGGTTCATCTTATAGGATCTCTTTCTAACTCGTGTGCACCCTCTTTAATATTTATCTTCATCTCCCTTAATGATTCATGCATGCCTTTAAGTTCATAGTACCCCTTAGGGAATAAGTCCCGATAATCCCTTAGTAACTCGATGATTTTTGACACTTGAGTCTCGACCAATAGTCTCCAATTATGGGTTCCTTAGGCTCAAAGATCTAACCCAATATTCACTCTATATGTCTTTATAGGTTCATGATAGGTGCATGTGGTCATATCTCGCACTATCCAACACCTCACACCTACCGTTGAATGGTTTACATCCATATTTTCTACTTCTTCGCCATCCACTAAGTAAACCATTTCCCTTTTCTTTCTCAATGTAGGCGCATTGAAGTAGTCCGGCATCAACCTCTATTTTTCACCAAGACACGCTCCTGAGTTTTCTTCATCCAATAACTCCTGAAGGAGTTCTTCATCCTTGGCACTATCTCCCATAGTTAAGCGCTTTATGACTCTCAATGCTTCTTTCACCGGAGGTTTAGTAGAGAAGAAGTCAAACATCTGGGCCATTCCTGTAATTAAATCCTGCCAATTTCTAGTCTCTCTATGGAGTTCTGCATATACACACCAAGCACGCGTGCATCCTTATAAAGTTGAATAAAACTTGTGCACCCATAGCATAGGTGGTAAAGCTCCCCCCCATTCTCGAGTCTCTCAAACTTTTGAACGTGGTGGTGAACAGGTTGATGACCATGATAAGTGAAAATTTGAGTAGGTGCATTTCTCCTGAAGAACCTAGTAGCAAGAGCAATCCTAATTTCATTCCATCCTACAAGATTATCCTTGTGGTCCACCCACCATGATGTTGTCCCACATAGTGTATATGCTATCATATTTCTTCTTTCCAATGGGTCTATCCATTATTCCTCCATGGTGTGCAGGAATATCATAGGATCTTCTTCTCCTGTAACAAGGTATCGAGTTGTTACCTATCCTCCTGACATAACGAGGTTTTTTGCCTCTAAGAAATATGCTCTTTACTTCGCGCCTACCAACTCATAAGTGTTATGAGCCCAATTATCACAAGAAACACTTGTAGTATCGCTAATGGATTGTGCATCCTCCCATTGAATTATTCCTTCTTTAGTTGGCTCAAGCATCTTTGGATCTCGGATGGCACGTACATAAATCCTATTCAGATCTTCTTCACTTAAGGGCTTAACATAGGGCACAAATTTTTCATCTGTTAAGGGATAATAACTATTTCCTCTGTTGAACCGAAGATTAGCATTATTTGCATAACACCAAGGATGCTCCAATAGAGTTGGGAAGCTATCCAACTCGACAGCGCTAAAACATCAAAGTCTCCAGTGAACTTGGCTCCTTGTATGGTAATAGATGCATCTTTCAAAACTCTAATGGGAGTGGCCTTAGTCCGATTAGCCATGAACAATACATTAGAGGATGGATGCAATAGGGGCCTTCCTTTTGTACCCATGCATCTAAGGTAAGAACATTGACTTCTACGTCTGTATCAATCAAGATATTACTCAATAGTCACCCATCCAAAACAACATTGATTGATTTCCTTGTCATAATCTAGGCTATGAGGGGGTAGATTCGCATGCGGGATCTACCGTCCGCCTCAATACTTGTGCGTGGAGTTTTTTCCCTTTAACCAATCCCCTAACAATGGAATGATATTTTCCTGGCACAACATTTTGCACACTTCTCTTAAGTCATCTATATCAGTTTGGACCGTCTCTCGATTCTTTCTTTTGTCCATCTTTCATGATTTCTCTTTTAAGTACTGTATCTCACCCTGAAGATTCCCGAGAACTTCATGGTTTCTTGATAAAACTCCTTTTGATAGGTAGGATCTAGGTACCATGCATGTATAACCTCCTCCTTAGTGATGGTAGGCTTTTGTTGTAATGCTTCTCTGGCGCATGCCGCCTCAACGCGGCCGTGATCTTCACTTGCAACGCCTCGGACTCTGCTTCAACTTAGGCATCCAATGATTTTAAACAAAGACGTTATATCCTAACCTTCCATGCACCTTTGTTTTCTTGTGTATGTTGCTTACTAAGATGTTAATACAAGTCCGAGCACTCCTCATAGCTATGGTTCTTTCCAAAAAAAGAACATGTAATATTCTGAGGACATTCATGCCTATAGTGGTCAGGAGATCCGCATGTATAACATTTTCCATAAGGGAACTCACTTCTTCCACTACCATGGCCTCATCCTCCGAATCCACTGTGGTATCCTCGACCTCTGCCACAACCACCTTCAAAACACCCTTCATTTTGATCATAGCGTGCTTGATTATGATCCTGATCCTGATGCTTGTTCTTTCCCTTAGAGTTATCTAAAACTCCCCGTCTGGGGTACACCAATATCGATAACATCATAGATTTGACGAATCAATCGATAGTATTTTGTGTCATGAGTCGTGGACCCGCATATTTTACAAGATTCTTGAAACGTTCTACCTTATCGTGCATTGTAATAATGGGTAGTGGCTAGCATCATGGTTTAAATGGCATATCTCATAATCCAACAAAAACAAGTATACTAATCAGTGAGGACAACTATCCTTTGTATGACCTTCTACATCACAATTTGTGTACCAAATCCCTATGCACATCTCATGTGTTGAATTTGTTGATAGTTTCTCCAACCATTTTGCCATAGCTTCGATCTATGCTTCTAAAATTGGGCTCACCCCAGTATTTATGCTTCCAACTACCTCAGCGTGTAAGGTTGCTTCAAGTGCTTCGCATGGATCAAGTGTATGTCTTATGTGATAATGCCCTCCTAAAAGGGGTAATCAGCCCCCAACAAACCATTGTGCATGTTGGCTCGCGTGTATATCATAAGAAAGATTAGATAACAACATTTTAAACCGTGCATCATACTCTCTGACACTTTCAGTAGTGCCTTGCTTAATATCCTTGAGTGTACTTATACTCTTCTACTCAAACTCAAGGATGTGAAACTCTTTAAGGAATGCATCTTTTAAAGTTGTATAGTCTACACAAGTCTGATCAAGGTCAAAAATTTTGTACCAGCTATGTGTGTGCCCTTGTAACGTAGTAGAAAATTGGCTTGACCTACGCTGATAAGCCATGATTCCTTTTGCGTGTCATAGTATGTCACACATATGTACATGTTCAAGAAGATCCTCTCGTGCCCATATACTCTAAGATGAAGAGAGATCTCCATATAAATATTCTCGGGGTTGGTGCAGCCTTGCCTACCCGATCCGTAACCTCCTATGTTTCCTCTACCCGTAGAACCACGAGATCCATTAGAACTAGAGCTACTTATGCCTCCTGATCCTGAACTTGTAGCCGGGCTTGGACCAGAAGATGTACTTCCCTATGTCCCAACAGTAGAACTGAACTATACCCCAACATTCTGTAAAGCACTACCACTCCCAAAAGATAGTCCAAAAATCGGTGCACCTGTATTCTGCGCTGATGATACACCTGAAAAGGTAATCCCATATAGTAATGAAGTTGTTTGTGCTGCCATCATTGTGCCTCTTATAAGTCTCGATCCTACTCTCTCATTGCTCAAATTAGCTTGTTGATTATGTGTTGTACTAGATGCTAGAAAACCAAGTGTAAGGGTAAGGTTGCCAGGTGGATTTAGATGCGCACCCGCGTCCCAGTCGTCTCTACTCGGGCACGCTTCTACGTGAGGCGAGGAAGGTTCCCTATCATGTTTTCCCAAATGGGGGAGTTCCCGAGGCTCGGGTTCCACGTCTTCGGCGTGAACTTCCACTCCTTCTTGAACTATCTTTCTCCACAACGCCATTTTCTCTGCAACCTCCCATTTCTTCTCTACCTCCCTCTCGTGTGCCTCATTATACTTAAGCCGCATTTCCTCTCTCTACCTTTATGCCGCTAGGTCTACCATCCTTCACCAAACTTGCTCCTACCCCTATGTGTGGTGAGGTTTAGTTAGCCATCGGTTTACTCTCCAAATTAAAAGTTACCATCAAGATCTTGATCGCCAGTGGAATGCCTTGCAGTAAGTTCCCCTTGGATATCGTAAAAACTAGAATTCAGCTACCTCTGGGCATGAATAAGTGTAAATTGAGTACTCCAAGATATAATTGTCCAAAACACCACGGAACCATGTATCCACAACTTGATTCCAAATTAGATCAACATCATAAAGGGCCTGAAATTCTTCCTGCATCCAGATAAGTGCATGATACCTCCAATTCCTCTTAGATGCATAAGCAATCAGCCACTCGTATAATTCTACTAGAAAGATAGTGAAGAAGCTCTCATATAAATTTTCATACGATTTTGTTCCACCCACACATGTGCATTAAACTCGATCTAGTGTCAAACCGCCATGTGTATTCTTCTTCTAGATCATGTATCCACTCCTCAACATTTGCTAAGGTCAACTGGTATGTCTTCATTGTGAACCATCCTAAAGACAATCAAAAAGAGGTCCCTAAGAACGGAACCAATGATGCAGCCTAAAATTTAGCAATACAAGCCTGTGCATTGACACATCACTCGGCCCTAGACTCGAACGCTCACCAAGTGTGCAAAGGTACCGATCCCTCTTTAGGGTTGATGTTGTAGGATGTTAGCATGATGAAGAATTTAAATCATTCGATCTATGGCTAATATACCTTTCTTTAGTGCATATTCAAATCTAGATCTAGAACATAACAGACTTAAAAGATAACCATAATGGAATCAAGCATACAATACTGAAATATAACCACGATAACACCTTGTTTCAGTCCATAATCTCCATTATATTAATTGCAATAAATACACATGAAGCTTCCTTACAATAATGGTAGTATACGCTCATGCGTGTAACATATCTGGCAGCATAATCTCACTATAACCTAGTTCTCACACATATATCTATGCTCTCTCTCACTACACAGTTCTATACATATTTATATGGGTGGTAACTTTCCTTCACCGCTTATCTAAACCCAAAATAGGTCGCATGCTATTATTAGCCACGCGTCGTTACAAAAATAGCCACACATGTAAGTGCGCTAATAATAGACTACTTTTAGTTAACTGACAGTAGTAGATCTATTCCCGACTTGTGTCCATGTAAAGTGCTTTGTAGCTAATCCTCCAAAAATAGCCAATGCATGTTGTGCAATTCTTTGACCGGTTTGTGTGCTCTGCACACTATCTCCAAAAATAGATCCTCACCGTAAAAATGGATAAGTCCCAACCTGTTTTTGTTCTGTGTGTGATCCTCTCTGATACTCTCACGCCTTTGAATGCACTCTGCTTTCCCACACAAACCTTCTATATTTTCTTCGCTAAGTGCTAGGATCTGACTAATCAACATCCACATATGCATAAAATATATGGTCTTCCCTTTTTCACACTCGGGCATAGTATTGGTCTTTCCTTACACAATACAAGAAATTTCTTTTTCTTTTACACAAGGGTTGAAGTAACTAGAAGTCTTATGGATAGTTTGTCCTAAAAATGTGCTTTGGAATATTTGGAAGGAATGCAATAATTATATTTTCAAAGACAATGAGAAAGTATGGGGAAAATGTTGGATTAGAACTTAGAAATTTCATAAAATGTTCCATTTTTGCCAATATAAAGAAATACATTTTACACCATAATGAGCTACAAATCCTAAAGAATTAGATGAAGATAAATTTACCTTAGAAATAGGTGTCTAACTCACAATGTTAAAAGACAGGGATCATATGGAAACTACCACAAAAGGGAAGTTAATGTTAATTTTTATGAAGCATTCAAAGGTAATCCTAGAACTAAGGATGCAGGTGTTGTGTGTTCATACTAAATTAACTAAGCTATAGCAAAAGAAACTAACACCAAGTAGCTTCTAAACTAAATTAATTTACTAAGTACATCATGATTAAAGCTTAATGGAATCTAGCTAATAAATGAAGAACATCATCTAATTTCCAACTATTCCTACTAGAATGTATGATTGCTTTTAAAACTATGAACCTATGAAGATCATAAGCAATCAAATTTGTGTTGTTTCTTCAAGATGATGAAATAATCTCACTAAAATGGCTACAAGGCCATGTTTAGATCTTCCTTTACTAATCAAGCATGAAGAAATGGATGCAAAGATGAGCAAGCTATTCCATCAATGGAGAAAGGCTCTTAATCATATGTTTTATATGAAATACTATCAAAAGTATGGTGTAAGGAGTGAAGGTAGGAGTTGGGTCCTTTATATAGCTTTTCTATTTAGGGAAAGCTTGAATCCCAATAAATGTGGGATAAAGGATAAAGTAGATTTAGGCTTGTTAAGCATGCATAGAAGAATTAACAAGTGATTAGCAACTCATGGGAGTTGGAGGGTGCTTTAATTAATCAACTAGGATTAATTAATAGGTTAGATTAAGCTTTTAAGCTATTTGGAGGTGATTTAGGAGGAATTTGATATGATTTAAAGCATCTAAAAGTTGGATTTAGCCAATAAAAGGGTTTATTGATTAAATACATTGTTAAAAGCCTTAATTAACTCACAATAGTTAATTAATCAATTCAAAGAGGATTATAACTAACGAAGTGTTGTTAATTGGCATTTGGAATGCGATAGAGGCTAGTTAATTAGCGAAGTGTCGCTTATTGACCAAAATATAGGAAGCGTTAGTTAATTAGCGATAAATCACTAATTATAACAGAAATGATAGGAAAGAGGATGATTAGTACAATTTTATCAAGAAAATTGCGTAAGTGGATTTTAGGTGTCTATAGGTTGCATTCTATGTAACCATAATAGTCAAATGTTATGGGCGGATTCCTTCTTCATTCTATAAGCCACAAATAATGAAGTATAAGGTTAAAAGGATTTTGATTGACTAAGGAAAAGGGTTACAATGATATATTAGTAGAAAGATATTTCTTGGGTATAATCAATGTATTTCTCAAGGGAACACACCTAAAAGGAAATTGTATTAGATCTTGCATGGGGCTCACGCCCTTACCACAAGCTTTCATTTCATTACCTTTTAACACACCATTCATGAAACTAAAGGAGTAGTGGACACTCTTGTGACCAATGGAACACAATTGGAGCCTTTATCCTATGCTATTAGTGTAAATCCAATATAATGGTCATGATTCCATGAACTTTTGTAGGTTAAAGAACATATAATTAACTAACGATAATTCTTCCCATAATTGTGGATCACATTGGACGTTAGGGATGTTACGAAATTAGGTGTATGCTACCATTATCTTGGGTGAAGTGGTAGTTTCGTGGCATGGTTAGATGCCTTTGAATGGAGTGATTGGGAGTTTTTGAAAACTAGTACATTCGGATGCAATATTGGGGCGCTTTCTTGAAGAAAATTTCTTATACATAGAGCAATTGGAAGCTCTTCGAAATAATGAACTATATATCATCGTTTCATAATCTTGGGATGATTTATTCAATAGAATGTCTCTCACGATGTATTGATAGGAATATTTCTTGTGATTTTTTAACTTTTGTATCATCTTTGTTTGGTATTTGTAGGTGAAATTTTTGTCACCTACCATGAAGGTTACTTATTTTCAGCTAGTGGGCTATTTTTAATTTTATCTATGATATTAATTAATGGGTGAGGGGACCATCAAATATCCCTTCCTTAACCTGACCTATCATAAGGGAGATAGGTTGATGGACCACACCCATCACAAATCCTCACCACCTTGATGGTAAGAAAATTGCATCAAAATGTGATCACCTTCCCCCTCTCTATACGTAACTAATGAGATATAGTAAGTAGAGTAGCGGACCAATGAATGATAAGATGTTATCGGATACCACAAATGATCTAAGCACCGTGCTAGATAGTTCGGGGAGGGGGGTTTGAGAAATCCCTAGAGTTCGGATCTATATGGCATCCATCCAATGATTAATTCCATTACATACATGATATGACCGATGATTCTTCAAGATCTATAAAGATCACAAACATAGACAATGGTCGACAACAATATACTGATTGCCCTCCCTCTATAAGATATGGGATATGGTGATTCCTCATATATTTATCTTCCAATCTATCATAGCTCCCATCCTCTCCTCTCTCTCCCCATAGGTTCATTCACCTATCTATAGATAGGGGTGCCCCACAAAAAAACTTCACTACCTTATTCCCAAATTTCCCATTAATTCATAAAAATGGTTTTAATTGAACTATATTAATGTATATGTCTAAAAAGGCTTTGGATAATGGGATGCAAACTACACTATATTTCAAAGATGTTACAATTTTGATTGATTTCTCCAAGCGAAAAGATAAAAATTCTTGCTAATAGTAAAATAGACATAAAATTTAAGGTGTAAATTAATATTAACATGCTCATAAACATTATATCCAACCATCATCCCTTGTTGTCATTGTATAACACCTCTCAACATAATTACATATCTATAGATATATTTAATTCATTTATATAAAATATGCCAAGAAATATTGATCTCAAGGTTCTTATCTTGGATTTCTAACATACCACATTGTTTAGCAATTACATTACCTTCTCCACCAATTTCCTACTTACTGATGACGAAGGGCATCAATCTAGCTACACCATTGTGTCAAGTTCAAAAACATTTTTTTAAGAAAAATAATGGCTTCCAACTTGTTGTCCCCAAATTTGAACTCGGGTGAAAATTTGAGTCCTCCAAATAAATTTAAACAAAATCGATCAAATTCACTCAAATTGAGGTCATGAAATGAATCTTATAAGTCCACGAGGATTGATAAATCAAAAAAATTGTCTAAATATTGGAGAAAAATGGAAGAATCTGAAATCCAAAGTTTTTATGTAGTTAAGCAGTCATAATGCAAACCTAATACATTTTATTCCCTAAATATCTTATTCCCTGAAACTGTAAAATTACCTAAGATATGATTCCCTAATTCTGTGATTTCTTGAAACTACAAAATGACTTGAGATATTTGATTCCTCAAAACGGGAAAATTATCTAAAATCTCTTATTCCCCAAAATTATAAAACTACCTGCGATATCAAATTCCTCAATTCTTTAATTCCTTGAAACCACAATATATCCTGAGACATTTAATTCCCTGATATAGTACAACTTCTTGAGATCTCTAATTCCCCAAAACTATTAAATTTCTTGTTGAAATCTCTGACTACCTGAGATATTTGTTTTCTAAAACTACAAAACTACCTGAGATATTTGTTTTCTAAAAACTGCAAAACTGAAAAAGTAGTTACGAGTTCCCGTAATGGATTTTTCAGCTGCAAAACATCCTCAAAGTTCCCAGAGTTCCCAGAGTCGATTTTTTTTGGAATAATTACAAATTAAATGCAAAGAGATCAATATGCAATTCTTCCTATATATTTTTTCACGTGATCTTTACTACGGTTTTTAAGTTGTGCAGTTTTTGTATTTTGTAAATGTCGCTTTATTTTTTAAAAAGTTCACATTAGTTCTACAACTTCTATTTTCAGTTAATTTGATTTGGTTGATGTTAATTTAGTTAATATTGGCTATAAATATGTGTGTTGAATCCATTTGTAGGGGATTTTTATAGAGTTGGAGACTTCTACTTATTGGAGGAACTACTTTCAGAGAATTTTAGATTGAATTTATTCTAGGATCTTTGGAAAGACTCGATGTTGTCCATAATCTTATAAAAGGACTTTTTAACACTTCATAGAACTGTTGGTAATTCAAACTACTAAAGATATTGAGGGATTCTCATTTCTCTATTCCTTTCTTCTCAATTTTCAGTTTATATCCATTTCTCCGATAGTAAAATCTCACCCCATAAGTTAGTTAGTGTAGATATTGTACATATTATTTCTTGTTCGATTTGGATTTTAGTAAAGAGTGCCTCCCACAATAGAGGAGGAAATTTGTCCCATAGACTATTGTACAAGTGTCATATTTTTCCTCTAAATTTTTCTTTTCTAATAGAAATATAGCATATATCAATATATTGTGATTTTTTGATTACCTTATCCATGTTAAAATTTAAAATATCTAAGTGATGGTCAAATATACATAAAATTTAAGGCCAATCATAATTGTGAACAAGTCATTACATTACAATCCACCCCTTGTTGCCATTGGAGAATTTCTATCAACGTAATAAAATAAGGGATTATTTTGATAAGTGTTTATAATAATTAACATAATAGAGAAAAAGGGTTTATATGATAATACACTAACATGAACCTAAAAATCTATTGAAAAAATAATATATTCTAATTGATGGTCAAATAAATGTTAAATTTAAATTCAAACTAATTGAGAACTTATTACATTATACTTCATTCATTGTTGTTATTGTAAAATTTTAATCGACATAATAAAATAAGGGGTTATCTGTTAGAAGCACAACCACCGAGAGGGGGTCAATCGGTGTGTCTTACAACATTCATTCACTTAAGCATTAACATCCATCAACCATTCAATGCATTCACTAAACATTCATCAACATATAGATTAAGCAATGATTAACCAAACACATGAATATGCACCATGAGAACACATGAACACCAAATATAAGTGGGAAAATCCTTAAGGGGAATAAACCCAACTGAAACAAAGCTTTATTAAAACAATAAATCAAATTTAGTTGGGCACTAACCCAACAAGGAACACCAAGCCCTAGATTTAGTAGAGCACCAATCCTACATGGAGACACCAACCCCCTAGATGACTCAGTCACCTAAATTTGTTTGTTACCTCCGGAATGTCAGCACCAACAACTGATGATGACACCTATTAAGCTATCTTTCCTTCAATCTTCTTCAAATATTCCCTCTAGGATAACTCACTCAAGTAATTCCTTTCCAAGCTCATTAGGTCTAATGACCTATCTCTCCATATGCTCTCCACCGCTAAAGCACTTCATGAAAAATTGTTTTCCTTTTCTTTATGGTCACAAATACCTTATACACCTCTTCAAACCGACCTCTCACTCATAGTTTTCCATACTTTCCTTAACTAATAAATACGTTACTAAGAAAATTCTTATATACATGACTTAAGATTATAACACATCTAGGTCAACCATCATACGACAAATTCACTTAAAACAACTTGAAAACTCGATATTGTTCTACAAGGATCAATACATAACCCCATGCACATCGAAGAGGTTACACTCCAATAGTGACGTGAATGCTCCAAGTAATCAGCAAGAGTAATCGAACAAGAAAAAAATCATGCATAGAATAAACAAGTCTACTCATTCTCATAAATCAAAAGAGAAAAATGACCAACCGAAGAAGGAAACCAAGACCAACCAAGCCCAAACCGAACTAACAAGAACACTTCTAATTCGATCCCAAAGAAAGGAAGGAAAATTGGAAGTGCTCGTATCCATCAGGATCATCAATGTATGAGGAAAAAAATCAATCACTTAACTCATCTACTTGAGAATAATGAAATAAGTGTTCCTGAGTCTATCAAATAAAATGCTCTAAAGGGCGAGTCTTCTAAAGAAAAGGAGTCTAAATCTGAGAAGAAGAAAGGAAAGTCCTCTGTAGCTAGAGCATCTCCTTCATCAACATGGATTATTGATTTTGGTGCCTCACACCACATGGACTCTTTGCATGTTGAGTTCTCCAACATCGAGCCATGTGGCATGTCCCAAATCACATTGGGTAATGACACTACATTGTTGGTTTCCAGTAGTGGATCGGTAAAGATGGATGGTGGAACATTTAACCAAGTGTTGAGTGTTCCCAATCTCTCTACCAATCTCCTATTGGTTTACCAAATCACTCACCTTGGTGAAGGAATATGAGTGGAATTTGGTCCTAACTCGATGATTATACATGAGCTTCACTCTGACTCCACAGTGGCTGAGGGAAAGGCGGATCACCATTTATGGTTGTATACATTCTCCCACTTTACTTCTGATTCAACACCCATTACCTTTCTCACTCATGCAGATGAGGTTAGCAAGCTATGACATTATATTTTTGGTCATCTTAACTATCATTACTGTGAATGTTGAGCCAAAATGAAATGGTCAACGGGTCACCTTGCATCAAATTTTATAAGGTATTTGCGAGGGTCAGTGACCTCGGAAGCACCCCGAATAAATTTTTGGTAAGGTAAATGCCTATAAAACATCTCTTCATTTGGATCTTATTCATAGTGACACTTTTTTCCTTTTCCCATCTCTTTCATTTACTAGAGCTCTTTATATACTTACCTTCATTGATGAATTTTTACATTACACTTGGGTGTATTTTCTTAAGCAAAAGTATGAAGTTTTTAATCACTTTTGAGACTTTAAAGATATTGTTAAGAAGCAGGTTGAAAGGTTTATTAAGGTTCTTCAAATGAAAAAATTGAGGCAAATATGTGAGAAATAGGTTTGAAGAGCTTTGTAACTCAAGGGATCACTTTACAAAGATACTGATTGCTTATAGCCCTTCGCAAAATGGAGTTGTGGAAAGAAAGAATCGAATGCTTAAGGAGATGGACACTTGTATGGTTCACTTCCTCTACAGTATTGGGTCAAAGTAGTGAATTGTGTTTGCTACATTCATAACCATGTTCCACACAAGGCCATAAAAGGGATGAAACCTTTTGAATTTTGGTTTGGACACAAACCTAATGTTGAGTACTTTCACATATTTGGATATAATATTATGGCATGGATTCCCAAAAATAAATGCAAGACCTTAGAACCAAAGTCAAAACCTTGTATTTTTGTAGGGTATCCTAATGGTGTGAAGGGATATAGATTATCAAACCTTATTACTCATCATTTTTATATTGAGATAAGTGTGAAGTTTGATGAGTCATCTTCGAATTCTACTTCTCCACCCTCTAGAGTGTTTCTTCTCTCTGATGCTAACTCGACTCTTCAAATGATGATCATGTTGTAGATCATCCTCCTCCATCTAATCCTCCCAGCCTTCTACTCCTCCCTCTTCTCATGCTTCATATTTTTCCTATTCTTATAGTAGTGATGATGAGTACTTTTTCCCATCTCAATTTAGTGAAGAATCAGATATTCTCGAGCTCGACTCACCTCCTAGTCCTCGTTGGGATAGGCAGACTTTGTAAAGTACTAGAGATTGGATTAGGTATCATTCATATGAGATCCATACTCATTCAAAGTTCACTAAACCCCGCTCCTTCTTCACCTCCACTTCTGACCCTCAATCTTTCTAGGAGGCTTCTAGGATTCCTAAGTGGGATTCTGCCATGGATGAGGATTATTCCTCACTCATGAATAATGATACTTAGGATCTCACCCCTTTTCCAAAAGGAATAAAAATCACTCGATGTAAGTGGGTGTACCAAAAAAACTATGGTGCCAATGGAGAAGGTGAGAGTATAAAGTGTGACTCATAGATAATGGTTCATCCCAAGTAATTGGGGTTTATTATTCAGAAACCTTTGCTTCATTGCAAAGATGAATTCCATTCGAATGACCCCCATCATCATTGTCGTAAATAAATGGGAAGTCCTCCAGTGGACGTTAATATTTCCTTCCTTCATGGGGACCTAGAGGAAGAGATCTACATGGAACAACTCTTCGGTTATGTCTATGATCCCTCCCTCATTTGTAAGTTAAAGAAGTCTCTCTATGGCCTTAAACAATCCCCTCGAGCTTAGTATGCCAAGATGGACTCCTTTATACTTGCATAAGGGTTCACTCAGTGTCACTCTGATCCTAATGTTTACATTCTACAGTAAGATGACTTCATGCTCATCTACATTTTGTATGGTGATGACTCGTTGATCATAGGCAGATCTTTCTCTATCATTGATTTTGTGAAGATTACCTTGGCAAAAAAATTGTCCATGTTTGACTTGGGCTTGCTTCATTACTTTCTTGGGATTCGATTTCATAATCTAACTCAGGAATTGTAATTTTGTAGCATAAGTACTCCCTTGATTTTCTATCTCAATTTCACATGTCTAATTGTAAGCCTTCTCCTACTCCTTTCCTTTTCGAGGTTAAGTTGGTTTCGATTTCTCTACTCCTATGGTTGATGGTACCCTTTATCGGAAGTTGGTGGGAAGCTTGATTTACTCCGACTCACACTTGACCGGATCTTTTATATGATATTGGGATTGTGTCTATATTTATGCAGAGCCCCATGAGTTGCATTGAAATTAACAAAGTGTATCCTTCACTATTTTCATAGCACTCACACAGATGGCATTCACTATTTAGGAGGGACAGAGATTGGCTTGGGTGGATAGAAAACTCGATTTGACTGGTGATCTATATCATTAGAAATAAACCTCAAGCTACAATTTCTCTCTTGGGTTGGGTCCTACCAGCTTGGTCTAGCAATAAGTAGAATGTCATTTCCATATCATCTACAGAGGAAGAGTACAAAGGAGTAGTTAATGTTGTCATAACTTTATTTGGTTAAAGGGAATATTGAAAGAGTTTGGTTTTCACTTTCGAGCCTACAATCATCTACTATGACAACATGAGCACTATTTCAATTTTATGAAATCCGGTTCAACATCAACAGATGAAGTACATTGGGATCCGTGATGTATTTCATTTGGGAGTTGATACATGAATAAATCACAAAATTGTAGTATTGTCACAATTTTGATTAGGTTGTAGACATTTTTACCAAACCCTTCATTGAGGTAAAGTTTCTTCACTTACAGTCTCTTCTTAGGGTGAGGTCTTGTTGGTTGTCAAATAAGGACTTTAATGAAAGCAACAGTCATGGGACAGAAAGTCCCTCCTCTTTAATGGGAGAGGTTCCCTTATTTAAAGGCAAAAACCTATTTACAAAAGTACAATGTTTAGTTTCAAAGAGGAACTCTGATATCATGGAAGTGTTTTAAATGACCGATTATCAATACAAAAGGACAGAAGAACCAGGAAATAGGAAAAGGTAGAATAGCGTTCTCAGGAAATATAGATAGCAAAATAATTCCTTATAAATGCTAAACTAGGATCATATAGAACAAAATCATTTATGTTAAAGCCATAAGATGTTATTTCATAGACGTAAAGTTCTAGAGATGACATCCATAAGAATACAAAGCTTCTTGATGCAAAATAGATTAATGATTCAATAATTTTAACAGATAGGAAAAAATGAATAACCACATATAGAAAATGAAAGAGAAGTCTTCTTTTTAACTCCTTTACACTTTCAAAAATAGTCAAAGTTTTCCGCCCTTTGAATGGCGTGGAGAGCTCATTATATAGCTTACAAATTAGTTACACTTGGTAACCGTTTCTTTTAACTAAAATATTAATTAAGGAAATGCCCAATACAATATCCTTAATTAATTTACAAGGGGCTCAACACTTAAAAATAGAAGGAGAAAAAGAGAAGCCAGAAGAAGAAACATCCGATTATGGCTAAGGCAGGCCCACTAATTTGAGGATCTGATATCTGAATTTCTTCAATGCTTCAGCTATCTCCATACCTCATGGTATTGTTGTGTTGGCAATGACATCAGACCAAGTGCCTAGACATTTTTCCATATCTTTATTGAACTCAGTATGCTCCATGTATTCTTTATTTGCCTCAGCAATTACAGATTGAAGGGAGAAAATGTCCTTTATCTTCTCTTTGGTAATTGACTCCTCTCTGAACAAGTCATCCTTGAAAAATATTCTAAACTGAGCTTTGATTTCTTGAAGAGAGAAGGGAATGCCTGAAATTTCATCTTGAAGTTGGCAATGAATATCTTTAAAGGCAGATGAAACACAAGTTTTAAAAGACTCTCCCCTCTGCCATATGTTCCTTAATTCTCCCAATGCTTCTTCTAGAACCTTCATCTTCCATTCAACACTGAAAATCCATGCCTTTGACAAGTTATTCTTGGCATCATCAAATACATTGTTGACCAACAGGATCTTCTCATCAGTTTGGCCCATTAGGCGGAGGTCTGTAATACAACTACTCCAGAGCTTTAGCTCTTTATCCATAGCTTTGATCGAGGAGGAGAGTTTCTACTGCAAGTTGGCCACCTTCTCATTGGCCTTGAAGGCTTCCTCAATGAAATTCAAGCCTTCTATAATCATGTCATCAACCATGGCCTCCATAGCCTTTCCATAAGTAGAATACTTATGTATATCTTTGATGCTCTAAACTTCATCCTGGCTGAGAATCATGGGGGGTGGAAGAGCAGCCAATGGGGCAGGATCCAAAACCTTATCTTTGGCCAATAATGACTTGATAAAGTTGGAAAGAACTTGATTCTGTTTGTCCAATTGTTCTATAGTTTGTTTTCCCTTCTCTACTCATTCAATAACCTTTTTCATTGTTTCTTGAAGGTTATGAACCTCACTCTCAGGAGTGGATTCCCCCATTTGGATTCTAGAAAGCTCTAAATCAGAGACCAAGAGATCATGCTCTACCTTATCAACCTTGGGCTTTATAACCTCCAGGAACTGTTGGCCTTGAGCATCAGTTACTATCCTTGAAGTGGTCTTGGATATTTTTTTTGGAGGGGGAGGAGTAGTTCCTAGCAGAGCTACTACAACATCAAAATCAGCCCCGTTATCCAAGAGGAAGATTTCCTCTTCCTATTGTCAACCATGGGTTGCACCCAAGAAAAGGTAGAAGAATAAGAGGAAGGAATAAGGGGCCCAAGAGCAAGTGAACTCATGGCACTTAGAGTATTAACCACTGTTTCCTCTAGCAAATAAGTGGATGGAGTATCAGGAGCTTCCTTTGTAGAGGAGTCTGTGGTACTAGGAGGCTCAGCACTAGACACTTCCTTTTCTTTTTCAACAGTAACTTCAGGGGGCCCTGCAGGATTTGGCACTTCACCATCATCACTCTCACTAAGAACAATAATGTTCTATGGTCCTGAAGGTAACTCTAGATGCTCAAGGAGATATTCTTCATCAATTGGTTCCTGTTTAACCTCTTTGATCTTATTTTGATACACTTGAGTAGAAGAAGAAGTAGATGAATTAGGATCTTTCATTGAAGAAGAATGAGGGGTTTGCTCAAGTACCTCAGTAGGTTATATGTGCTTCCTTCCCTAGTGTAGAGGTATCTCTGGAAGAAGATCCACCCCGATTCTTATTTAGTTCACGAATCTTCCTGTCAAACCAAACTTTAGTTCTTACAAGAACAAGGGCCATAATCTCAACTAAATCATCTCTCTCTTTTTTATACCAATCTAGATCCTCCAAAGGAGTTTGTTTGATTGTTGTCTCATATTCAAAGCACTGTAAGTCCTCATCATCATCCTTAAATCCTTCAGGAACTTGGTAGAGATTGAGATCTCTGATTTTTGTAGAGAGAGCCCGCCATAGTGCCTTTGTCCTGGATTCAAAATCATCTGCACAATCAGCCCAATAATCCTCAGTATCTAGCTTGTGATGATATTTTATCCTGAGGTTTTGATCAATAAACTTCTTCAGATCAAAGCAATTTCTAGGTCTAAAGAAATGAATAGTGATAGAAGTAATATCCCTTTCTACATTTTGGGCATCAAAAGTTGTTTTACACGTATAGTTTCCCAAAGAGATATGGAAATGTAGGCCAGTGATCTTCTTGTCTCTACATGTCCTATGTATCTTATCAAGTTGCCTACATACTTCAACCAGGGCCATTTTATCACTGTAGAACATAGGGAGCTTGAGGGGTGTGCTTTCATAGCCAGCCAACTTGATGTATGAAAACCTCCTGAATTGGATGAAGAAAGCCCCATACTTGGCTATCAGGTTCATAGCTTCATCAGAAAATATCCTAGCAGTGTTTCCCTCTAAGAGTCTTACAATATACATGGTGAAAGCATCATTGACTCTTCTGAAATTGTGATTGCTAGCTTCAAGGGTAAACTGAGGGCAGTATGCATAAATAGGCTCATTCTTCTGGCCCTCTATGTAGGTGAAACCGAACCACTACCGAGATGCAACCAGGGTATACATGAGATAAGAAGTCATATAGAACTTCTTAGTCTGTTAAACACTAGACAACTGCTCAGTCAAATTCATGCAAACAATTTCGCCCAATTAATGTTCTGCTTGCCCTCACAGATGATGTTTATGAAGGGGCACATCCAGAAGTGAAACTCATTGGTGGAAGAAAACCCCATGATATGGGCGAGAAAATAATAAAGTCGACACTGCTCCTCGTTAAAATCAACCCCGAATAATGCCTTGAGAGTCAAGATGCTCCTTTCTTAGGGTTCTTTAACCATGATTTTGCTATATGTGCCTTGCATTTGTCACCTGTCTTGTTAAAATCAGGTTTGAGCCAGGCACGAGTGAGAATTATGGAATCATTAGTCTCTGAATGCGTAATGCAGCAAAAATGGCGGCAAAGATCTATTTTTGTAATTAATTCACCATGCACATTGGTGAGTTCCTTGGTATTCGGGTTAAAATGGGCTCCGCAAGCAAGCACCATGTCCACACACTATACAGAGATAGGAAAACCATCCACATATGTAATTCCACTATCACTGATCATTTGTGCCATGTGAGCAGGATTAGAGCATGTTAATCTACCCCAAAAATCCCCAAAATCTAAATGCCAAACCTCACTATCTCCGATATCAGGTACAGAGGTTTCAAGAGGTGACACATGTTCTTGACCTTGAAACTTGATCTTCATTTTTGCAATGCACAGGGGAATAGCTTTCCAAGATCAAAATCATGATGAAAATGTAAAGGGATACAGGGGCATGAGCAAACGCCTTTAATGGCAAGGATTCGAGTAAGAGATGGCAAGCGAGCAATGTGACAAATACGTAGGGGATAGTCCAATTAAATATCCATTTAGGAGAGAGAAGGTCATTAAATGTGCATTAAATTCACCTCCCATTGACTCAAAAAGATGAAAAGTGGGAAAAGCAGAGAAAACTGGCCCGAACGGTCTTTGGTATATTTGGGACATGAGGAACACAAAGACGTGATTCGGCCGACGCGGGTGATGCGGGAAATGCAGGCCAAATGAGCACGGGCAATCTGGGAACTCGATATGTGAAGGATACGAGGACGTGATCGGGCCGATGTGCATGATACGAGGAAAGTGGGAATAGAAAGCCCAAATGCATTTGGGACAGATGGGACAAAAGTACGTGAAGTACCCGATGCGGGCAATGTGGACAATTGGGTAAAAGGAAGTTTGGGAAAACTCGGACAAACGAGCCAAAAAGTTCTGATAAAGCTGACCGTTAAGGATTTGTGTGGAAAGTAGCGATCAACGAATGAAGGCCCGTGAGGTACTTGGGACATGAGGGACAAAAATGTCTGACAGACCGCAAGTCACCAAAAAGACTCCAAAAACATGATTTTCACTATCTCTTCAAGTTTTCTCTTCACTAGAACATTACTAAAGGTGCCAACTCAAAATTTTCAAAATTCTGACTTTCAAAAGAGGGGAAATTTTGAGAGGACAATAGGTCCGCTACATCTACCCATCTTCTTTGAGATTTCTATTCCTCTTCTCATCTTCTTCTTTTCCATAAAGATCTTGTTTTTACATGGGTACCTTATTAGGCATTTAGTTTTCGGGCCCCATTGACACATATTTTTTAGTTGTCTAGGGGAGTTATCTATATGTTCTGACTTTCCATGACATCTACCTTAGCTTCAATTAAGGGGGTTGTTGGTGTGTGTGACTTACCTCATCATCACTCGAGGTCTTATCCACCTCATATGGCGATTCATATCTCTTAGGAGAGATCATAGGTCTTAGGATTTATATTAAACATGGAATATTTCATCATAGAATATGCCATTTTCATATGTACCAGTGGCATCATAGGAGTTATAATACCTTACCATCCTTAAGGGCTCGAATTTCCAATTTTCAATCCATGGTAAAGGCTTTATCAAAGGTTTGGGATGATTGGATTTGTAATGTGGATGTTATGTGTTTAGTTCATGATTGAGTGAATAAATCGATTATCTCGGTCTATGGACGGGAGAAGGAGATCTAATTGATAATCCCTCACCATATGGTGATGAAATCAGTGATAGATTCGTTCTCAAATTGCTTTATATCATAGATATTAGTGATAGAGATCTTACGGGCTATGTTAATAGAGAATTTTTTAGAAACAATTATGTTAGTTGTGTGAATGAGAACAGAGAGTATAGGGAATACTATTATACCAATCAAGGGTCAAGATGGCTAACAACATGGGAAAGGTCCTCAACATCAAATCTTGATCGTGGGTGATGAGGTAACAGGCATGATGAAATGCCCTGATGTGTTGTTGTGGATCCTCCTTACTATAAAATTTGATAAATTTAGGTAGTTAAAAATAAGGAGGATAGGATTTGAATGGCATGGATGGATTGATGGATTCATTGTAGATTTATTCATAAAAACGAGTGCTCTTAGTTCCCATGACAGTGGCTTCAAGGTTCTCGATTCTGCTTAATATTGCATGCATGGAACCATTTTGGAGAGGCTCTTGGATATTTGAAGAGGATGGTTTGGATTGATTGCAGATAAGGGGGTTTGACTATTGATATGCATGATATGGTAGGGTATGATGCTAAAAAAGGAGGTATACCCCTTAGGATGTTATGAGGTTGATGGGAGACCAAAGGTTGTGATGAGGATTGAATATATTGATAAGTTATAGCAATAGTTATGTTGATGAAAGGTTGTGTTGGTTGTGTTATGTGTTAAGAGGATGCATAACAAAGATACAGATGGATGGTAAAGTGGGATGTGTGTTGTGAGAAAGTGACATTAATAGGGATAGCACTTGTGTTGATAGGTGATATAGATGCAGGGATGGGTACGACTAGGTTTTGAATCAAGACGTAATTTTTTGTGATGAAACAAGTTGATACATGATCAATGGATTTGTACAGAGAGATGTCGATTAATCTTGCAGGAGGATAAGAAGTGGAGACTATGTGGCTATATGTGCATGGGAAGCTAGTAGTATGATCTTGTGTTTCATGTGGGATAGGTGAAGGATTCGATGAGGCGGGTACTTACTGGTTGGATGTGTTATGAGATAATATGGCATTAAGATCAAAACTAGCAAATGTAAGGGGATGAAATAGGTGTTTTTACTCATGTATCACTAGGAGAGGGGTAAGGACATATTTACTCTATGACGGGTTGATAGTTGGGATCATAAAGTCTGGAGTAGTCACAAGTGGTGACTTCAAAAGTTAGACAATATTTCATTGAATAATTTATATGCATACCCTTAGCAAAAAGGTAGCCAAAGGGTGATGGTGTGTGCATCTAAGAGTTCTCAGTAAAGATCATATCACAACTCCGGAAGAACTAAGGAGGGTCAAGGAAAGGAGCATATGACATTTTGGATTAAGTTTCGGGGAATACAAAAGTTTTGGATTTGTTTCTAATGGTTGTTGTAATATATCAGACGTGTTTGGGATGCTTTGAATATGGTACTAGGTTGATTCTATGGATTGTTGAAGTGGATCTCTCATGTTGGAACTGTTTCGAAGGCAAGACTGTTGTCTAGTTACAACCATGAAACTAAAAATAAGCAATAAAGAAATGAAGTGTGGTTGGTTTTAGAAAAGCAAAGACCACACAATAAGAAGAAAAAATTAATTATCTTGATTAAATTAAGGAAAGTGTGAAATGAAAAATGGATGAAAGGGACCTAGAAAAAGGATAGCTAAGGTTGGTTTCAGGTAATTTTAAGGTTGAATTCCTTGATATACTCAAAGGTGTGAGAGGCCCAAATCTCTGTTGGTGTCGGTACGAGGCATGATATTAGGACCTACCCCCTCACTTCACGGTCCAACAACAATAAGGGTGTTAGGTGCTTAGCCGATATAGGGCCCATAATGTTTTTTATACTTGGCTAGAATAGTGAGTCGTAATCCCTCTTGGTGATGAAATCCAAGTAGGTAGGCCTAGGAGGAATTTTTTAGATGCAATTTCTCTTTAGATTTGTTATGGTTGTGTGTGAGGAAGATTGCGAATGTAATTGTTTAATTCCCGAATTAATCTAGATGAGAAAGTAGATATGAAAGTTCGTTTTAAGATCCAAAAGAAAATGTTGATTTTGATGAAGGCATATAAACCAAAATGAAATGCTTGAAATAAAATGAAGAAAAAGGAGCTTACTTGTATTCTCTATTCCCTTTTGATTTTTTCTTATTTTTATGGTTTTTTGAAGCAGCGAGAGCAAAGCACTCCAAACTCGGGGTTAGATGATTTGGAAATAAATAAAAAAGAAGATATGAAATCTAATGAAGAAGGGACTAGGTCCTATTAGGTGTGTCAAATTTTTTAAGGTGAATATAGGTTTTCAATTATGTGATAAACACCATAAAATCGAAGATGTTAGGGTTTAGCAATACTTACACCGATAGTACAATGTCGAGATGAATGGATGCTAAAGATGTGAGTCCCTCCTTCCAATGGATGAGATAACATGCATGTAAAGATATCTGAACAAAACATATATTAGATAGAGATTTGATGATTTTTTCTTCAAAGGTCGATCCCAAGAACTAATGGGCTTCCTCAAAGGGTGTCAACTCATTTTTGTAATTAATTGATATGATTCAAAATAATAGACAATATAAGGAATGACTAGAATTCCAAAGGGATAGAAATATCATTTTCTACCCGGTAGGCAGCCCAGAGAGGGTTACAACAAGCTCGAAGTCTAGGAAGTAGTCGAATAAGAACTGCTCAAAGACCATCTCATTCTTCTTGTATGATTTTGAGGTTGTCATCAATGTCTTTGATTTTAGGTTTCAAGGTGATGGCACATAGGAAAGGCTTGTGCACGATATCAAACTATTCCCGTAAGAAGGGATGTTGAACAATCAAAGATCGTAAATGCTAGTAATGGGATGTGATTCACCTAGCATTGTCATCTATAGAGAGGCACATCTTGAAAATGTGAATATTAAACAAAAGACAATGATAAAATGACTAAATTTATACAAATGTGATTAAAATGATAAAATGACAGAGATCATTGGTGATTTAAGTAGAATCGTTGGCAATTTAGATAAATCATTGACAATTACTAAGAAAAATATTAATTATTTGATAACACTAAAATTGGATATATAATACTTGTGTTAGGTCAGTAGAGCCTATTTTCATGTTAGATGTGTTGTAAATTATACACTAAAATTATCAGACACTCTCCATGTATTCTCATTAGGGTTCAAGGATGGACTAGGTCTTTGAAAGGTGTGTTCGGGGTGGTAGCCCCGAGAATTATTTTTTGGGAGTGACCAAAAATGTGGCCTTTTCATGTATTAATTACATGGGTGGTATTTAACCCATAGGTTTATGGGTCAGTTTTTTGGCCCATGGTAGTGGTACCCACATTATTGTAAACTTTATACATATTGATGTGCTTATAAATAGTTAGGAATATGATAGGGAGTGATATAGATGGGTGTGTGAATTCAAGTGTGTATTTGGGAGATTTTTCTAGCATAGCTCAAAACAAGATCTGTGTTTTGTAATGGTGAGATTATTGATATGGGAGTGGCTTACACTCTTGTTTTCTTGTAATAAAATCTGAGCAAGTGTTTCTTGGTGGATGTATCCCTTATTGGGTGAACTGCGTTAAATCATGTCTTCTTGTTGTGTATTTTGTTTCTGTATTTTCTATTCATAGTTTTTATTACTACAATTTTGTGGGATTGATCCGCATATATATTTATGCTTATCCCTAACAAATTAATTAAAAGGTTTCTTTAGGCTTGTAAATGATGCTTAAAGAGCTTGTAAATGTGATTAGATGGAACTACTTACGTTTACTATGGAAAAAACAGATGAAGAAGGCTTACAAGCATTTTTGAGTGCTTCAAGGGTCTAATCAAGTTACCGGAGATCAAAATTTTGATGTTGATGTCATCTAGGTCCTGAGTGGAACAGATCTTTGCTACAAATGTCTCAAGATCTGTTTTAAAGAGGTTTAGTGTTTCTTTTATAATCGTCAAGTGATTCTATTAGAATTGCTAAAGATCCTAGGAAAATGGGGAAACTTGTTTGGAAGTGGTTTTAACTACTTCCAAATAAGGTTTATGGGCTAATGGATGAATTGAAATGGTTGAGAAGGTTTTAGGGGGAGTTAAGAGGTTGGGTGTTTAGGATAAAAATGGGTTTAGATATGTTATGGGTGGTTAGGGAGGTTTTAGGATGGGTAAATGGGTTTTACGGGGGTAGAATGTGTTTTTATGGGGGTGGAGTCATGTTTTTAGGATAATTTTATGATTTATTGATATGATTAAATTTATTTTTGAGATATGAATGTGAGGGATGTAGGTGGGTTACCTAAGGTGGTGAAAACCCAGTTTCTACATAACTCCTTATCAAATCATATGACATGATTTATAAAAGATAGGCCAAGATGAAGTCTTACAATGATGCACCATGGAGCATGAAATATCAAAAAAATTATGGGTGGCACATCAATTCATCAACAAAGGTCACTATACGGGGAAGAAACAATAATAAAAATACTTATTGCAAGATTGTGGTGGCAGAATCTTTTTAGGTACCAAAGAGTATGTTCAAAGTTGTGATCATTTCCATTTCATAGGGAAACCAAATAGGTGTGATAAAATACCCTTGTACCCCATCATCGTATAAGAACCATTCAATAAATATGCCATTTATTTTTTTAGTCTTGTTTCTCTAGTTACATAGAGGACATACAAAAGATATATCATAGTGGAAACTAACTACCTCACTCATTGCGGTGAGATCATACCCATTAAGGATCATACAATCATGACTATTACAAGGTTCCTATGGGAGAACATCATAATTTGTTCTGGATTCCATTTCAGTTTGACCAGCGACAAGGGCACTCATTTCTTTAATAAAACTATGTACATCCTACTCTCTAAGTTCATGATTGTGCACCATAAGAAAACTCCTTATGACCCCTAGGTAAATTGCACCTGGAGGAATTCAACATGATTTTAGGGAATATACTAAAATATATATGCAATATAGGAAGGTGTGACTAGGATGACAATGTTTCGATGTTTTTCAAGTATGCATAACTACTTACAAGTGTTTAAACTAAGTGACAACATTTCACCTAGCATTCAATATAAAATCATTCCTACCTATGGAATTCATGATATTGTCACTCAGATCGAGCATGTAGGTATCTTGGATGATGAGGATTCTATTATAGAATTCCTTGCAAAATTACTAAAACTAGATGAAAAGTGCATTCTCATGTGCTAGAATCAAGGTGTAGAAAATCCTAGAAAAAACCATGGCATGACCACCACATAAAAATAAAGTGTTTACCAAAGGCACTCTTGTTCTTATATATGATTAAAAATCTATGTGACATCCAAGGAAATCAAAACACCTTGGTTGGGTCCTTACGAATTCCACGATGCTTTCCCACTAGGGCCTCGCAAACTAAAATGTAAACTAAAAAAATGATGCCAATTCACTTCAATGGTAGTAGGTTAAAACCTGCTACCCTCAATGTACTCATCAGTAATTAAATAAGACATATGCCATTATTAGTAAAGTAGGGGTTGAGACATGTTTTAACTTAGGTAAGCTTAGGAAGAAGTCATGTTTTTCAATAAAGTACAAACTCACATGGCTTTGTAATAGTTAGGTTTGTGATACAATTTTCAATCCATTTCTTAGTTATACCTATGTTTATTCCAAGCTAATTCAATCGTATACAACACAATTATGACATTGTAATGTAACTTGTAATATTAGTTCTATTATGTCTTCTATATAAAAATTCACTAAGTTTCATCAGAGATGGAGATGTGGAGGACCATGCACAATATTTAGTGTGGGGTGGATGTAATACACAAATTTTTCAAGCACGATAATGGAAGAGAGTTAACACTCTCGCTAAAATTTCAACCCTCTACTACAGATGCATTCGACCAAATAGAGATATAGTGCCACATGTATGCCCTATTAGGGGGAATGAGTATGGAGATAGATGGATTGACCTGATGAAAACTCTAAATGGGAGAGATAGTGTTACCTCCAGATAAGCTAAGTGGTTTACTAACATCTAATCCCTTATCTCCTACCACAACCAATAAACCTGGGAATTACATCCGGATAAAGGAAAATCAAACATTGGATAGAGTGGAGAGAAAAAGCCCCTATCTATAGTTCAAGGTGAGGTGGGAGGGAGTTTTTAGCGAGCACATATAGCATATATAGGGTTGTTAGGGTCCAAATAATCATCTCATCCATTTTTCACTTCATCCAAACTAGAGATTGGTTCTCTCATTGCTTTCTCTCATCCACCATATACATGAGGGGTTTGATCCTAGATAACATATCATACAGAACCACCATCGACTCTCCCATTAGTATGCTCCACATAAAAACATTGCAACTTATGACCAACATGGAATCATAAGGAAGAGGTGAGTAACTCTAGATTACCTTTTATTATTGTTAGATTATATTTTATTGATTAATTTTCAATAGTTTTCCCAATTTATGGGGGTGTTTTATTTCATACCATGATTGTAGAGTGGAGAGAGTTCATTCAAAGAAAGAACCTAGATTTGTTTACCTTCTTATTTGGTTTTTGATGATATGCTTTGACTATGGACCTAATACTACTAGGACATGGTAGATTCCATATGATTATATTCACACCCATATAAAGATGGAGCAGATTTGTTATCCGAGATATGATGGCACACCGCACTCTCTGGGTGGATAATGCTACATTAAAGCAGCAAAAATTTGACTATTGTGAGATGCTTGTGGGTGGAGGAGTTTGTGTCACCCATAACATGACCATGGGCACTACAACCTCATGTAGGCATTTGCATTTCTCAAGGTGCATGGAGGATCCCACGTAGGGAATAATAGGTTACCATATAGGATCGATAGTATGAGCCTTCATCCCACTACTTCACAAGGGTCTCTAAGGGGTTTATAGGTATAGTTCCTTTATTGTTTAGATATATTTTGTCTATATATTGATTTGTTTGAATTTTTGACTCATTATTGAGTGTTTTGACCACACTTTCCCTTCAAAGGTGATAGATATGTACTTAAAACTTGACATGTGTGTGTACATATATATATATATATATATATATATATATAATTTATTTTTAGCTCAATATTTTTGCATCTATTTGTCTTAAAAATATCCTTTTAATTTTGTTTATGCACTTTGAATGGCTAGGAATGTTTGATGTTTTATGGTTTTTAAATGAATGTTATGGAAGTAATGCAATATGATAAATATAATGAGATAGATGACATACGTGTACATGATTTTACTAATAAGATTACTTTTTAAATAATTTAAAACTTTTTATTACATTGGAAAAATAAGATGCTAGTAATCTAGAGATTAAGCACCTTACTCCATTTTCCTTGTGCCACCAAAGTGAGATGTGAGGTCTCATAATCGAGTTTCAAGAAGGATGCAAGATATGTGAGCGGGTGAGTGATATATGAGTGAGAAAAAAAAGTAGGACGTTAATAATGACTTGGGAAAACTTGTGATTCATTTTCTTCATTGGGATTTTTCTAACTAGGTTCATAACAATTTACACTTTATTGGCTCAAACCATAATTAGATATGTGGATGGCCAATTGATTGATGAGGTCTAGTTTTAAGGAGTGGGTCTCTCTTTCAATATGGGCTTATAAACCATATTTTTGGGATTTTATGTTGTAGTCACTGGCATTACATTATTTTATTTTCTTGGAATGACTCCCACATCTTTCCCCATGCTATTAATAATAAGCAAGGGCTCATCACCAAAAGTAAGACACATGTGAGTAAGGGCGCTTCCTCCTATAATAGCCTCACATCACTAGTAAGAAGTGTGGGATCATCATCAAATACTATGGGGGACAAAAGGTGTGGTTATTCATCACATTTATACATATTTTTCTTTTACTTTATTTTTTTATTTATTTTAGATAAATTTATTTTATTTTTGCATTGTGATATTTCGAAGAGACATTTGTCCCCAAGATTAGTATGCACAACTAGTAAGATGCGGTCTCGCCACCTAGGACTAAGATGGGGAACATGCATATCTAGGTTGAGACGTTAAATATTTTACTAGGGAGAAATTTGAAAGGAATATATTTCATCAAGAATCTTCTAGGCTAATTTACAAGTTTAAATTATTTTAAATAGAAGAGTTACAAAGGAATATGGTACACAAGTTTTTGTAGAATCAATGTCGACTCTAACTTCAATTTAGAAATTGTGATATTAATTTCATAGTGAGGAGTATGATGAAATTATGAGAAGTAATGAGATATTTTCCAATGTATAAATAGTTAAAATTATTATCAAATAAGTAAACTAGAAGTACTAACTAAACAAAGTGATGATGTAAATAACACGAACCGTGAAGATGTAACTAGGTCAGTGTGGAAATGACATGGTTTATATCTAGAAAAATTTAAGGTGAAGTAAGCTAATGAATTTTCTGAACTCCTCACCTTCCAAAGTGCATAAATCGTAGGAACCATTTTTAAAGTCTTCAGTTATTTGATAAGGGCCAAGCCATTTAGGTCTAAATTATTAACCTTTGCCAAATATATTGTTTATATGACTCGTTAATCCGTATTACAAGGTCACCAACTTGAATCGGGAATTCATAGACCTCCTTATTATATTGTTGACACATTATATCTACGTAAACCTAGTGATGTTACTTATCCATGAGCGTCATTTTGTTCACATTTTTGAAATTTTTATACAAATGTTTATATATTCAAATTAATCTAAGATACCTTATGCAATGACACAAGAATACTAGGAAGCTCTACTTCTAGAGGTAGAATGAATTTTGAACCAAAAACTAGGGAAAATGGATTTTTCCCTATTGGTGTAAATATGGAAGTCGTGTAGGCCCATAATGTACAAAAACTTTATGTGGTTGTCTCTCTTGATCTCCTTGATCTCCTTGAGGAGAATGGAATTTAATTTTTTCATTGGCCTAAGCCTAACCATTTGTTTGAGCATAATATAAGGAGGTAGTGCAATGAAATATTATTAACCTCTCACACAACTCACGCACCTCATTTCTCCTTGCTAAAAAAGTGCACTTTACCCATTCTCATCTAGTACATCTCTAGGTATCTTGTCTAGCTTGTTTGGTCATACACACTCACGGGTAGATGGTTTCTAATAATTAAATGCATGAAATCCATTTATAAACTCCACTTGTTAGCTTCCAAACCTCATACTTCAAATTTCTCCTCTAGGGTCAAAAATGTACAATAGGGTTAGTTTGTGTCATACAATCCTGACCCTAGTGTACGGTTTTTCCTTGCTCACTTTGATCCCAAAATTTTTGTTAGTTATTCTTTGGGTCATTTACTCCTCCTTAGTCAACCTTTGTAATTTAAATTACCTTTAAAAGCATATATAAGAAAGTGAAACTCACCTCATTTAGTACCTAGCACTCTTATGGACTCCTATTACAAAATATAACACAAAAGGCACCCAAAGCTCCCTACACTTCACAAATACCTCTACACATTCATTAGGGCAACACTATCTATAAGTTTGAAGCTTTCCACTAGGTCTAAGGGACTGTTTCCCACATTTATAGCATCCAAAGTCACTCACTCAAGTAGATTTATAAGAGATAAACTCAAGTCAATATTTTTCAAAGAAAGAATGTCAAATTTGATTACACTATAACTAGATATCACATGTTAGGTAGAGAATGACATGTGGTTTGAGGAATCTTCATGGTAGTGTCAACATAAGTGATGTGTGGGGTGCCCATAACCCAACTAATGTTTATTTTTAAGACTCTTTATCCATGATTAAGGTCTAAAAGGTTGATAAGAGCATTCTAAGGTTCCTATAGTGTTAGTGACAATGACCGACAAAGAGTGACAGAGATATTTAGACACGCAATAAACACATAAAGTTACAAATCCTAGTTCTCGAGAAGGGTCAAGACCATACGATGTTCCCGCCTCTACTATACATTCCTACCTAGAAGCATCTTTAGGTCATAGTTTCAATTTCAAATCATTATCGTGTTTATATGCCCTTGTTCCATCACTTAGATCACCCATAATTTCCTAGAATCTTCTCAGTAATTAGCTAAGTTCACTCAATCCCATGCATTTATGAACTTGTATTGTATCATGTGGTGGTGCAAATCAACTTGTAGTAATTATTATGTTTTACGTTGAGTTACAGTCATTTAATCATCAAACCAAGGGACATAAACTTTAAATATTTCCAGTGTTGTATGCACAGTTACAGTAGATCTAGGAGGTTGGAAATAAATAACTATCACAATAATGCTGAAAGTAAACAAAACTTAGAACTAGAAATTAATGGTTTCTAAATGTTATCACTAAGACAAAGTTGTAGATTCAGAAATTAAATTGTTCCTAGGTAAAAAAACATGCAATGAAACAAGATAATAAAATAATGGAGGGGTTTAACAAACCGCAAGTGGGCCCTGACTTGGGTGTTAATCCCTCCTAAAATTTGAAACTAAGGACTAATGAATAAAACTCATATATTTATTGACTTTTGCATGAACATTACATCAAGGAACCAAGGATCAAAGAAATCCCCTTTCTGAATCTGATTTAGACTATGAATGCAAATGAATAATGAATCTAATGGATATCAATTACCAGCATTAGCCATTTATTTTATACCTTCTCATTTAAAACAAAACATGAGAAGAAGAAGAGTACAACAAATATTTTCAACAAATTAAGTGAAATATATTCGATAGAACAAGTGAAATATCTTTAACAAAACAACGAGATATTCAATACATGTTACAAAAATCATAACAAAAAGTTCAAATTAACAAACACATAAAAAGGTTTAGGTAATCAACTTGTTCCTTTGATCACATGTTAACTCAATCAATCATTTCTTCACTAGTTTACAATGAATGACCAAATCAAAGGTTGAGTTATTTCCCATTTCTACATGTTCTAGTTGTAACTAATTCTTCAATGGCATGTATAGACTTGAGAGTCGTTCTTCATGCCTTCCAAAAGATCTTCATAACATGGGATATTTGTTATAGATGATCTCCATTGGCTATGGACAAGTCCTTTGGCAGCACATGAGTTATTATGGATAGTTCCTTTCACGCATACGAGTTGTTGCATATGGAAATTTACTTACAACCAAGAGTGACATCACACATATCATCATTTAAACATGTTATTTGGATAACAAGAATAAATGAACACAAAATAAAGATAACTAGATATACTATATTAATTAGTAATTATGCCACAAGTTCAAGGTTTTAATGGTAATGTTCAACAGTGTACTTGGAAAATACATGGACATAACTACAATGGCTTAATCAAAATATAGAAGATGAGTTGTTTATAAAGGTAATTAACACAACTCGTCACACCCCCATGCTTAATCTATTGAATGTCCTCATTCAAGGGCTTCATATCTCTGTTGCTGAAAAACTAAATTCATGCCTAAAATAAATTGGGGTATTTGTTCCTTCTTCCTCTAACAGAAATGTACCACCATTCCTCGTGAATCTTCTACAAACTCTGTTATTTATCCTCTTACTGAGTGGTAAGTCACTTGTCTATGGTGGTATTGGAAATGAAAAATTTGTGGATGATAGCCTATAGGAAACCAGTTTTCTTCACATTCCTTAGCTATCTCAATGTATGTGTTCACTCTTTTCAAATTTGTCATTATGTTGGGATAGGAGTGCATCTCTTTCCTTTGTAATTCAAGAGATGCTCATTTCATCTCATTTTCCATGCTTGTATGACCCAAATCTCATGTTCCCTAATCATTGCTCTAACTTCTGTGTGGGTTGTTGTCCTCATTTGCAACACTCTCTTTTTTATCACCTTCTTCTTTATATTTTCATATTGCTCTGCAATTTCTTCAAATTTTGTGGCTTCATCCCTAACAAATAATGGTTGGACCTTCTCCAAATGTCTATATTATTCCATCTACCTGGATTTGTCCAACTCATTTGAAAAATAAGAGCATAGGGACTTAACTTGGACATCTCCAATATACAAAATTGGAATCCAATCTTTGTCATACTGAAGGGCATAGTTGTGAAAATAAAGCTCACATAACAATTTCTGGAGTTCATTTGTACTGTTATGATATAAAGTAAATAATCTCCTAGCTGAGTTGATGTCATATAGCATGTTAGAATTAATGCAGTAAGTTTATGTTGCAACATATTTTCTTTTAAGTAGATAGCATAAACACTTGATGGGGGCATGCATTTCAATATTTCATGTACAACCCGGACTGCCTATTCTTATTTCTACTTCAGCCTCTCAATCTCTTTATCCTTTTCATCCAGTTATTCCTTATGCTTAGAGATGAGGGATTATTTCTCCTTTTCCCATTTTCCTTTGTGTCATGTAACGTATGTTTCCAATTGCAACATCAAATTGTCAATATCTAGTCCCATATTATGTGTTTTCATCTCACTGTAAGATAGTTTTGCAGGTTCCCTAATAATTTCATGAATAAAACTTTGGGGCTGCAATGGTGTTACATTTTCTTCTTGCACACTATCATGTTATGCTTGCTCAACAACTTTCTCAATTAATTGGTCAACAAATATATTAATTTATTCTTGTTTTTGTTCTTGTTTCTTGATGACTTGCTCAACAACTATAGGCATTGTTTGGTATTCACTTCCTATAACTTCCTCTTCTTCTCTCTTCATGACCTTCCTATTCATAAATTCTCTCTTCATTCCGAAATGGCTCTTCTTACTCCTCCATTGGTTGTTCTTGGTCATGAATTGTGGTATCAATATATCGCTGCTCTGTCTCCATTTGTTGAGGCTCAAATTTTACATTTATAGCCTCCAAATCATTGTCTAGTGAGATGGTTTGTGACTGTGTTGGTCTGTATATTTTTGGTCTTTTTGTTCTAATCCTATGGGAGTGCTTATGTGGTGTAGGAGTAAAATGAGAATATTTTTCATTTGTCCTTGGAAGTGGAGGTTTCTTAAGTGGATAACTCCAATAGGGTTTCAACTATAAAAATTCTTTCTGGAGAGATAGGTACAAGGTTTCCTTCAAGATGAGGTTGACCTTCGGCTTAGGGGTTCTTGAGGTTGGGAGGAGGATGGTGCAGCCTTTTCATATGTGCGAAAGATATTTCAAATGCTTCTCCTTTTGTTTCCCATATGTCTCAACAAAGCTTTAACATTGTTTACCCTTACAAATTCTTCCCATAGTATTTTTGGATGATCCCTTTGCAGGGTGTGTTTAACGACTAGGGTTATAGGACAATGATAAGATAATTTTATCCTACCCCTTTGTACTTCTTGACTCATTTTATTCAACATTGCATTCAATAAGTTTAGGACATTTAATTTATGGTTGTTATTCAAATGATTCAACAACTTAAAATGCATTGTGTTCAATCTAGAGTATCTCCCTTCATAGGTAAAGTAGGGAACAAAAAATGTGGCAACTTGTGCCTAGAAGGGTTTAAGAGATGTTATATAGGTACCTTGTCCTGCTCGAGATGATATCGTCGCCATCATTTGAAAACTCCCTTATTGCTAATTCTAGATGGCCCTTTTAAAGAACGGTTCTCCTTGAGATGGTAGACCAATAACTTCTACCGAATTTCATCACTTAGCCTGACTGCTAAGCCTTTCACCCTTTCCTCTCCATTGTTGAGTGTGTTGGAAAATTCTGTCACAATTGCTTCATCAAAACCTTGAAACTTGTTGATGTAATTCATCCAACCATGGTTCTCAAAATACTGCAAAATCTGAGGATTATTCAAAAGTTACAAATGCATAGTGGGCTCACATCTAATCAAGTCACCTCCCATGGTAGATGCATAGCTACTTATGGGTCAATACACAACAATACAATTCTTCCTTGAAATAAATTTGCACAATTGAGTTGTATTGATTTATTTTCATCTTTTGAAACTTTGTTACTTGAGAGGAAAAATGACACGGTTACGAGTAATAAATCATTAATAGATGTTACAATATGGAACCCGTGAAGCAAGGTGATGCGACAACATTGTCTTATGTGGAGGAGGTAAATTAGACACATCATTGCTTGAAATCAGGTGGGCTTTAAATGTAGCTCATACATGATGACTTAGCATAACTCCCAATTAAATATAATTAAACTAATTATACTTTATTAAAGTGATAAATGAGTGCACTTATCCATTTGCTTTTGTGTAATGATGGTTGTGCATGCTTATTTAAATTGGGTCTTGGTTGCATGTAAGTTGTTGTGAAATTATGGACATATGTTTAACTGGTGTTGGCTTCTCCTTACTTCAACCAGATGATTCTGGAAGAGGGAACTCCAATCTATTTAGTGTCAATCATTTCTCGTCCATCATCCATGCGTGCATGCATCCTTTATATTTGTCATGCAGCCATGAGTTCTACCAAATGCCAAAGAAAAAATAGGTGCTTGTTTCATGTGGCTACAAGTTGAACTTCAGTCACTGCACTCTCTCCTTGTGATGGAGATCATGCCCTCCTATAATCATTTGACACCAAACCCTGCAAAACAAAAACTTTATAAAATAAATGTGTTAGCAGAGTGTTGTTGATCACCCATAAAGGTTGATCACAACACTTTTATTTGACCTTGGAATATTCAGCAAGCTGAATGCACCAAGGCCACTGAAATCTCCTCAATCCTCTAAAATCTCATAAGGTGAGCCAACATGCTCAGCCTTGAGGTTAATTCCGATCTCCTTTCTTCCATTCTTCTTTGACCTCCTCTGAACAATTCCATGAATGAACCTTTGTCAACTGGATTTTTGTACAATCTCATCCTGTGGCCATTCACCAATAGCTTGAACCTCACAAGATCTATGGTAGTGAGATTTACAACTCTATTAGGGAAGATATTTTCAATTTCATAGGGGCCTAGCCACCTTGTTCTGAGCTTTCCCATATGATCCTTGTATTTTGAATCAAATAAGAGTGCTAAGTCACCTTCCTCAACAATCTTTCTTTTCTTGATGTACTAGTCATTTCATTTGGCTCTTTACTTATGCACTACCTTTGTTTTATGTACTACATGTCTTCTCAATTCATCCAACTCATTGAGTTGGAGAATTATTTTTCTTTGATCTTATGATAAATATATTCCTATCTTAAGGGCAGTCCTCAATGTTTTGTACTCGAATGTAATTGGCAAAACAATAGTCTTACCATATAAGAGTTCAAATGGTATGAATCCATTTGTGGTCTTCCACGTTGTGTTGAATACTCAGACTTTTTTGGAATCTTTTCTCTCCTATGGAGTGTAATGTTCTTTGTCAATATGGTCGTTATCTCTCTATTTGTAACCTCCGCTTGGCCATTAGATCGGGAATGTTACGATGTAAAATTATTATGCCCGATTTCATATTCTTTAACCAAATCATAAATTACATCAGTAGTAAAATGTGTACCTTGATCCATATCTCGTGAAGATGTGCTCATATAGGAACTTAGCTACTTTCTCACTTTTCTTGTTTGCAATGCCTTCACCTCTGTCCACTTGATTAGGTAATCTATGCATACCATGATATAATCCTTTTTCTAGAGATGGAGGGTCTATAGGGCCAAAAAAATCTAATCCCCACTTGTCAAAAGGTTATAATACTAATTGAGGTTGCAATGGCATCTCATCAGATTTGGTGGGCTTTCCCATTCTTTGGCATTTATCACATCTCTTGGTGTATAGTGTTGTATCCTTATGTAATTTTGGCCAATAATAACTAGTATTCAACACCTTCTCGTGATGTTCTTTTTGTAGAAAAATTCCCTCCGCAAGGTTCATTATGGCATGTGCTCTAAGGACATCAAATATCTCCTCATCATCTATACACCTTCTCATTACTTGATCTTGTCTTATATGAAATAGAAATATAGTTATCCAAGAAAAATATAAACTCTTTTCAACTATGTATTTTTCTCATAGTATAAGTAATGTGGAGGTGTTTTACCTGAGACCAAGTAGTTGGTTATGTTTGCATATCAAGGTGTTGTTGTATAAATAGCAAATAAGTTCTCATCTGGAAAGGAATCATCAACTAGTTGCTCCTCAGTATTGGTCTCCATCTTGGAGAGGAAATTTTCTACCAAATTATCCTTTCAAGGTTTTTCCACTATGGCGACATCAAATTCTTGTAAGAGGAGCAACCACCGTATGATTCTACGCTTACTACTAGTTTATTTATTAGATATTTGATTGCAACATGATCAATGTGAATAAGCATTGGATATCATGTGGTGTAGTGTCTAAATTTTTTATAGCATTTACAACCGCCAAGAACTCATGTTCTGTTATTATGTAGTTTAATTATGCATGATGTAAGTTCTTGCTAACAAAGTATAGTGCATAATTTAGAATTCCATATTTTGTGAGATGACTTCTCCAATAGCATGATCTTATGCATCTGTGTGGATGTGAAAAGGTAGGTTCCATTTAGGTGCTCTTAACACAGGATTAGTAATTAACATTTGTTTCAAAGTTTGAAAATCACCTTCACACGCTTCGGTTCATACAAAATCAACATCCTTTCCTAGAAATGCAAAAAGTAGCATTGTTGTTAGGATTATACTAGTTGTACAGATAAATAAGCATGCAATGAATAATGCAGAAAATGTAAAATAGAAAAGAATGTAATAAAACAGAGACACAGATTTAACATGGTTCACCCAAAATGGGCTACATCCACTAGAAACAGCCAATCCTTTTATTCAGTCTAGCAAAACTCTCTCTCACAGTGCAGCCACTAATACAATGAGCCTCATACATAACAACCCTTTAAAGATATTAGGGTTTTTATCATTTTGGGGAAACATAGAAAACCACCCGTTAGATCTGTGACCTAATAATGAATGGTCCAGATTTCACAATGCATAAATACATATAAATGTGGCTTTTGGGGTGCTGCTCCCGAACCCCCACCAAGGCACATGGCCCTTGGACCCCGCAAGGGTGGAAAAGCCCCCTTACAACCTCTCGTCACTATCAGGCTCCACAACCAACAATTGTAATTTTGCTAAAGTCTCGTATGAACCTTCTATAATATCCATCATTGCCTAGAATTATTCTAACATCATTTTTTTATTGGTGTTGGTAGGTTGATTCCCGACAGATGCCTTTGTTGGATCAACTTTAATTCCTTCTGAGGAAAGGTAGTGCCCCAACACTATACCCTCTAACATCATCATGTAACACTTCTCATTACTCAAGGATAAATTGTGATCCTTGCATCTTTTCAAGACCTTGTCCAGATTTTTCATAGCTTCATCAAAAGTAATTATATATATAGTGAAGCCATCCATATAGACTTCCAGTGCAGTCATTTGTCAAATCAAAAAAATACTCAACAATGCACTTTGGAATGTAGCAGGTGCATTACATAAGCCAAATGGGAGAATTGAATCGGAAAATGTTTCCCATAGACATGTGAAGGTAGTTTTTTCTTGGTTTTCTGGTGTAATTTGGATTTGATTATAGCCACTATATCCATCAAGAAAAGATATGTATTTCTTACCAACTAGGGTATCAAGCACCGATCAATGAAGGGTGTAGGGAAGTGATCTTTCATTGTAGCTAAGTTCAACTCCTGTAATCTACATAGATCCTCCATTTCCCATTCTTCTTTGGTAAAATTACAAAAGGTGACACCCATTGACTGTTTGATATGGAGTATATGAATCCAAAATCCAAAGAACTTTTGTAGTTTACTTTTCACAATTTCTCTTACTGTTGGGTTCATCCACCTCTGTGGCTACCTAATTGGTTTACATTCTTCCTTTATATAAATTCTATGAGTACAAAGCCTAGGATGAATCCCATGCATATCACCATAATCCCAAGAAAATTTTGTTCTATGTTTTTGAATAAGATCTATCAAAAATTTCTCATGTTGCATACTCAACATC
Organism: Taxus wallichiana var. yunnanensis; assembly: GCA_018340775.1. Taxonomy (NCBI): domain Eukaryota; kingdom Viridiplantae; phylum Streptophyta; class Pinopsida; order Cupressales; family Taxaceae; genus Taxus; species Taxus wallichiana. The sequence continues at coordinate 729,775,317 of CM031243.1, read as the reverse complement.
TTGCTTACATTTAGTGGCCTCCCTGGTGTTATTTCTACTTGCTTGGAGAGGTCCAGCATTGAACACACATTGTTGCTAACATAATTTATCATGCATTCATGGGGAAGAAGTTGGTGAAAAATACAATTCTTACCGTAATACTCATGGTACTTTGTTGCGGTAAGAATTGGCTCAAAGGACGGCTTAAGCACCTTAATCTATCATCAAATTCTTCATTTCTTGCATAGTTATTTTGTAAGATATTGGACAGAACAACATCTTCCTCTTAATCTTCAATTGTAAAAGAATTTTCCAACATCACGAGTTGTTGTAGACAGATCTCTAATTATCTTCTGGTTCTTTAACCTAAATTTTTTGATCTTCATCATTCAATGGTTGGGAAGGAGGATAGAACATAAGCTTCTTGGTACCACTTCCATTTGAGATTATCATGTTACAAGATTTGCATCCTATGAATGCATTAACAGTGGCTAGCCATGGTCTTCCCAAGTATAATTTGATAACCTTCTAAACTTTATTTTGGTTGAAGGACAATGAAATCAGTAGGGTATTCCTAAGATTTTATCACCACAACAATGTCCTCAAGGACTCCTTTAGGCATCATGGTTTATCTATCTACTAGTTGCAATATTGTCATCGTTAGCCTTAGTCCTTCTAACTTCAGGTCATCCATGATTTTCTTGGGATGGATGTTTATTTTTTCCCCTATGTCAATCAGAGTATTCTTAATTGTAGTTTCATTGATAGTAACATTTACCAAAGGATTGTCTAGATCTATGTACTTGGGTAATATAGAGTTCCCAAGCATGATGTAATCCAAATTTCCAATGACTTTCACAAAGGGATGGATCTTTCTTTTTCTTCCCGGGTTTTTGATGCATAGCTCCTTAACTAGTTTGTTGTAGATAGGCACATCCTTAATGGATTGTATCAGTGGAATCTTCACACAAATATCCTTCAATTGATTGAGAAAATTAGAATCAGAATATGATTTAGGGTCATATTTCTTCTCTTGCAATCTCTCTAGAAATGGGGTTTCATTATCTTGCATTTTTCCCTTGTTGGAACTATTTTCATGTTATTTTGGATCAGTCTGTAATAACCGGGGTTCATCTGTAATCTCTATGATGGTGGGTTTACTTGGTGGGAGAAGTGTTCTTCTTGAGTGGAGATGGATATTATTGACATCAACTAAATAAGTAGATTATTGGGTTGATTCAGTGGTGTAGGCTGGATGAGAATATTTATTGTTTAGGTTAGGTGATGGTTGAGTTGACAGTTGAGTGATTTGTGGTTGAGATCTGGATTGGGGTTTTACATCAAAGCTTACTGTTGTTGTGGGTAAGGAGGTTGTTGGTAAGGTTATTGATAGTTAGGAGGTTGATTGCTCTATTGTTGACCTCCTCTCCAAGGTTGATGCCATGAATAAGGGGTTTGTTGCTACTATTGGCCATAGAACTAAGGTTTTCATGGTTGTTGATATTAGCTAGGATAAGAAGCCCATCCTTGATGAGTATTATCCCAAGGTGGGGGTTTCATATATGAACTAAAAGCCCAATTTTGAAAATATGGCATGGGATCTTGTGGCATACCTCCTTTTCTTGGCAGCCATGGCTTTTTTTGGGCAATGTATAAAACTTTCCCATCCTCCATTTCTATCATTTTTAACTCTAGTGCAGCCTCCTTCCCTTCAAAGAATGTTATTCATTCCTCTGTATGTGTAATCATCTTTCTTTCTTCTACAATAATAACAAAAATCTATAAGTGTTTCCTCTCGTATCTTCTCTCTTCTTCTTTGCATGAAGAGCATCAAGTTGAGTGGCCATGTCATTAATTATTTCATGTTTTATGTTCTTGAACATGTTTACAATCTCTTATTTAGATATGTCCCAAATTCCTTTGGCATTTTCTCCACCCCTTGATCTAACACTTCTTATTGTTGTCATAGTTTCTCTAGAATAATTCCTCCATGGTTCACATATCTCATCAAAATTTGCTTTTGAGATATATTTAGCTCTATTAGGTATAAAGCATCCATATCCTCCTCACTAAGTCCTTTTTAAGAAAAGTAACTTGAGAGACTCGGAGGTAACCTTGTGTGACTTGAATTCGAACACAAAATAGGAATATCTCTAGGTAATCTTCTAGTGGCTCATCTTTCTTATGTGATATTTTGAAGATTTCATCACTTCGTCTACTATTTGGCCTTCAATAGTCTTGGTACTTTGTGAGAAACGCGTTTCCTTCATCTGCCATCAGGTATTAACAACATCTCTTCCTAGACCCATAAACCATCTCAAGGTTACATCCTTGAGTGTAGCGAGGAGCAAATTCAGCTTCAGGCATTAGATTTGTATGCATAACTCTTTCATAAAACATCAAACTCAAACAAGAAAGTATTTAGGTCTTTAGTTATAGATCCATGAAAATTAAGAAGACTTGAAGGAGATATGTTCTTCATTATGGCAAGTTGATTGTTATTGGAGATAGGGAGCTCAAATATAGTTGTCCCTTCTTCCACATTTTGATTCACCTCTTCTGCCATGATTGGTTGATCAAGAACAACCTTAGAAATCTCACTTGGAGGGGGTTTTCTAATAACAAACCTTGTATAGAGGAAGATGCGTATTATTCAAAATCAGAAGTAATTTATGTTATTTGAGGATTGGGCAGAAATATATCATGGGCATCTCTTGGACGGTGCATACATCAACTAGCTCAACTCAATCAACATTCATTAGTGGGGGTTTTGAAGGTGGAATTTCTAAAGCCTAGTCTATTTCTAAGGAATTCAAAAATGCAAAACCTCACAAAAACTCCTATAACTTGGCAAGTATCCTGAAATAGCACCAAAAATGGTGGTACAAATCAACTTGTAACAATTAGTATGTTGTACATCAATTTATAGTCATTTAATCATCAAACCAAGGGATGTAAAATTGAAATATTTCCAGAGTGTTGTAGACATAGTTATAGTAGATCTAAGAGGTTGGAAATTATTACCTATAACAACAATGTTTAAAGTAAACAAAACTTAGAACTAGAAATGAATGGTTTCTAAACATTATCACTAAGACAAATCTATAGATTCAGAATGCAAATACGGAAAGTAAATTGTTCCTAGGTAAAAATACATAAAATGAAACAAGACATTAAAACAATGGAGGGGTTTAGTAGACCGCAAGTGGGCCCTGACTTGGGTGTTAATCCCTCCTAAATTTTAAAACTAAGGACTAATGAAAATAACGCATATCTTTATTGAATTTTCATGAACATTACATCAAGGAATCAAGGATCAAAGAAATCCCCTTTCTAAATCTTATTTAGACTATGAATGCAAATGAATAATGAATCTAATGGATATCAATTACCATCACCATCCCATTCTTTTATGCCTTCTCAACAAGACGTGAGAAGAAGAAGAGTACAAAAAGAGATTTAACAAATCAAGTGAAAGATCTTCGATAGAACAAGTGAAATATCTTTAACGAACATCAAGAGATTCAAAACATGTTACGTAAATCATAACAAGTGTTCATCTAACAAATACATAACAAACTTTCAAGTAATCAACCAGTTCCTTTGATCACAGGTTAACTCAATCAATCAATTCTTCACTAGTTTTCAATGAATGACTAGATCAAAGGTTGAGTTGTCTCCTAGTTCTACATGTTCCAGTTGTAACTACTTCTTCAGTGGCACATACAAACTTGAATTTCATTCTTCATGCCTTCCAAAATATCTTCATAACAAGGGGTCTTTGTTGCGGATGATCTCCTTTAGTTACGGATGGGTTGTTGTGGATAGGTCCTTTGGCTACGGATGAGTTGTTGCATATGGAAAATTGCTTACAACTAAGAGTGACATCACACATATCATCATTCAAACAACTTATTGGGATAATAATAATAAATTCACACAAAATACCACAAAATAAAGATAACTAGATATACTATATTAATTAGTAATTATGCCACAAGTTCAAGGTTGTAATGGTAATGTTCAGTAGTGTACTTGGAAAATACATGGACATAACTATAATGGCTTGATCAAAATATAGAAGATGAGTTGTTTATAAAGGCGATTGACATAACTCATCATCATGTACATTTTTGCAAGTATTAATGTGTTATTTTGATACTTAATGGAATGTTAGAATTTGATTAATCAAAATAACCTCATGTATCTTTTATTTCATTCCTTTTGGTTATGTGTAACTATTAATCAAATATGAAAAGGGTGAAAACATGAAGAAGGGGAGTACATCCCTATCAAATCTAAATCTCACATGGAAAATGGGAATTATGTAATTATTTCTTGTAAATATTGGGTAGGTATGTGTATGGTATGTGAGAACTCTTGACAATTTTGGCATCTACGCACAAACTCAATGTCATCAAGCTCAAGTCTGGGCTAAAAAAAACCCATCCTGTGAATATTTTAGGCAGTTGAATGTTCACTGAAGTGTCCACCAGAATCTGCTATGAGCTTCAAAATGAATTTTCCTAGCTTCCCCTTCATCCACACACCAGATTAGTAAACCATCAAAGGCCTTTCGATATATGACCTTTCTAATGATATCATACTTATCAAATATGACATGAAGTCACTATATTTTTTACAATTTATCCTTTTCTAGGAAGTTTGATATAATATATAATTTATTATGTCGTGTACCATGAAACCGACACAACCATTTGTTTTTGAGGTAGAAGATTCATTCATCAAGGAAATCCAAATCGAATACTTCATCATTGTCCAATGGATTATTTACTAACTAGTCAAAAATGGTTTTCCCTTTCTCGACTTCTAATTCACATAAGTCGAGTCAAAATATTTCATGAGGGTTATGAAACAACCAACCTTCTTAGACAAGGTTGTTTGGGTTAAGAAATTATGTGATTGTTCCAACTTAACAATGACCATTGTTTCCCGATTGAGCATATAGTTCATCAATTTTTTGGTTGTGAAGATAATGGAAAGACATTCCTTCTCTACTTGAGTATACCAAGTCTCATAGTTTAGAAGGACGTTACTAATAAAGTAGATGGAACATTCTCAAACATCATCATCTTCATATGTTACTATGTATGTAAAAGAAATGTTAATGGATCCGGAATAAAGGATTAAGGGATGGTAAAATTTGGGTGGCATAAGAGTAGGTGGGAATAAAATAAAAATATTTACTCGACTCAAAAATGTCATGGCATTATTTTGTCCAAGTATTGCATCATTTTTTCTTGAGGAGATTGTTAGTGGGGTGTATGGTAGAAATAAGATCGGGAACAAACCATCCAATTTCCCAATTTTCCAAGAAATGATCTAATTCTAGACTTGTTATAGGTATATATGCTGACAAATATCATGCATCTTATATACTATACCAACTCCAAAGACTCTCTACTTCCATCGATGAAGCTATAACCACTACGATAAAATTTCTTAACCATGGAACACCTGATCTCAATATACCATCTAGATTGATATGCATCTTTTCTGTACACTCCATGTCCTAGTAAAATATCATCTCACTACTCTCATTTGTCTCTAGGCAACCACTATACTCATAACATGCACTCTCTCTCCTAACAAACGACAATCGCAATATCTGATATATATCCTCTAATGTCAGCGTTATCTCACCAAAGGGCAACCAAAAGGTACATATATCGGCACACCATATCTCACACATTACAATCACCATAGGCATATTATGGGATCTTCCCCAATCTAGTTATGTCACATCCCAACACGGTCCAGATATCCCACTCGGCATCGAGATAACCTTGAAGTAAGAAGCCTCTCAAATGTACATCATACATGCTACAAAAAAGATCATCATAGTACTAAAATTGATCAAAACACAACTCTTTCACATCACACTACCAAAGCCATGTCCTGTGACACTATGACTGCCGTGTGCCTAGAAATAGGTCACCAAGACTTGCACTTAAACTAAAGCAGTAACATCTCAAAGGACGTCAATGACCTGGATGCTCCCACCTAGGTCAAAACACACAAAAATACAAAAGTTCAAATTATGAAAAAATTGACAAAAATAGAAAAATTTCACCACATTTTTAAATATAACTATACTCACCAACTCATCGGTCATCTACACCGCTACGACCATTGCTACTCTCTCAAATCTCATCAAACCCAATGCTCTAACATGTGGAATCTTCACAACTTAGACCTCCAAATATCAATTGATCTCCGTATAAATTGTTGAGCAGATGGAATATAGCTCAAGGTTGAGAGCGCGGAAGGTTTAGGCATGTAGACATGGGGCACGCAAGAGAGCGTGGAAGTATAGCAAAATACGGGCACGCTCAGGAGCAGGTTGGAAAATAGGACTTAGCCACTTTTATAGGTCAAGGCTATTTTTGGAGTTGGAGTGATGAGCACGCAATGACATGAAAACTTTTAGTTCACACAAGGCTATTTTGGGAATTGCAGCAGTTCAAATGCCATACATAGTTTTGGTCTAATAATAGGATCTATACTTAGAGTTAACTTTAGAAGATCTATTATTAGCACTTGCATGCTTTTGTATTCTCTTGTAAAGGCACATGGCTATTATTAGCATGTAGCCTATTTTTGGAAAGGTGCATGGGTGGTGAAGGGAAAGTCCCCACCCTATATATATATGTATTGATTTGCATGGTTTAGAGATCTCGTTGATACTATTTTGATTGTAGAGTTATGTTGATGGTTTCATTCACACATATGACTCATAGTGACACTATTTTGATGTATGAAGCTTCTATGTTTTACAGTACTTAATATAATGGATACTATTAGCTAGATATTGGTGTTAGATGTGACTGAATATGGTTCTTGCATGGTAAATCTCATTATAGTCATTGTTTAGTCAATCTTTCCTATGGTTAATGATATAGATACATTCATGCTCAATCATGCTAACATTTTATACATACAATGCTAACATTCTAGAAAAAAACTCTAAAGAGGGACCTGGTACCCTTGCGCACTTCGGTGAGCACTTAGTTCAGGATGAGTGATGTGCTATCACGCCTTGGGCTATTTGCAATGAATTCTAGGCTACATCATTGGTTCTATTGCTCGAGACCTCTTTCTCAAATATTTTACAAGATGTTGCGTGATGAAGACATATTAGTTAACCTTGGTCAGTATTAAGGAGTGGTTAGAAGATCTGGAAGAAGAGTATGCTTGCAGATTCAGGATTGACCTTATTTTATCACGAGTGGGGTTGAATACAAGACGTTACTTTTCTTTTCTTGTTTCCCTATAGATTTATATAAGTGGCTAGTTACATACGCATCTAAGAGGAATTGGAGGTTTCGCATGCTTATGTGGATGTAGGAAGAATTCTATGCCTTGTATGATGCAGATTTGATTTGGATGCACTTCTGTAGATGTTTGGTTTCATGGTGTTTTGAATAGCTACACATTAGAATACATAGTTTTGACTTATTCCTTCCTGAGAGGTTCTTGAGTTTCAATTTTTGCGCAAACCCAGAGGATCGCATTTGCGTGCTATTCCACTAGTGATCAAGATCTTGATTGTAACCCTAGATTTTGAAGAGAAGCCGATGGCTAACTAAACCCCACCACATGTGGGGGCAAGAGTAGGATTGGTGAGGATGGTGGAACTAGTGGCAGAGATACGAGAGAAGAAAAGTGGCTTAAGTTTAATGAAGCATGCAAGAGGGATCTAATGAAACAACGAGAGATCATGGAAATAATGGTGTTGTGGAGAGAGATGGCTCGTGAAGGATTTGGAGCTCACGTGGAGGACATGGAGCCAGAGCATATGGAACTCCCCCATTTGGGAAAGCATGACAGAGAACCCTCTTCAGATTTTGATGAGGGTGTTTCAGATGAGAGATAGTGGACCGTAAGTGCACATCTAAACCTACCTAGTGACCTAGCCTTCGCTTTGGTTTTCCAAATTCTACATAGTTAACAAATAAGCAAAATCCAATGTGAGTAATAGATTTGCAGTAGATAGAGTCAATTTACAGTCAAGTTTAGGAGTTAATCGGGGGTATATTCATCTATGGTGGCATAATCATTCATCTATGTTATTTGGAGGTCCATCTGGAGGTTTCTTTTTTGGTGTCATTGGCATAGAACATGGGCGCAGGTAAACATTGGTATAACATCTGGAAGTAGCATGACTTTGTAGACTATGGGAGTTCAGTTTAGCATGACCATTGGAACACAAGGTAGTGCATCCTATGGTCCGTTTCCTACTTTAGGAGGAGTATCAGGAGGGTTAGGTGGCTCGGGTGCTGGTAGATCTAGTGGATTTGGAGGTGGTGGAAACATGGGAGGAAATATAGGTTTTGAGTCTTATGGGCATGGTCCGCACCAACCTCAAAAAATTTATATGGATATGTCCCTTCATCTTCTAGAATATAGGGGAATTAAAGATGCAACCAAGCACATACATATGTGTGAGATAATGTGGTGCGTAAAGGGGATTACAACTCCAGAGCATAAGGTGAGTTAGTTTGTAACTACGTTGTAGGGATGCACACACAACTGGTACAAAAAGTTTGATCTTGATTAGACTTGTGTGGAATAAACAATGTTACAAGATGCTTTTTAAAGGAATTTTATATCCTTGAGTTTGAGCATAAAAGCATAAGCGCTCAAAGACATTAAGTAGGGCACTACTAAAAGTTTTCAGAATATGATGCTCGGTTCAAGACTCTTCTATCTAAGTTATCTTATGACATCCATGTGAGCCAACATGCACAATGGTTCATTGGAGGACTAATCATGCCTTTTAGAAGAGCACTTTCACATAATACTTATACAGATCCACACGAGGCACTTGAAGCATCTCTACACGTTGAGGCAGTAGGAAGTGTGGACACAGGAGTGAGCCCATTCTTCAAAGCTCGATAACAAAGCAATAGAAAGTAGTTGAGGAAATTATCTATTAATTTAGTGCATGAGATGCACAGTGGGATTTGGTGTATAGATTATGAAGTAGAGGGGCATACTAAGGATATTTTCCCTTGAAAATCGGTGCACTCCTTATTGCTAGATTGTGAGATATGTCACTTGGACCATAGTTCAAGTTGGTGCCCATTGTTGCAACACGTGATAAGAAAGAATGTATCTATTATTAGATTTGAGGTCCTCAACTCATGATAAGATTTAAAGTCCTTGATTCCATTGATATTGGTGTACGACATAATGGTGTTGCAAATAATTCCAAGGATAAGGGTGAGCATCATGACTATGATCATAGTGAGGGGCATTCTGATGGCGGCCGTGGTAGAGGTCAAGGTTACAAAGGTAGATTTAGAGGTCGAGGACGTAGGGGCGAAAGGAGTGATTTCCCTCAGTGGGACTTATTATACATGGATCTCTTGATCACTATAGGCATGAATGTCCATAGAATATTGTGTGTTCTTTTTGTGGAAAGAATCATAGTTATGAAGAATGCCTAGACTTATATGAACACTTAAGCAAGAAACATAAATAGGAAAATAAGGGCACAAGAATGGTTAGAGTACATGTCCACCATAGAAGACCAATGGATGCCAAAGTTAGCGCCAAATCCTAAGTTGGTACCTGTGAAGATTACTACACATGTTTAGGTTGTGCGCACCAAGGAAGCTCTACAATGTAATCCTATAATTACTAAGGAGGAATTTCTACATGCAAAGTATCTAGACCATATGCATTAAAGGAGGTCTATCAAGATACCATGGAGGTAATTCAGAATTTATAGGGTGAGATATAGTGTTTGAAAGAACAATGTGGAAGTTAGAACAAAAGAAAGTAGTTGAGATCCATCAGGAAGATGTTGATGATTTGAAGGAGGTTTGCAAGATGTTGTGCCAAGAGAACATTATTCCATTGTTTAGGGAATTAGTTGAAGGGAAACACTCCACACACTGGGATTGAGCATGAGAGACAAATTTTGCATGTTAATCTTCCTCGGATAGTTTGGATTATGATAAGGAGATTACTCTAAATGCCATTATTGATGGTTGGCTTTTGAGTAACATTTTGATTGACATAAGTGCAGAAGTGAATGTACTCACTTTAGATGTGTGGGTTCAAATGGGTAGACCTCCATTGCAGCCATCCTCTAATGTGTTGTTCATGGAAAACCGAACTAAGGCCATGCCCATTGGAGTTTTAAAAGATGCATCCATTACTATACAGGGGGCAAGTTCACTGGGGACTTTGAGGTTTAGCACTTGCAGAAGTAAACAACTTTCCCACATTACTTGGGCACCCTTGGTGTTATGCAAACAATGTTGACCTATGCTTCAATAAGGGGTATATCAGCTTTGAGAATAAGGAAGAACGCATCATTATCCCTTTGACATATGGGAAATTTACACCTTATGTAGAGCCCTTAAGTGAAGAAGACTTGAACAGAATTTATGTGCGCACCATTCGAGATCCAAAAGTTCTTGAGCCATCAAAGGAAGGAGTTATCCAATGGGATGATGCATAGTCCATGAGTGATACTACAAGTGTTACATGTGACAATTGGGCACACGTAGAACTTATGAAATGGTTGGGCATGAAGTACGAAGTGTAGTTGCATGCATGTTAAGTAAGCCATGCAGTCTCAAGCATTTGGGCAAAGCAGCAGTACTAAGTACATAGGTGAAGAGAACCCATAAGTATTCATGCTTACTATGGAAGTTCAATGGGACTGTCAAGTGGAAAGAAGGAACATGTTAGTATATACTCTATGTGGGATGGTAGCGTGCTAGTGGATGGTTCACATAGATAATATTTTGGAGTGGAGAGAAGTGAGGATTGCTTTATCTACTAGATTTTTAAGAAGTAATGTGCCTACTCATATTTATGCATTTCATGGTAATGATCCTGTTCAACATCACATTCAATAATGTGAGAGACTCTAGACAGAGGGGAAGGAAACATTTCCACATTCCTTATGTAGGTGCATAGTTTATTTCACCTTGAGGCTAGGAACGTGCATGGTATATCTATGTCTAGTTGAATAGAGATACTGGAAATTGGCAAGAACTTGCTACATGTATGATTCAGACCTTTGACTATTTTTCTACTAAACCTCCAGTGAATGAGATGTTATAGGTTATGAAGTGCTTTAACTATGGGAGATAGTGTAAAGGCTAAGGAGTTACTATAGGAATTGTTTGGTGAGAGAGGCTTAGTGGCATGCTTTGAAGAAGAAGAAATAGATGTTGAATAACTTGGGCATGCCTACTTAGAAAGAGAAAAGGGTAAGATGATCTACATGGTTGATGATGAAGAGGTAGAGGACCTAGACATTGAGCACACAGAGGGTATGTGTGAGGTCTTAGATAGTGCAGATGAGAAGGCACGCGCCTACCATGAGCCTATGAAGACCAAGAAAGTGAACATTGGAATAGATGTTGAACCCAAGGAAGCCATTATTGGAGATTACTAGTTTGACTCTAAAGTTGCTAAAATCATTGAGTTGTTATGTGACTTTCAAGACTTGTTCCCTAGAGGCTATCATGAATTGAAAGGCGTACATGAATCATTAGGAGAGATGAAGATAAATCTAAAAGAAGGTGCACCTTAGTTCAAGAGGCCTTACAGATGAATCTAAACTTGTGCATCAAGGTAAAAGAAGAAATTGACAAAATGTTAATTTATGGGATCATTGTGCCCATCGAGGAGTCAGAATGGGTGAGCCCTATGGTGATCAACATCAAGAAAGATGGAAAAATTAGAATTTTTGTGGATTATAGGGAGTTGAATGTTGTATGTGTCATAGACCCCTTTCCCACACCATTTACTCAAAGAAATCTTGGAGGGCGTTACAGGTGCGAGATCTACTCCTTTACTGATGGCTTCTCTGATATCATCAAGTGAGGATAGATAGAGAAGATCAAGAGAAGACAAATTTCACCACCGAGTGGGGAATTTTTGCATACATAGTTATGCCCTTTGGATTAAAGAATGCAGTCTGCATGTATTTTTGTGCATAGTGGTACAAGCATTCCAATATTTTATTCACAAGTTCTTATAGGTGTATCTAGATGATTGGATAGTCTATGGGCTCATGAAATATCATTGTGATAATTTGAGGCTGATGTTTGAGAGATGTAGGTAGTTGAGCATATCTTTGAACATTAAGAAGTGTATATTTTCCACACCCTTTGGAATTTTGTTAGGGCACATCATTTGTAAAGAAGGCTTACTAGTGGATCCTACTAAGGTAGCTATGATTTTGGGATTAGAGGAACCTACTAGCTAGAGTGAGGTGTATGGATTCTTAGGGCACACGGGATATTATAGAAATTTTATTAAGGGATATGCCAAGATCATCACGCCCTTAGAAGAATTACTCAAGGGAAAAGGAAAGTTCTACTAGGGCGAGGTGCAATAGAGTGCATTTTGACACACTAAAGGAGAGGCTTACTACAACGCCTATTTGTGCTTTCCTTCATGGTCCAAGCCTTTTCACGTTCATGTAGATGCCTCTAGCATGGCCATTGGCATGGTACTAGCTCATCTTAGAGAAGGGATTGTCGATCATCCTATGATCATCCTATTTGCTTTGCTAGCAGGAAGTTGACTCTAATAGAACAAAATTATACAATGACAGAGTGCGAGGCCTTATCTATGATCTACGTGCTCCATAAGTTTCAAAATATTTACTAGCCACACCTTTCATATTTTATATAGATCACATGGCATTGAAGTACTTGGTGAACAAGCCCATTTTTGTAAGGGTGCATATGTCATTGGGTACTATTATTTTAGGAGTTCAATTTTATGGTGGTGGTTAAGCCAAGTAAGAGCAATTCTGTCTAGACCATTTATCAAGGATTCAATCAGAGAGAGGACGCGCAGAGCATTGAGGACATAATGTCAGATGCATAGTTTTTCAGGTTGAACCACGTGCCCTCAGATTTGGAGGATATTGTTTTATTTTTATGCATAGGTGTGGCACCAAAGGAATGAAGGCCTTATAAAAAGAAATAACTTTTATTCACGTCATGTGCTTTACATGTTGATCAGTGGAGACTTATAAAAGTTAGGTCATGATGAATTTTGCATCGGTGTGTACTTGAGCATGAGTGTGAAGCAATTATGGTAGAGGCTCATGGCGGTATTGCAGGTGGACACTATGCAGGGGATGTCACCACAGTGCACAAGATTCTACTAGTTGGTCTATGGTGGGAAACATTATACAAGGATTGTCAAAGCATATTGTAAGGCATGTGACCATTTTCAACACCTTGGAAATCCTAGGCATAGAGATGAAATTCCTTTGAGGCCTATTACTAGTGCAGAGCCTTTTGAGAAGTGGGAAATTGACTTTGTGGGCCCTATCTCCCAGTCACGCATAGGACTAGATCGTGCTATATTATAACTTGTATAGATTATCTTACAAGATGGGTAGAAGCGAGTTCCTACAAAGGATTGCACAACAGAACTACGATAGCAAGGTTTCTATGGGAAAATATTATTAGCATGTATGGATGCCCTTTAAGTTTAACAAGTGATAGGGGTACTCATTTCCTTAATGAGACTATCAAGATATTATTGGATGAATTTATGGTTGCACACCATCGAAAACCCCTTATCATGCTTAGAAAATGGGACTGTTGAGGCCTTCAAAAAATACTAAGCCATACCTTGACCAAAATTTGTGATGTTGGAAGGAGAGATTGGGATGACAAGGTTTTTATTGTACTTTGGGCATACAGGACAACCTATAAGAGGTTAAATAAAGCAACACCCTTTCAATTGGTGTTTGGCATGGGGGCAGTTCTACCCATGGAATTCATGTTACCTTATTTGCGTGTTGTGAGCACATGTGGTCCGATAATGATCAGCATTGAAATAATGTATTGATAAACCGATATAGCTAGATGAGAGGCACGCCATAGAAAGATGGAGTCAAAAACAAGAAAAAGCAAGGAAAAGGCATGGCATGATAGGCACATCAAGGATAAGAAGCTTGAGGTTTGAAAAATGGTACTTATATATGATTCAAAGTTTTTTGCCACCCTCGAAAACTTAAAGTGCATTGGTTGGGACCATATGTTATCACTCACATACTTGAATCAGGCACTTTCTAGTTAGATGCATTGGATGGAACACAGTTTCCTAGTTACTTCAATGAGAGTAGGTTGAAGCCCTACTATAAATAAGTCTTCTTGGTGTTTGTAATAAGGCAATATTTCCACTTAGATTAGGTTTCCTTAATGCATTTCCTTTATATGTGTTTCTTTCATCATTGTTATGATTTGTTAATTTAGTTTAGTGTTTTGTGTAATAAGCGTGCTTACGCTCTAGAAGTTGATTACTATCTAAAGTGTTTCATGCGCAGAGGACCACGCATACCCTTAGTGTGGGGTGGTTAGAGAAGGATTGACTACTGGTACCGTATGATGGATTGTGGTGCATGATAAAGATAAACTCACAGGTGATTTAGAAAAGAAAAATTTAGGGAATTTGCTCAAATTTTAGACCATGCGTAGGGAGATGGACACTTAGTATAATGCAAAGGAGGTTGTAGCATTGGAGACTACTTAGGAAGAGTCACATTGATAGGTACTTCGTTGCATAAAAAATCATGGGGAGAGAGATATGTGATAGAGAGAGTAGCAAGTGTGCCAAAAGGTTATAAGGCCGAGGTGCGGAAGAAGGGGCACGACACGCGGAGAAGCACATATGTGAAATTAATGCCACGTATGGTGGTAGGTGAGTAATTAATGTGAAGAGTTTTTTAAGTTTTCTATAAGGATGGCATTTTGTAATGGCATTGTTACCTTGCATGTTTGGAGAGAATGAAGTGTGAAGTGCGAAGAAGAGCTAGAGACAAAGAAAATCTACAGATCGAACAAACCATGTGGGATCAAAACATGGTGGTTAGAAGCATTCAATGCATAATTGAGATTTAGGTAGTGGTACGAGTATTTTGAGAAGGGTTCATGTATGACTAGGGTTTAAAGGGGTAGATTACAACTAGGGTTTGACATATTGAAAGATGGTTCACACCCGTGGAAAGCAAGGGTTTCAAGGTGACAATTTGTAAGTGCAAAACGTTCCAGATACAGTGAGGAAGAGAGGATGGCACCACGACGAGCTCCAGTTGTTGAGGTAGAGGCCAACAAAGTGGAAAAAGAATGGTTGGTGGAAATGTTGTATCCAGAGGAAGTAATTGAGGGGTGACCATGGAAAACTAAAATAACACAATGTAAAGATCTTTGATACTAACCACAGAACAGACAAGTGCATGAAGGATATCACTACCAAGTCATTAGAAAGAAAAATCAAGGACGATAGATGGAGAGAGGGTTTTGGATGACTCTATGAGAAGATTGTTGGAGAATGTAGGGGTCATGCAAATCCTCAAGTTTCCTTACTTTGGGAAGCCCGAGTAATTGTATCAGTGGCTTATGTCACGTGTACATGAAGATTTATTTTACTTTACAGGCAGAAGAATGTGGATCACCGCTAAAATGATTGGAAAGGTAATAGGGTTACACGACTCCAGACAAGAAGTTGTAGGTGACTTATCAGATGATGAGGGGATTTGATGCAATGACCACTATGCTCAAGTATAAGAAAGGGGGTCAAGCATTCAAGGTGACCAATATTGAGGATATGGTTACAAGGGTCACAACATGGTTAGCAAGCTGTAAATTGGGTGCCTTCGAGAGATGGAATGAGGTAAATCAGCATTGGTTGCACATAGCACATAAGATGGCCAACAAGACTTACTACAACATCGTTGGATACATTGCGGAGAGCTTGGTAGCCGAGGCGCACATCCAGGAAGACAAAGGTGAGAAGATAACTTGGGGTGTCATTCTTCTATTGATTGTTTTAAATGAGGTTGGTGTACCTAATGGACCAAGGGAAAAATTTTGGGAATTTCCCTTGGACAATAAGTCCCTAATGAAAAGAAGTTCTCAAAGTATATATTATGGGGTTCAATTTCCAACACCTACAAGGAGCTCGAAAAATGGTTTAGGTGGTTACACCGGGCGCTTAAAGGGGAGTGGCGCATTCCACGCAAGCTTCCTACAGTATTGAATGGTGAAGTAGAGTTTGTCATCTACCAACATTTCAATTTGGGGTGGTTCCATATGAAAATAGGAGAGAAGAGCCCATGGTGCAAGTTACCTTTTACATTTACTACATATTTTAAGGATTCTATTAATTGGTTGCATAATGCACACAAACTTTAGTTTGATGTTGATAAGGTAGATGCAGATATCCATATCCTATGAAAAACATATGTGTGGCCAAACTAAGAGGCGTATGTTGAAACGCTTGAAATAGATAACATTGACATCACCCCGAGACTATGGCCATATGGAAGATCAAGCTAGTGTGTGTCTATGTCTATTTGAGGCCACGCTTTAAGGACAAAATTTACTTAAGGGAGAGGACATAGCTCTAACAGTCCACCAAATCGATAGGGGAATGGAGGCCAATTACACCTGCATCACCCACTCAGGAAGAACCAGTGCCTATGGTCTTGGAGAATTTTTTGGAGCAGAAGACAAACCAACCGATAAGCACTAGACTAGACCATACAAAAACATTTTACGCAGAGGCATACATCTAGGGATATCGGTGTTAGGAATCTATAACCAGTAAGGAGGTCACCATGAGTCACTCCGGTGAAGAATATTGTTGAGAAAAAGAGGAAGCGCCAGAAGTATGTACTAGTAAGGGATAGTGAGGAGAAAAAGTCCTCTCGCCAAAGTGCACAGAGAAACATGGCCTCCCAAGTTTCAAAATGTAGGATGATGAGGACATAGGTGACGAGATAGTTTATGAGGAGGTTGCCCAAGTGTAAGTATCCAGGAGCCAGTTGGAGATCAAATTAGCACTGGTGGGGATACAAAGATAATAGTGTGCCTGGCGAGTGAAGGAAACGAGAACGAGGAGGAAGAAGTACACCAGAGCGTGGGTGCTGAAGAATAAAAGGATGCAAGTACTTCTGCACAAGAACACTTAGGAGATCACATAGGTGAAAACATGGAGGAGGATGTGGTAAGGACTCAAAACCTAGGCTACATTGATGACACGACAAAATTATTTGTGCCCATTTTCAGAGTACCTTGCCTAAGGAACAATTATATGGTTGGGATTTGATGGACCCGAAATGGCAATAATGCGCACTTACAAACAATTGTCTTGGATATTACACACTCACATGGATGAGCCCAATTTTGACATCTGCGAGGAGTCGTGTGTATCACGGAAGATGAAATGAGCGCCACATACCCATCATATCACCATTAAGCCTACACAACTATCAGATGAACTAGGTAAGCAATGTGCTTGTTAAAGTATCTACAGAAGTAGCGTGTCATAATATTGATAAAGTGGCACTTATATGGGAAATTTTAGAGGATAAGAAGGATAAGGACATTGAGATCAAGAAACTTACCGAGGAGCGGGATAAGGTTGTGGTAGAGGCACATAATGTCTGTAAGATGGCCGAGCAGATAGCTGATGAAATTATGGAGAAAAGGCCAGAATTTCAAGAGAAGGTACCAAGAGATTTCCCATCCTCCCTTCATTATTTTCACACAATAGTTTGTTTTCTTTTAGAATAAGGATCAACACTCCTACCAAAACCAAAGGATGTTACAGAGGAGGAAACTAGAGCCAAATCCACAATTTTAATAAAAATTGCCAGTTATGAGTCTGATTATGCAAGCTTTAAAGGATGAACTAAAGAAAGAGGATTTGGTATTTTCCATGTGTGTAGCACCAGATATAATCATTAAGACAAAAAATCTAGTAGAATAATATGAGGTCCTTTAGGTGGCCAAGAATGAAACACTTGGGCGTGTGGAAAGACTTAAGCTAGTGGAGACTAAGTGCGATGCACTTGAGGCTACCAAGATCCCACATAAGGAGAGAATAAAGGAGATTGGAAAGGTCATCATGGAGAAGATGGATGTGATGGAAGGGATGGTCTCAAGTATGGCCAATATACTCATAATTCTGTAGAATGAAGGTGGTAAGATGACTCTTGATGAGTTGGATGGCATAGTTGCAGACATCCCAAACAAAACAAATGTAGCGCTAAATGCTTGGTATGCATTTGAAGCAGAAGTTCGAGTAATTATCACGAGTTAATTATGGAAAAATAAATAAAAGACACTAAGTAGTCTAACTTGCTTTGTAGCGCCGGTGTAGACATTTCCTTCTAAACAAGTAATTATTCATTATTTCATTCATTATTCTATATTATTTTGGAGAGATAAGTTGGTTACCCATCACTGCAGGGGCAAAATTCCATTTAGTGTGGGTTAATGTTGAGAAGATAGAATATAGCTCAAGCTTGAGAGCATGGAAGGTTTGGGCGCGTGGACATAGGGTGCGCAGGAGAGCGCGGAAGTATAGTAGAATACGGGTGTGCCCAGGAGCAGTTAGAAAATAGGACTTAGCCACTTTTACAGGTCAAGGCTATTTTTGGAGTTGGAGTGTTGAGCACACAATGACATGAAGACTTATAGTTCACATAAGGCTATTTTTGGAATTGTAGCAATTCAAGCACCATGCAGATTTTTGGTCTAATAATAGGATCTATACTTAGAGTCAACTTTAGAAGATCTATGATTAGTACTTGCATGTTTTTGTAATCTCTTGTAAAGGCACATGGTTATTATTAGCATGTAGCCTACTTTTGGAAGGTGTGTGGGTGGTGAAGGGAAATTCCCCACCCTTATATATATGTATTGATTTTCATGGTTTAGAGAGTCGGTTGATTTTGTTTTGATTGTAGAGTTATGTTCTTGGTTTTGTTCGTGTGCATGACTCATAGTGACACTATTATGATGTGTGTGCAATGAAAAGTTTGCAAAATCTTATAAAATGGGGTAAGAACACAAAATAGGCCCCAAAATCTTTAAACAAACAACTCAATGACCATCATATTAGAGATAAGCAAGAGCTACCTATTTGCATGCATATATAAAGTTTGAAACAAACAATCAACCTCTAAACATGACTATATTAGTTCTCTACTCCATGAAAGCTATCTATAAGTGAACCTATTAAAGCTCTAGCAATTAGTTTTGTGTTTATTGATGTTTCAAAATCTTAATAATGGAAGCCCACCGTGAATGGATTCTCCCATTTACCTAAAGCTTTGAAAGAATTAGCAAATAACAAGTAAATAGCTCAAATAAACTATGAAATGACTCTAAAAGACCTAAGCATGACCTAAATCAAAAATGAGAGAGAGAGAGAGTTCTTGAGAAAAGGTGGGAGGGGTATCCCTCTATTTATAGTTTTGGATTTGAGAAAAGGATGTTTTGGATGTATGTGGGACTAAAAAGGAGTCAAAAAGTTGATTTTTAGAAAAACATATTTAGAGGTGTGAACAAGATTTTAGGAAGCTAAGTGGTTATTTGGAAAGGTAAGATATTTGTTTAGAAAGTCAATAAGAGGGTTAATTAACCTAAACAAGGTTAATTAAAGGGAAACAAGCTTATAGAAGTTGGTTAGAGAGGGATTAACATGGTTTAGGGGGTTTAGAAGAGGTTAGAAAGGGTATTTTACTAGCATAGTGTAGTAAATTAACATGAGACTAGGATAGTTAATATGATCTTAGTAATAAGATCATGTAGACCAAATTATAGGTGTCTACATGATGTATGAAGCTTTTGTGTTTTACAATACTTAACATAATAGATATTATTGGCTGGATATTGGTGTTATATGTGACTAAATATGGTTCTTGCATGGTAAATCTCATTATAGTCATTGTTTAGTCAATCTTTCCTATGTTTAAGATCTAGATCTAGTTCATGCATTGTGGTTTAATTGATTGCTGTTATGAATCTAGATATATACATACTCAATCATGCTAACATTCTGGACAAGCAACTCTAAATAGGAACCCGGTACCCTTGCATGCTTCTTCGGGTGAGTGCTCGGTTAAGCCGAGTGATGTGCCAAAGACGCCTTGGGCTATTTGCAGTGAATTCTAGGCTACACAAATGAATTACTATTCACTTTTCAAATTTACTATATATAATAATTCCACTTTTCCACATACTATAGTTACTATTTACATTCACTTTTCCAACCTATACATGTTTTATGTTTCTCTCACATCTTGAGCTTCTTCACTCCATTTTCTTCCCCATTTACACCATTCATATCACTATTTCTTCTAGCACTGCATGTGCACTTTGCACAATGTTATATTCAAATTTGGCACATGTACTCATCAATCTACATGCATTATTACAATATAGTCTATACTACCTCTTGTTCACTTTTATCTTTACTTTTGGCTCAGTGCTCATTTCTTCACCCCCACCTTTCACCGAAAGGGGGTGCATATAATGGGATCGCCTTACAATCCCTCTTACGTTACAATATAACTAATCAACACTTTTATCGTGTCACTATTGCAATCTTTTTCTCTAATTTTATTCAAAGTAAAGGAAAAAAATCACTCTATATTCAAAATTCAATATTTTCTATTGATTCAAATATATTCCCCCTAATGACCTAATATGGGGGAAAATCACAAAAACCTCTCTATGAGTAATCTACTAAGTACAACAATTGCAAAGCAATCTTCTATCATTTCGACCAAATCAATCAATCAATATAACAAACATACTTTACTATCTCTCCTAGATGACCTAACTTGGGAGCTACATCACAGTTATTATCACTCCTAGATGACCTAACTTGGGAGTCACTTTACATTTCTATCACTTCCATATGATCTAATATGGAATCCATCTAGAACTATACAAATTGTGACACTCGTGGAAGTGGCGGCAATGACACATCATTACCTTTCCTATCCTAATCCTATATGGGTTCTTCAATACGGTACAACACGGAACTAAATTTGGTCTCTATCCATCTGCAGCAGTTGGACCTTTTGGGAATGTAGTCATGGATGGAAATTAAAACTATAACTTTCTCCCCGACACTCTTCCTTTGGTGGTAGGATGCCCAAATCCTCCCATTTTCAAATATACAAAATCGGGTTGGGAATTAATCACTCCCTACCTCTTCAATCTCCATTGGCAACAATCACAGTCTACAAAAATCTACAAATCATCTCAATGTTTCTCAAAGTTCTCCTTACAATGGTTTTCTATCTCTATATATGCCACATGGGTCGACATGCTGACCCATGGTTCACCACGCCATAAGTTCTTACATTCTACATGCACATTTGCAATTCAACTTCTCCAAACTTCTCACAGGTATGTTCTTTTAATTCCTTTACACTACTTGAATTTCATTCAAATAACATAAAGGGGGAAAATGTAGACACAAAATCACACACACATATTACTATTTTACTATACCGCCAAGTATGTTGTTATATACATGGATCTTAAGTAAGAAAATTATTCACTAGTGACACAATCCCTAGTCCATCCACTTGTTTGACTTGATTTCTATTATCTTTCTCTCATACATTTGTCACTTTTGTACCTAGTTCTGGTCAGGTCACAGGATCCCTATATGTTAGTCTTTTCACATATAACTTCATTTATCCTAGGACACCACCTTCCATTCTACGGACACTAGTGCCCAGCACTTCTGTCCATTCTCCGAGCACTCCTATGCTCTTCATTTTTTTCACTTATTTTGACATTTTTGATTGGCATTTTTAGTTTTCTCATCCTTATGCTTTGAGGTTATAATCGGCATGTCGTGTCACTAGTGTCAAAATTCAAACAAGACATCCCAATATATACACAACATACATATTATTATGTGGGTGAGTAATTCTAAAGGGAAATTATATCTACATAATATCAAAGGGATTGCATTTTTAGGATATTTACTCTACATACATTACATAGGAAGGGGAAGTGATGAATTCCATCTCACACATTTTCATTTTATCTAGCTATATCTCGACTATCTTGGTGTCATTGGCATGAGGAAACCTAAGGACGGTATTTCACACACAAGCACAAAGAATTACATGGAGTCTGAATGTAGTGCAATGCTCACCATAAGTTCATCCTTCGATTATGGTCGGGTCAGTTTGATGTTGAATATTGCATTTTCATTCCAATTTGATGTGTTTGTGAGCTTATGTAGGTAAATAGGCTTTGTGTTACGGAGTTACAGTACCTCGGTGATCCAAGTGCAAATATCAAGCGATCAATAGGAAGTGATAGTCAAACCCTTACAACATAGGAAAAATCATATTCCAACCCTCTACATAGTCACCAAGGTGCCTAAGAGGTCTCTAAGCACCTAGGTACCCTTGCCCCAGACCTGTGCACTGTGTCCAAATTTCTGTCTGCAGGTTCCAAAATTAATATCGAGAATTTCGACACCTTTCCCAACATGTTCATCATTGTTCCAATTCAGATATATGTTGATCTAATTTTTCTTTCCTTTTCAAGTTAATCAGCTGGAAGTAAATAAAATTAAATAACTCCAAAATGTGAGGGTTTAAGGTACCTTGAAGTATGATGAATGTAAATGGACGGGTGCAAAGTGAATGAACTCACTGCAAACTTGATGAACCTGCAAGACAAGAATAACTAAGAAGAAAATGGATTAGATGATATATGTGGGGCTGCCCGATGAAGCTGCCCAAAGAAGTGTTACCTTCCTTTCATGGATTTCAACCCCTATTTGATAAAATATAATGAAATAAATGATAGATGGTTGTATATCATGTAAAAAATAGTACATGATAGAATCAAAGCGATAGAAATGGATGGAAAGCAAAGATTTAATTCAAATTAGCTTAAAACATATTTACTGATCGGTCGATGGCGACCCCAGGACTTCACACAGGGCAAGTCAATGGTGAATGGAGTGTAGACATAATAGATTTGGAACAATATGGTAGCATGATGGTAGATTTGGAAACTGGAACAAAAATAGAGTAAAAATAGACACTAGGGAAGGATCTGGAAATAGGAAGTATGTTGACATAGGGATGGGTCGACAACGACCTGGGTGGAGTGATGGTGACCTGCATAGTGGAAAACAAATTTGGAGATGAATGGATTAAATGAGGAACCAACAAGTAGGATGACTGGTAGCATAGGCTAAGGATGGAATTCTGATAGTAGTTAAACCTACAAGATGTTAGATTCTAACAGATAATAACAACGATAGCATATGATAGCATGATTAAGCACAAAATCAAAGTATACCTCCTAAAGCTTCCACAAGTGATGAAATACAATCTTTAATGTACTCCAAGAGGGTTGGCATAGTTGCAAGGATGTTCAAATTTGAAGATAAGTTCACATAGTACAAGAAAGCTCAAGTTGTGTCTCATTTTGGAAGGGGGTGAAATCAATCTTATAGGGTCGATGATGACTCGGCTGGGTCATTGCTGACTACAGAAACCATTCCTTGGATAGTAAAATCATTTATTTACTCGGGATATGGAGATTTTAGAGGTTGGGATAAGTGCTTTAAATCATGTAGGCGGGTAAGGGTTGTTTAGGGAAGTGTCATGGGTGGATAGGAGATAAAGATGGGTTAGATAAAAGCTATAAAAAGCGTAGGGATGTGGATTTAGGTGGTTAGGGATAAAAGCATCCCAAAGAAAGCCAATTAGAGGTAATTAGCTAATTAGGAGAGATGAAATATAATTAGGGGTAATTAGCTAATTTAGGTTAATTAACAAGAATTAATTAAGAATTAAAGGTGATGGGATAATAGATGGTCATTTAAATAAATGAATTGAATTAAGGGGGTCTAGCTAGGACCATGGTGAAAAATGCACACGAGCAATCAAGGGTAGCAAAACAAAAAAATTGTGTCTACAATTTGTTCCAGGATAAGCGTAAATCAGATAAGCGCCCTATCTCTCCTATTTTCTTACACGATTACATCTTTAGAGTGCTTAGCATTTGTATTTTGTTGTATATAATCATAGTAGTGAATCTGAAATTAGATTTAATAACTCTATTTTTATTAAATCAAATCTATGCAACAATGTGAGAAGGACCATGCCATGGTGGTGGAGTTTGAAATGTGTCTTAGCCATCGATATAAGGAGTAGTTTGTTTGATAAATGAATTGGTGATAACTTGTGTGGGATTGATGATGCTACAGAATAATTGAGAAGAGGAGGTGTTGGGCCAATTTTTAGAGGAGGTTGATTAGGATTTGGTGATGCAGTAGAAGACTTAGTAGGAGGAGGTAATGGAAGACAAACCTTGAGAGTTGATTTCTTAGTTGGGGTGGGTTGTATAGGTGGCACTTGCTTGAATTTTAGAGAAGGAACATTAGAAGTGATGGCATGATGCTCATTAAACATAGATGGATCAGATTTAGGAACCCAATGGGATGTAGCAATTGGAGATGAACATGTAGCATTTTGTGTAGCAAATGAAATGAGACCATAATTCTTAAGGTGGTCAATTTTTCATTTTAGAGCATAGAAATCATTGTCATTATGTCCATTAATTCGATGATAATTGTAATATGGATGACCTTGATATTTTGTAAGTAAATAAGGTAGATGGTAATGATTATATGGTAAGTTGATCAATTGGTGAGTGATAAGCTAAGGAAGAATAGCATGTTGTTTAACATTGTGATCAAACTTGAGAGGTGCGGGGAGTGGTAAGACTTGAGATTCACTGATATGAGCACATGTAGAAGACATGGAATTAGGATGAGGAGAATGAGATGTAGAAGGAGAACTAGCATGGGCTTGAGAAGCATCCTTGAGATCTTGGATTTCATCTTTGAGAGATGTAATTATGGATTCCATAGCCTAAATTTTATCTTGAAAAAGAGTGTAAAGCTTGAATGGGCTCTAAGATGGGTTGATTAGATGGGGATTAGGATAAATAGAGTCATCAAATAGATGATCAAAAACGGCACTTACTTGAGTGTTCAACGTATTGCAAGGTAAATACATAGTGTCTAGGGATTTTTGAAGAACAACCTCACAATTAGGATACATTTAAAGTAGATCATGTAAAGAAATTTGAGGAATATTAGGATCCATGAAAGAAGATTGGATAGAAGAAACAAAATGATTATCCAAGAATGTTTGAATGTGGGTTCACCAAATGATTTAACAAATATGTGTGTTTGTGTGTGCGCGCTTTTTGTAAAAGCCTAATTATAGAGTCACATATGATAAATAAATGTTAAAATATAGATTTGACACAAGTAATAAGTTAATAGGATATAAAACCTAATTGCAGGAGAGAGGAATGGACTTAGTTGATTTGCACCTTTTCTCGGCCCATCTAGATTGGAAAATACGAATATGAAGGTAATAGTGTCGCAATCGCTAAGGATAAATTTTGGAACTATTGGATAGAGCTAGACTAGGGCGTCTGGACTAGGTCAAGGGTGTTTAGGCACCACGGTCGACCTTTGGGAACTGTGATTGCGCAGGTGGTCAAAATTTGATTTTTCTTGTGTCACACAAGTGTCGTTGATGGTCACTGTTAGTTGCCTATATTTCACACCTTGATCGTTGGATGTACATGTAACCTGCAAAATAAAGATTCACCTGTAAAACCCACAATACCAAATCAAATCCAAAAATAAAGATGCAATATGGGGAGTCGAATAACCCCAATGGTCACCCAATTGAGTGAACTTACAACTAAGCATTGTACTACATCTCAGACTCCATGTAGTTCTTGTGAGTGTGTGAAAGAATCATGCCCTAGGATGCCCTTGTGCAAGTGCACTTGATAGTGGGAAGTAGTTAGATGTAACAATGTAACTAGATGTGTGGATGGAATAATGAACTTCCCCTTCCTATGTAGTGTATGTAGAAAATGTAGTCCCTTGTCCCTTGAATGGATGCTAGATGGATGCCTTTAGTGCTCTTAGATTCCTTTGGATGCAAGCTTAGGTGATGATAATAGATGTTTAGAGCTTGGTCCCTTATTTTTATCACATAGCTTTGTATTTATATGATTCCCTTGGTTGAATTTCGTAATTGACAACTGGAAGGCCGAACCATAAGAAAATAAGATTCCCAAAAGATAAAAGAAGCCCAAAAAGAGTGAGTAAGGTGGAAAGAGGTCGGGGGCACTTAGAGGGGACGAGGGCACCTAGGTGTTGGTGTCACAAGCTAGTTGTTAGTGTATGAAGTCATATAAGGTAAGCAAGTAAAGTTCGATGGGGATGTAGTGATCCATTAGGATATAAAGAAACACCACTTCATCAAAAACTAGAACTAGAAGAAAAATCAATCAAAAAGAAGAGCATAATGTTAACTTACAGAATCACCACTTTGTGCGAGTAGCGAGCTTGTGTAACCACCCAAATTTGCATAACCACCCCTCTGCATGACCAATGGTTATGTAATCGACATGGAAATTGAATAACCACCATTTTACATTCACCGGTGGTCTTGTCACTAATAGAAACAAGACCAATGGTTACGTGTGAATCGACACGGTGGTTGAATAACTGCCATTATGTGTTCACCGTGGTCCTGTCACTAATGGAAATAAAATATATATATCCACAAACAATGCAGATTTGAAGCATTTGGATTGTGTATCTTCCCTGTATGACCCTTCCATTCTCCGATTCCAAAGCACAAGAGGACATGAGAAGTAGCTATAAATACAAGAAGCGAAGGTGGATTGGGATCATCAATTCATGGGAGAAATGAGCAAGAATACTTTGGTGCTAGAATTGAATTGTATAAACAAGGTGAAAGTGTAGATCAAACAAGTAAAAAGGGTGGAAGTAACATAGTTCTCTTCTTTAAAATTCTTGTAATCTGTAATTAATTTGATTAACTAATATATATAAGTGGGAAGAAAGAACAATTTCCCTTCCCAACCGGTTTTCCCTCAAACCTGGGGTTTAGGATAAAAATATTTGAATTATTCATTCTATTTGTTGCAAGTAGTTCTAAGCACTAAGATTCATCCACTAGCTTTCGATATTTTGTCATTTTCAAATAATTGGAAATAGGAACAACATTTTTAGTCTCGTAAATTTCCAAAGCAAAGATTTACATATCATTTTGGTATCATAGCTGACATTATTATCCAATGATTGTGGTAGTCGTTCTTGTGTGATTTGTATGATAGTGACAAGGTTCAAAGGAAAATAATTATTACTTTGTGATCCATACATATCTACAAAAAAGTGGAAACAAAGGGTTAGAGATCAAATGGAAGAAGAGAACTTGGTCTGTAGAATTGAGGTACTAGAATGCACTATGGATAGGGTGTTTCAACACCAAAGGGAACTCTCAGATCTGCAAAATATGGCAGCAGTTAAGCAAGATTCCATAGACTTAGTGGTTTGAGCTTTGGCCAAAAAAATTGGCATAGGAAAGAGCCACGATGAGGAAGAAGATGTGGAAGAGTGTGAAGAAGAAACTCTAGTTGAAAGAGAGAAGGTAAAATCTGATCATGCTCCTTTTAAAGTTGAAACTAAGGTTGAGATAAAAAGATTTGAAGGAAAATTAGATGCAAAATTTCTTGATAAATGGTTAAAACAATTGGAGGTTTATTTTAGTGTACATAATGTCATTGAGGCACAAAGGATCACCTTTGCACGTCTCAAAATGGAAGGACATGCTCTGGTTTGGTGGGAAACCCATATAGCCACTTTTGAAAAGAAAAAACGACCTATTATAAGTTCTTGGAAGGGATTTAAATAATTTCTTGGGGAAAACTTTTATCCTATTGGCCATAAGACTAACCAGATGATTAAATGGTAGTATTTTAGACAAATTAGTGGTCAAAGTGTGCAGGATTACACTATGGAATTTTGGAGACAATCCATGTTGCTCAATATGGAATTGGAGGATGAGGATATTCTGACCAAGTATTTGGGAGGACTTCACACTCACCTTCAAATGAATGGCATCTCCACGAAGCCCAAGGATCTCAATGAAGCATGTGTACAAGCATATTACATAGATGATGAAAAGAAGCAAGGAGAAGTAGAGTCAAGGAAAAAGCAATCAACAAATCAGCCAAAGAAAGAGTAGGGACAAACAAGTAACAAAGGTAAATGGAAAGGTAAAGGTAAAAAGACCGCTACCACTTTGAATACTTGTAAATATCCTAAGAATTTTTGCAAGAATTATGATATCAATGGTCATACTGACATTACATGTTGGAAGCTACATCTAGAATTACATCCAAAGAACCGAACCAAGGATTCTAATAAATCCATGATAGTTGTAAAGACAGATGGGGAGGTGGAAATAGAAGATGATTCTGATGTAGATGAGAGGCTAGGATGCACGACCACCAACATGGATAGCCAAGAACAAGAGGAAGATATGAGTAAGCTATTTCATATCAAAATCCAAATCAAGAGGACTAAGGTAAATGCTTTGGTTAATATTGGATCTCAATCTAATTTGGTTTTTGATGTAGTTGTCAAGAAGCTTGGTCTTGAAACTTACAAGCATCGATATCCTTATCCTTTAGGATGGGTGAAGAAGGGTGTAGAAATGTAGGTAACAAGGAGATGTAACTTCAAGTTTGGGATAAATTTTCAATATATAGATGTACTTTGGAAGATGATGTAATTCCACTTGATGCATTTAATGCTTATTTCGGTAGTCCTTACTTATATATCAGGGATGTTATATTCATGAGAAGGGAGAACCGATACAGATGGGTCAAGAATGGAGTTAGTTACAACATCTAGGCACACCAACGTAAGTCAAAGCTTACTATGGTAAGTGCTAACCAAATAAAGAGACTAATTCAGGAAAATCATAATCAATTTTTTTACTTTTATTAAAAGATAGGAAAGACGGGGTAGAAAT
Source organism: Taxus wallichiana var. yunnanensis (assembly GCA_018340775.1). Taxonomy (NCBI): domain Eukaryota; kingdom Viridiplantae; phylum Streptophyta; class Pinopsida; order Cupressales; family Taxaceae; genus Taxus; species Taxus wallichiana. Next base: position 729,746,597 of record CM031243.1, on the reverse strand, counting down.
TTCAAATATTTCTAACAAAAGGATGAAGGATTTGGATATCATAATTTAATCTTTGCAAGAATTATTCTAGACTCCCACTAGTTACAACTAAAATGAGAGATAGAGCATGAGATTCAATTTATTACAAGAGTCCCCTCTACCAAATATCGGGTTGTATCAAAGAATCCTTGTTGGAGAATATATAGGTAAAGAAATGACTCCAAGAGCTATTAGACCAAGCGGTAATACGTCTAAGCACCTCACCATGTGATTCACCTATTGTGATGGTACCAAATAAGGATGGTTCGTGGAGAATGTGCATCGACTATCGTGATTTGAACAAGATTACCATAAAGAACAAAAATCCACTCCCATGCATAGATGACCTCTTGGATTGCTTCAACATGCAAAGTTCTTCACAAAGTTAGATCTCAAGTCTGGTTATCACCAAGTTAGGATGAAGGAGGAGGATATATGGAAGACTTCCTTCAAAATAAAACATGTTTTGTATGAGTGGTTAGTACTTCCTTTTGGTTTATGTAATGCACCCAATACATTTATGAGATTGATGAATGATGTATTGTGGGAATTCATAGATTCATGTGTCATTATATATCTAGATGATATTATGATTTTTAGTGCTACATGGGAGGAACATCTAACACATTTACAACAAGTCTTACAAGTTCTCAAGGAGAAATAATTGTTATGAAATATGAAGAAGTGTGAATTTTCCAAATAGTCACTTGTCTATCTTGGGCACGTGGTTAGAGGAGGAGAGCTACGAGTGGATCCGAAGAAGGTGGAAGCCATCACCAACAAGCTAATGCCAACGGGAGCCATAAAGAGTAGAAGTTTTGTGGGAGTAATATAGTAAATGAGGAAGTTTGTTTGGGCTTCTATGTCATTGTAACACCTCTACAAACAATGGCTACAAAGAGTAAGGGTTTTGACTAGGGTAAGGAACAAGACAAGGATTTTGAGTTATTAAAATACAAAATTAATCATGCTCTATTACTTGCTCTTCCTAATTTGCAACAACCCTTTAAAGTAGAGATAGATGTCAGTGATTATGTTATGGGAGCAAAGTGTTACTACGGGTAGGTAAGCTAATATGTTATCATTCAGAAACTTTCACTTGAAGTTAGAGGATATTCAATATATGATAAAGAGATGTATGTGTTAGTTCAAGCAATAAAGAAATGGAAATATAATTTGTTGCATAAAGAAACTATTGTGCACACCGACCAAAAATCTCTCCAGTATTTGCAAGAACAATCTAAATTGCAACAGGCAATGCACTACAAGTGGATGGGATTCCTTCAGCAGTTTCATTTGGTGATCAAGTATAAGAAGGGTAACATTAATTTGGTGGTGGACATGTTGTCTAGGATGCCTACGCAAGAGAAAATCTCTAGTTTAGCCACTATATCTCATTTTTAGCCCTTCATGAAGGAAGCTTACGTGGAGGCATTGATGTAATTTATGTGAAATATCCCTTATGGGATACCACTTAAAAATGCATAAAATATTGAAAACTTGTAGCCACATAAAATACCGATTTTACCATATTTTTATAGTAAGGATAACGAACTAAATAAAATCTATATCTACCTAAATATTCATTCGAATTGCTTGAAAAATTGAAGAGGGCTTGATATTATTATAAAGGACATAATAACACTGTTTTTGGATTTTTACATAAATTAAAATGCTACTGAAAAAAGCACAACAAACTGCCCTGGCATAAATGGAAACTTCAGAGGCTCGTAATTCTCCAAATACCAGAGCAGAAATTAAGTGTCTTTGGTAATAAAATTAACAGATAAAGGAAATAATATTTCCACCTTCAAATCTGGGAATGGCCGACTAGAAAACCCTCCAAATAAAGGCTGCACCTTCAGATCTGAAAATGGCCATCTAGAAAACCCCCAAATAAAGGCTGCAAGTCGCCTTGCTTGGAATGGGGTCAAAAAATGATGGAGGCGCTTCAACGTGATGCCACGCCCAGTCCAAATGGTTTCCATGAATCTAATTTGGAGCCCCTCTTCTTATCTTCCCCAAATTCCCCAAGACCCTCGAGATCCTTCCTCTGAAACCTTTGTTAATGCCTCTACCACATGGCCCTAAAAGTGGCTCCAAAATGACAGACTAGGGTAGATCTCTCACTACCGAAGAATGCCCTACTAGCTAGGGATGGGTCTCTCACCACCGAAGCTAGGGTCCTGTGGGATTTGACTCCACAAGTCTGTAGATGCGCAACAACAGCAACTGCACGAGAAGGGGTCAATAAAATGTATATCAAAAGTGTCTTTCCTTACTCTCCCCGCTCCTTATATACTTCTCCTCGGCAAATGAGCCCCAATAACCCTAGGCACATTTCATTCCATGGAGGGGCCAATAAAATGAAAGTAACTAAAGTTAATTTTTCCCTTTTAAGTCGCCATGGTCCAAAAGTGACCCCAAGCATAAAACGTGGATATTAGTACCATGCGGCCCCTTCACAATAGCCCCCAGCGTCCACAACCCCTTGGGTATGACCTGGATTGGACTCGACTTGACCCTTAGGCCTTTGGTGTAGAAAAAGGGGACATTACAATCCTCCCTTCCCAAGAAATTTTTGACCCCAAGCATTATCCTATCATTCTTCAGAGGTTGAATATCACGCCGCAAGTTTCTCCACCTCGCCTGCCCGCAGCTTAATCGATGATCGGTGTGATGCAAAGTAACCAAGACACCCCATGTAGTGAGCATGCTCTCCATGTTGTCCGGAGAACAATGTTTCTCCTAAGGTAGTATGATGCCCACACCGAATCTCCCCGTACCTACATAAAAGTGTCAATTTGTCCAATCCTGCTCCAGATGTAACACTATCATCATGTGATCACTCACTGCCTCTCTAATCGACTCCTGCGTATGAAAGTTCACTATGGATCCCGTAGAGTCCCCCCGAATCCACCTCCGTGAAACAACTTTGTATATGCGCAAATGGTGCTAACTCTCCCACATGACCTACACTCGTGTGAGAGTAAGGCTCCTCATAATGTATCTCAATGTGTCCCGTGGAGGAAATGTCCCAAGACTCCAATAGACAGTCAACCGGAAATATCGACTCCACATAGTCCACCTTCTCGCACCGAATATGAACCTACTGAATAACCATGAGTCAATTTTGTCTCTCCATTGACTAACATGTGGGTGAAATGCTCACCGGGCATAGAAGTAGTAAAATACATAGGAGTGTTACCCAATGTTGATTTAAAAAATGATGAACTTGTAGGCTTTGACTTGTCACAGTGACAAACCATATATGCCTATATAAAGTTGGGGATATCCTCCCTCAACCTATGCCATATGAACCTCTCTGACATGAACCTATAGGTCTCATTGCAACTCAAATGCCCAGTCACGGAAGGACAATGCACATGTCACAATATCTCCATCCTCAACCATGAATCTAACACAAGGCTCAATCTTCCCTGATAGAAGATCATCTCATCCTCAAATCTGTAGTTTGTCATCCTGTATGTGACCATCCAAAATCTCACCAGTGTGTCGATTCTTGGAGTACTCAACAAATAAATGAGGTCTCCAGTCTACCAAAACTTCATATAACCAGCATAATGATAAGCTCAGATGATCTGAACTTGTAATCCCAATCTCAGTAACAGTCTCATGTGTAACATTGTTGGCCACACCTACATCCATCATACTCCACATTGATCCACAATAATAAAAATCCTCACCATGTCGGATCATCCTCTCCATCCCCTCAGCTGTAACCATCCTTGGTGCTCCTATGCAGATACTCCCCTCAAAATCACATTCCTGCCCTCGACTTAAACTTCAGCTCTATCGTCTGAAAGTTAGTCCGAAACTCACCAAGAGAGTGAAGCCACTACACTCCTAGTGCTATGTTGGTCACTCCCATTCCAACAATGTGGAAATCATTGGTAACTGTATAGTTACCCATCATGATGCTCACTTGGGAACCCGTTGTGTGCACCTCAAAGACTCTCCATTGGCTACAACCCCATTGAGGCCCTCAAAATCCTTTGTCTGTAGTCCTTGCCTCTCAACCAATGAGGCATCAATACAGTTGTGGGTTGCCCCACTATCAATGAGTACCCCAACATGTTGACCCTGCATAACTCCTCTAATCCTAAATGCCTTGTACATCAGAGTACTAGGTAATGCAACTATAATCTCCTGAGGAAAATTCTTCTCCTCCTGCCCGCATCAGCACTATCCAACGCAACCCCATCTCCATCATCCATCTTGCAAGTCTCTAAATCCTCACCTTTATCACCCTTGCTCTCCTCAAAAGCTTCAATAAATTGAGCATTCCTCTCTGCCTCTGCAATCATGTCCTATAATCCAAGGTGTGTGGTAATCAAAACATAGTTTCTTTCACATCAATTCATCTCTGTGTTCTTGGGAAATGATTGGCTTTTTAACCACCTCCTGCCTCGGTGGAGGCTCCCTCTACTGATGTTCATCTGATCCAGATGGAGGTTCCCTTTGCTGAGCATGAGTTGGAGCCCTCATCTTTGGAGTGGATAACTCCAAGTCCCAAGCTTTCCTAATAGCCCCAAAAAGAAGAAGGTTCAAATGCCTTCACAAATCCAAAGTGAAAACATCACAAACTTGCTATGAATAGCGAAATCAAACTCCTCTCTGGTGACATCAGGTACCATGACTGATAATCTCTTAAAATCTATGATGTATTTATCCAGGGACCGATTTGTCTCAAATGAGTCCATTCCACAGAAATACCCGTCAAGGTCCCTCCTATCGAATCTACTCCCACACTTCTCTGCGTGAATTCTACATAAGTAGTAATGTGTATGTGTCCCTGTGTAATCAACCCATGATGCCACCAATCATGAGTGTCTCCCTCAAGATGTAATCTTGCAAACTTAATTGCATCTTCCTCGTGCGCCAGGATTCGAGTCGTTGTATGTCTTCAACTCCGATCCCAAGACTCGTGCAAGACACTTCTTAGAACCAACGAAGTGTGGAATGGAAATCTGTCTAATCTCTTTTGTAACTCTGGTACCTATTTCTGATGATCTCTCTTGGATCTACTGCCAATCTTCCTTTTGCCATATTCCTGGGATGGCATGTTGTTACGAATGCGCTCACTCAAGGTCTTGTTCCTCTCCCAACAAGTCTCCTCATCCAAAATATCTACTGGTTGTTGTACCTGTGAAACTTTCGATCCTTCAAGAAAGAAGGTTCGTGAAACCCCAAAGGCCTGGTAGAAGAATGGGGAGGTTGCTTCCCTGAATGTCCACTCTCACCTCTTTGACCCTGTTGTCCCATATTGTTATTGTCTCCTCTCATTATGACTGCTGTTATACACAGTCCAAAGTCAAAGATGATTAAAAATATTCTCTTGCCCCTTTTAGCAATCATAGAACCCATGCTAGTACCTTGAGAAGTACTCTCCCTTCTTGCACCGGAGTCTCCAATGAATAAATCATGCTTACCAACACTTGTAATCCCAAAGACACATTTGAATTCCTTTTTTTGCTTATGAAATTAGTCACAGAAGTTTTCAAAATCAGAATTGATAGTTTTGGATAATTGCCACATATTACCAGGATCCCATAGCTTATAATGCCCATGAGCCCTTGTATCTATTAAGTGAGCTAAAACTTGCCACCATATATCATCCACCAGATGCTCATATACACATAGTTGGAGCAATGGTCCAACAAACTCCATGATGAAGACTTCGTCATCTACCATACCATGCATCTCATGATGGAAGTAAATTGGAATAGGCGATAATAAATAAGACACATTAGTGTGCTCTTCATACCTTTCAAGGACATAAATGTCCTCGCGTGTTCAAGATAGACATATGTTGAGCTGCCCCCAACATTGTTGCCTGAGTGCCTATTGAAAGTATCTCGAAATCTGATCAACAGTCGTTGGTTTGGAAATTACAGTAGGCTGCAATTTTACAAAAGTGTCCATGTGAGGCTCCTCCTCATGTGTCATCTACTCCATAGAGTCTTCTTTCATGGGTGTAGACTTCCTCACATCACTTGCCCTCATCGTTTCCTCAAACTCTTGTATGTGTTGTCTTGCTTGAGTCGCTATCAACCTAGTAGCTCTAGCTCTGTTATTCCCTTCCTCACACTTTTTAAGAGTTTCCATTACATCCTCCTTGCTTGCATAAACAAGTTTCTTCTCTTAAGATGGAATAATTTCTCTAACAAGCAAAGTTTCACTAATGCAATTATTTTTCTCAATGGAAATCATACCCTTTTGTTTAGAAGCTTCTTCTACAAACGAGTTCTTTTGTGATTCAGGTACCGACATATGATGACCTCATTTGGGCTTGCTACCAATCTTCATCATGTAATAATCTGGAAATGGCATATTATCTCTGAAACCCCTACTCAAATATTGGTACTTCCTCCAACAAGAATCCTCATCAATCACCTCTATTGGCCGCCCTTTATCACTGTTCTCACCATGTTCCTTATTGTCCCTAGATCTACTTTGATTCAAATTCTGAGTGAGCTGACTCAAATAAAGGTTAGTGGCTTCCTGTTGTTTCACCATGTTGGTGAACATTTCCTTCATAAAACCCCCTTTGAGATCTTTCCAAACTACCATATTTAACCAACACAGGCTGGAGGAACAACTCGCTCTGATACCACTGAAATATCCCTTATGGGATACCACTTAAAAATGCACAAAATATTGAAAACTTGCAGCCACATAAAATATTGATTTTACCAGATTTTTACAATAAGGACAGATGACTAAATAAAATCTATATCTCCCTAAATATTCATTCAAATTACTTGAAAACTTGAAGAGGGCTTGATATTATTATAAAGGACATAATAACACTGTTTTTGGAGTTTTACATAAATTAAAATGCTGCCAGAAAAAGCACAACGTGCCCTAGACAACTGGAAACTTCAGAGGCTCGTAACTCTCCAAATACCGGAGCAGAAATTAAGGGTCTTTGGTAATAACATTAACAGATAAAGGAAATAATATTTCCACCTTCAGATCTGGGAATGGCCGACTGGAAAACCCTCCAAATAAAGGCTGCACCTTTATATCTGGAAAATGGTCGTCTGAAAACCCCCAAATAAAGGTTGCAAGTTGCCTCACTTTGGATGGAGGCACTTTCAACGTGCTGCCACGCCCAACCCAAATGGTTGTTGTGAATCTGATCTGGAGCCCCTCTGCTTATCTTCCCCAAATGCCCCCAAGACCCTCAAGATCCTTCCTCTGAAACCTCTGTTAATGCCTCTGCCGCACGGCCCTGAAAGCGGCTCCAAAATGACATACTAGGGTAGATCTCTCACTACCGAAGAATGCCCTACTAGCTAGGGATGGGTCTCTCACCACCGAAGCTAGGGTCCCTGTGGGATTTGACTCCACAAGTTGTAGATGCGCAACAAAAACAACTGCACATGAGAAGGGGTCAATAAAATGTATATCAAAAGTGTCTTTCCTTACTCTCCCTGCTCCTTATATACTTCTCCTTGGAAAACGAGCCCCAATAACCCTAGGCGCATTTCATTCCATGGAGGGGCCAATAAAATGAAAGTAACTAAAGTTACTTTTTCCCTTTTAAGTCGTCATGGTCCAAAAGTGACCCCCAAGCGCAAAACATGGATATTAGTACCATGCGGCCCCTTCACAATAGCCCCCAACATCCACAGCCCCTTGGGTATGACCCACTTGGACTCGACTTGACCCTTAGGCCTTTGGCATAGAAAAAGGGGACATTACATTATGCTCTCTATTGTGTGATCAAAACACCATTGATGGATCTATAAACTCATAATTCATTCATAGCAATTACAGATATTTAACAAACTCAAACTCCACGATTTTTTTTTATATATAAGAAAATACCTTTTACCGGAGCTATGAATAGGGGTTCTTGGGTCCCCTCCCTTACATTACATAGTATATTACTATATCGAAATCTACAAGATGACTGGAGTATGAAACAGTAAGAGAGAGCCACCTGAAACAAAAACATCAAAATATCTAGATAGACTATACAAGTTATATGCTAGGGCTTAATCTCATAGTTCAATCACTTCCTCCTTCACATGTTTCTTTGAATCTACTGCAACCTCTACACCCCTCTTGTGAGAACTGAACCGATGACCCACATCACCAGCCTAGCGGACTTTAGCGAGAAATTGTAGGAGAATATACACTCATTTTTGAGTTGACAACATGTGGGGACACATGACCAATAGTCGTGGCGAGAGCTTCTAGAGCGGGGAAATGAATGAAGCTTCATAACCCTTCATGCGAAATTTTTGGTGAAGAGTTGCATCAAAGTTCCATAGAGCCTTATTTTGTATTTCTAACTCAGACACATATTCTCTCACAACCATATTCAAACCCCCATCCTCTACTACCTGCAGGAAGCACGTGGGCATGAGGAAATTCCAAACTTCTTCTTCTAGCCCTATCACGTGCCTAGGGAGAATGAAATGGAGTGTGATCAACACAGTTTCTTCCTTGTTTCCTCCAATGAACAAAAATGGGAAACAAATACCGAAGCTATCTCAACATTCACTCTTGTGCGGCCGCTACCCTAGATATAACTATTGCCCAAAATGTGTTCAATTGCATTACCCACTCGAGCCTAAAGCAATTGAAAAATTTTTCTCATATGGGTAGGAGAAATTGGGCCATAAAAGGCCATCTCCCTCAATTCCCCTCTTAAAAAAAGGCTTGGAAAGGGCACGGTAGCCATGGAAGAACAAAAAAGCAGACCACCTACAAAACGAAGACAACAAAGAGAGAATGGCATGTGAAATGAAGGGCTCGAGATCACATTAAAGAAGGTCTCTCGCATGCCAAGTCCTTTCGAATTACTCATGTATTAATCCGTGTCACTTTCCAAAATGACGACAAGAGCATGCCACTTTAGTTTATCATTAGATATGTTGATGTCTTCCTCCTGTTCCACCCCACAATTTTCCAAATAATCCACTGTTGAGTTGGCCTCACAGTAGACATGGCCGATATTCCAAGTTTCCAACTTGGCGAGCCAATATAAAGCATTAGAGATATAGAAATCTAGGGTCCAATTAGAAGTCTTACCATATATGATGGCCTGAATGATTATTTGTGAGTCTCCCTCAATTAGGAGATGAGAGCAACCACAATCCACTACCCTTTTTATGCCAAAAAGAAGAGCTTGGCCTCCGCTTGATTACTTGTTATATCTTAAAGATGAAAATATACAACGCCTATCATTTTGCCAAACTCATTTTGAATGATGCACCCCACCCTCAAAATCCCGAGATTCCCTTTGGAAGCCCCATCGAAGTTTACTTTGCAAAAACCAAGGGGGTGGTGACCATCTAATATGTCTTCTCTGATTCTTCTTTTCCATTTCAGATTTACATTGCTTTAGAATGGAACCAGGAGGGGGAAGATTAATGAGAGGCCATGCCTTCCTGATTGAAGCATCCCATCTGGATAATTTTACAAGGTTATTATAGCAAGAGCTTACATTCTCTATAATAACCACTTCCAATTTTCAGATCACTACCCGAACATCCGAGAAGGTGTCACTGAAGAGACGAAGGTTCCTCTCCCACCAAATGTGCCAAATGAGAAGAAAAGGGTTGCATATACAAATCGAGCTGAGGGGGTGATTTTTCTTTAAAATTGGCCAAGATTCTAATACATTTTTTATTGTGGCTCTCGATTTCCGTGCCAAGTTTAATTTTTGACACAACCATGACCAACATTAGGAGGTAACAGAATAGTGCAACATCAAGTGATCTATATCTTCTTCTTCTTTTTCATAAAGCAAGCACCGGGATGGCCCCTGATAACCCCATTTTCTTCTCCTGAGTTGAGTGAGGATTTTCCCTTTGTAAATGACCCAACATAAGGCTCCAAATTTTGAAAGACAATTAGAATCCCAACATCCCATCCATGAAATGGAACCTCTACATTCCCGAAAAGTGATGAGCTTGTAGCCTTGATTTTATCATGTAATGTCCCGATTTGTTTCCAAGCCAAAGGACTTGATCATCAAAATTGGAGAAGTTGGCTCTACACGTACTAAGAATATTTTTGAAAAGAACTTTGGAGGCTTATGGTACATCTAAATATTCCACATCTTTCTAGGAAAAGGTGGGGGTACCATCTTCCATTTGATGGTCGTAATCTACAACCCGATCCCCCATGTTGGTTTGGTTGTCAATCTGATTGGCTCTAAACCTAGAGTATTCTAAAGGGCATGGAGTTCATTCCAAGAGCCTTCCCAAAATTTTATTGATGCTCCATTACCTATTTTCCAAGAGGTGAGAGTAGAAAATACCTTCCTACGGAAAATGAAGTTCCACATATGAAACCCTCTAGCGGTTCTTGGCTTGTTATGATGCTCTTCGATTTGCACGAGGGAAGATATTTTTGAATCATATTTTTGTTGAGTAGACTGGATGGGCGGGAGAGCAAATATCATATGTGTTTTTCTCTGAGAGCAATATTTTGAATGCCCAAATCCAAAATACCCACACCTCCCACTGCTTTGGGTAACTTGGCCTCCTCCCATTTGATTAGATGAAGCTTTCTCTTTATGTCGATCCTTGCCACATGAAGGTTCTAAGAATTTTATCTATTTTATGGAGAATTGCTTTAGGCATTCTCATGACCGATAACATATAGATTGGGAGGGCACGAGGACAGATCGATGAGTTAAATTCTACTAGCAAAGGTAAGCCACTTACCTTTCCATGCAATCAATTTTTGCTCAAAAGATAAGATAAGGTATTTCCACAAGGAACATTTCCCAACACCCATGATAGGGGAATGCCTAAGTATTTTTAGGGAGAGAGCCCACCGAAAAATTCAAGAATTTGTTTGATTTTCCTTTAAATCCCGGGGAGGAATTGAAAAAGAAGATCAAAGACTTGGGAAGACTTATTACCTAACCCGTGGCGAATGAATAAAGATTGAGAATGCTTCCTAACTCTCTTTCCTCACCACTAAAGTTACACCAAAGAGGAATGTATCATCCACAAATTTTTGGTGGGAGAGAGAATCTACCCCACCAACTATGGAAAGACCTTTCGGCACCTTTCCTAGATTACATTGGACAATGCTCCACTAAGGGAATCGCCACTAGGAGGAAAAGAAAGGAAGAAAGGGGATCTCCTTAGCTAATCCCCCTATTGCCTAAGAAACATCCTTTTGTTGAACCATTTACCAAAATAGAAAATCTTGGGAAGAAATGCAATGGAAGATCCAATTGCAAAGGTCCATGTTAAAGCCCAATTTCAATGTGACTTGAATAAGGAAGCGCTAACTCAACCTATCATAGGATTTTCTGAAATCCATTTTGAGCAACATACTGGGGTGATGATTCTAATTCAAATCTTGTCTGCAACCCATATTTAATTACAAAAAACAAGATTTTGCTTGCATAACTTTATTAATATGAAATCAAGCATTATAAACAAATGAGAGAGCTACAATATTTATAGATATTGGACAGCTTCTATCTCATCCACAATATATGGAAGCAAATCACCTAATCTGAGCAAATATGTAGAAATAGCATATTGCCCCTAACTGCCCCTATTGCCCCTCATGGAAATCATCTGGGAACAAAATATGCAAGATAGAACATGATCCCACAAACATTGGGATGAGAACATTATCACTTAGTTAACTAACAACTAAGGATAACTAATACCTATTGACATAATTTTAAAGTATTTAAATTAAATACTTTAACTTATTACATTTATTCAAATATCAACTAATGATGAATTAAGATAAGTTTTATTCCTAAAGCAACAAAGAGTGCATTAATTCATGAGATAGTATGATACCGTTGAAGATCCAATGCCCAATCAAGAAGCCACTGTGTTTTTGGATATTATAGTCTCAAGGAGCATTCTCGAGTCGAAGAGAAATTGCCTTAGAGATGATCTTGTATGTTGTGTTACTCGGAGAGATAGGATGAAAATCATCCAAAGATTCTGTTGGAAATTTATTAGGAAACATACAAATGAAAGTATGATTCAGAGCTCTAGAATTTTACTTGGTGGATCTGGATTCTACAATTGCCTCCCAAACATCTGAACAAACAATTTCCCTTAATTATTGAAAGAAGGTTGTGGGAAATTCATCTTGGCCGGTGTGATTTATCCCACTCTATGGAGAAGAATACTTGCTTTGATTTCCTCCATCGATAAAGGGGCTAAAAGTTTGGAATTCCAAGCTTCATTGACCAATTTCGACACCAAGGACAACATGGTACTTTGAGAATCATGATGGGAATGGGTATCATCGCCAGCAGTCTGAAAAAAATTAAATTGAGGCCTCTTTGATTCCTTTTTACTCCGTGATCCAATCACCATTAAGCAAATTCGCTTCAAAATATAACTGGAACTTCTTCTTGCCTTGAGGGGTGAATGGAAGAATTTTGTGTTTTTATCCCTTCCTTTAGCTGTGGTTCTCTAGAATTTTGTTTCCAAAATATTTCTTCTCTTAGGAGAAGCTCCCCTAGTTCGACATCAAAGATTTTTCTTTCATATATTCATCCTGACCCATACCATTTCTGAAAATGACTTCATTCAACTCTTTAATATCTATCTCCACTCTATTTTTTTCCATGAAAATGTTTTTGAAATAGCTTTTATTCCAAGTTAGTAGCTTACCTTTCAATTTGGATAACTTCTGGGAAAGGATAAACATTTTAGTTCCTTTGAAATGAAAGTAGGTCCACGAGAATTTGACCAAATCATAGAGAGATGGGTCTCTTAACCACATTAATTTGAATTTGAAGGGGGATTTCCTTGGGGGAAGTCAAAGGAAATATGCAAGGAAATGGGAAAATGATTTGAACCTAAAATAAGTAGCACAACACCTTCCAAAATGATGTTGTGTTGAAGTCAACTCCCATTTGCTATAAATTTGTCTAGTCTTTGCATCCTGCTTGATCAATCTTATGTTTGTCCATGTGAACCAACCTTGTTTAGGTTCTAGGTCCACCAAGGTAGCATTATGAATGAAGGAACATAAATCATTTTTTGATTGAGGGTTTATTGAAATGACTCCACTCTTGTCTATGTCGAAGTTATAGCATTAAAATCTCCAACAAACAAGATTAGTGCATCATTGAATACTTCCACATCTCTGGATAGGGCAGACCATAAATTCCTTTTGGCTATCAAATTATTAGGGGTGTAAACATTACAAAGGAGGAATGAGACGTCCGAGTGAAGCACCTAAACATGACACCATTGAAAATGATTGATATCCTTGATAGGGGTTATAGTTGCCTTATGTGATCTCTAAAATATCATTGAACCCCGTAAGCTCTGTGGCAATCTACAAAGAGCCCTTGTCAACCCTTTAATTTGGATAGCACACATCCCCTAACTTCGACTAAATTCATCTTGGTCTCTTGAAAGAAAAAAATATCTTCCTCTTGCTCTAGTATGCGTGCTTAACTAAGTGTTGTTCGTTAGGGACGTCGACACCCCTAACATCCCAAGAAAGGATTTTCATTGTTCCTTCAGAGAGACTTTCCCTCCCTACTTAATTTTGAAAAAAATTACTGATTTGAATCTGCTTACCTTCAAAGGTGGTTTCTTTGTTAGTTTCACCTCATTGTTGGTTCTTCCCACCGGTGCGGACGAACCCGAATTGGGACCTTAGATAATCCAAGAGTAACAACTAAAGAAAAATCCATAAATTAGGCTATTTATGGGAAGTGCCCCATTGTCTATCCTCACTTGTTCTTTTGGAAGAGAAGCGTGGGGATAATTAGGTAGATCTTCCTTGTCTTGAACCCAATTTTCCAGATCAGCCAAAGTTTCACCTTGACCCGCTTGGACTCCTTGTTGCATAATGTTATACAATCTAATTGATTCATCTGCAATCACCATGGTATCCTCGAAGAAGGATCTTGGAATGAGACAAATAGCTTCCTTTAGGGGTAGATCCCGAATAGGGGCAAGAGATGTCTACTTCCCGAAGACCCACTTTGTATCAACCTTGGGAATCCATTTTGAACTAAATGGCTTTGAGGGTGCTTTGCACTCAATCAGTAGAGGACCGGTTTGACCACATTTGAAACATTTCTGAGAAATATTTTTCATATTTCACTGTTTGAATCCAAGTGCCTCGGGGCCCTAGATTGTGATTGACTCGTAAAGGCTTGGATGGATCGAAAGCTATGCATACTCTAGCGAAAGGCAATGAGGAAGCCTTCTAGGGTTTCGGTATCAATCTGATGACTTGGCCCAGACTGTCACAAATTTTGGATAAAATCTTGGGGTTCTAATATTCTATAGGCAAAGTGTAAAGGAAAATCCATGCTTGATGGACTTTAGATTCTACCTTGAGTGGAACCTAAGAGTGGAGGAGGAAACCCTATTTTGAAAGAAAAAAAAGTCTTCCTATTTAAAACTTATGTCTATTTGGTTTCACTGCTAGAAAGGATCAAGAAGAAACCTCGGCTAAGAAATGAACTCGTAAGCCTTAACCCCATTACTTTTCACACCAAGATGTGATTTCACCTATAGAGAGCCACTTCCTCATGAATTTGGTGATGACTGCTCTACTTCTGAATAGATTGACTTAGCCTTCTAGCCCAACCTCCTCTACGATCTCCACTATACTATCTTGAGCCGAAGTGGGTGGTAAAAATTCCTCAAAGGGAGATTCTAGACCCTCCCAAGCTTTTTCAATAGAGGTGTGATGTGAGGAAGAGGCTTTATCTGAATATATAGAGTGATGAATTTCCTTCTACCTGGGATTGAGATTTGTAGAAATCCCTAGGCCTTAGACATCTTGAGCGGGCCGATCCCGATTATTCGAAGTTGAAGAGGAATGAGAGCTTCCGAAAGGAAGACGATAATGAGCTAACAAACTTGGGTTCTTTACTCAACTTTTGAAAATTCAAATTTTTGATCGTCTTTTGGTGGGAGCCTTACATTTTGTTATCTTGTCGATGTCCACCTATAATGGCTTCTCCACCCCACTAAAATCTGATTTGCGTCGAAATTGGGCATTCTCTGCCTGATCCGAAAAGGGGTATGTGTACCATCTATTCTACCTCCTACCAGTGGCCATTGATCGAAGTGACTCTAAGTTGAAGCATTTATGCCCCATTTTTCCATCCTCTTACCCCCAAAATTTCACACTTTTTTGCTATGCGACCATCTATAATGAGCTCCCACACAAATATTATTATTATTGTAGCATCAACCACCATATCTCCTCGATTCAAATGACTCTATTATTTAGGAGTGGAGGAATAACAAATCTCTTGACAAATTTTGTTTCCTTGTGAAACTAATTTTCTGAATAGTTTTAAATATAAACAAACACCATAATAAAACAATACTAATTTTTATTATTCTAACTTACTAACCACCCACTTTTCACCCTATTTACTTTCACCATTAACATTTACATTTTACAATGCATAAATATAAAACCATATGATAAGCACTAAACCATAGAATTCCTAACATTCCCCCTTAGTGTGATCATGGGAAAACACGCATGTGTACTACAACTATCGCTTCCATGTTGCTCATGATCTGATGGTTTCTAGAACAATAACAACAACCTCTTGATGGTTTTCCAAATGGTCAACCAATAACCACACCAAAGATAGTTTTCCCAATGGATTACTAACAACCGCAACTTTAGATAGTTTTTCTAGTGGATTACTAGCTGTTGTAGGTATTTTCTCATTCGATTTAAAGAAAGATAAATAACTCAGAAAATGGAGGGTTTATTGTATTGTTATCCATATTTCACCCCCCCGGGCAAAGTATTGGATCAGCCACAATCTCGCAAAGAAAGAACCAAAGAAAACACATTTAAATCTTTCAAACAAGTCGTAGAAGGACTCAACAATGGAGTGGCGGGGCTTGCGAAAGACTAAATGACCCTATGTAAGAAGAAAGAGAAGAAATGACTCTATCGAGTGAATCATGTCTTAAATATATTTAATAGGTTACATGTGGGCTCGGAAATAAAATAGCAAGGTCGGAGAAGGAGGAGACAGTGTCAAAAGAATCCAGGAGCAAGAAAGAGAAGAAACGGTGAAGATCCAAAGTCTTTGGGCTCAAAACAGTTCAGAACGAGTCCAAAAATCGACTAAGTATAGAGGAGATAATGGAGAGAGGCACGTGTCAGCATGGTGCTTCTCCAAAGTTGAATCTAAAAAGAGAAGCTCAAACGAGTGTCAAGCTTCCACGCATCTAGAGCCCCAACAGTTGCACGGCCGTTGAAAAGTCTTTGACTCGGCGGAAGGGGCCAAGTGTCGACTCAGCGCGATTCCAAAATGGGAGCCCAAGGAAAAAAATCAAACTTGCACCATCCCTCCATGTAGTAAGCGGTCAACAGAGGTCAAAATGTAGAAAGGGCGGAGCCTTAAAAAACGCTATGTATAGAAGTCTTTGGCGCAGAGACGCCACGAGTCCAAGCGGCGCATATCCAAGGGTAAATCCAAAAGTAGAGGCTCAAACAAGTGCTAGCTCGCCACGCAGTCCAAGGTCTGAAAAGGTAAGAGGGAGGTCATTGAAAGGTCCAAAGACCTACGGAGGCTTCCAACTGTCAACCCAACGCTCCTTCAAAGGAAAATCTTGAACGGGATTTTAAGCGAGTGCGGAGCCTCCACACGTCCAATCTCAAAAAGGGACAGATTCAGATTGAATAGTCAATGCATGATGGCAGGCCAACAGAGAGTGCCAAGTTTCCAAACAATGCTAGTTCAAGAGTAAGATTGAAAAGGGGTTTCCAAGCAAGCGCAAGCCACCATGTGTCCCCGGTCAGATATATGACCCCGTCGAGCAAAGGACTTAGGCTAAAAACATAAGGAAATTCAAGTGCTCATGGAGGTGTCCACATGTCAGTCTAGTGCTATTTCAAGAGTGAAGGGTAGGGGCCAAATCTCCAAGGTGCATGATGCCGCCACGTGGACCCTACAGGGGTAGACTCTTTAAATATTGCGCCACGCAACCCTAATATTAAAATGGCCATATCTTTCAACTGAAGAATTAGATTTGTGCGAGAGATGACTTTCTGGAAAGGTCTCGACACCCTCTATGCCTTGGGAACATAAAATATCATTTTGGGAAGGCTCTAGTAGGTGAAAATGGGGAAAATATTCTAGGAAATTAACACAGAATCTGATCTCTTCAAATACTAGATCTGATTTGATTTGATCCACCGAAGAACCAAAAGCAACATATTATGGGCAGATTTACAAAAGGCATTGATATTCATTGGTTGAGCTTTCAAAATGGGATTTAATGCATATCTCAAGGTGGTTGGTCATTGTAAATGGTTGGTCGTTGTTTCTTTTCTCGCCCTCTCTCCCTTTCTTCCTTAGGGTCAAATGCAGAGTCTAAGCCTCCTCTCATGGCTTTATAATGGTGTTTTATTGCCTCTTACCCACTAACGATGTACTATGTAACATTTTGGAGCAATAGAATTTGTTTCGTGATGCATCTGTCCATCCTTGGCTCATTTTATTGTCTCTTCTTACCTCTCATCGTTACAGGGTATATTGTGCATATTTTGATGTTTGTTGCAGTCCTGAGAGTTGTGTTTAATGGGTTTCAAGTGATGTTATGTGTGAAATCTATCTCTGGTCTGTGGTGTGTTCTGTCCACCCTCTCCTCTGCTCACCTCTCTCTGTTTCAGGCAGTTGGGTCTGTGATCATCCACTTCCTTTTCTAGTGTATCACCACTTAGTGTAGGCTCTTTCACCCTCTCTCTCTCTGTCCCCTTGGAATGGTTAGATTAGGATAGAATAGGTTCTTCCTACACTGGAGTAGCTTGTGAAAGGTAGTTTAGGAAGAGGAACCAACTTTCTCTGGAGATTTTTCCTTTTACAAAGTCCCACACTTTGGGGAAAACTCAATGTTATGTGAATCACACCAAATGACTCTGCCTTAGAAAAGCATATCTGACAACTCATTTCGGGGTGATGTGATTTTACACTAATAGTTTTGGCATGCCCGGTGGGACACTGAGGTTAGATCTTCCATCTTTCCAAGGTGTCTCATTACAACAACAAATCATAAGCTCTTTGTGTGATCGCACTAACAGCTTTTAGCACGGTGGGATAGGTCTCAAGCACCTTACCACTTCATATTAGCATGTTGATGTGGGACCGGATACTTTTAAATACCCTTTTGGGTTGGTTGAAAAAACTACTACAAATTAAATAAATAAAATACACAACATTTGATCTTGATTTATTTAATTTAACTCGCTCTGTTACCATGTTAGAATTTGAGGATTCTAATAAATATGGATTTAATTAACTTATATATTACATAATGTTACAATAAATATTTAAATAAAGATTATATCATAACATAAGTAAATAAAGAAATGCTTACAAGAAAATAAATAACACAGGTGACATATATTTATAGTGGAAAACCCCAATAGGGTAAAAACCACTTTGAAAATAACCTTTTACTTCAGAGAACTTATTTTTACATCTAATAAGATTACCTCCTCCTTTGAAACCCTATTTACTAAGGGTAAAACCAAATCACTTGATTTGCACACCTTTGATATATTTCCGAATATATCAAATGAGGACCTAAAGTGCTTTTATATAAGGTGATTGGGTATGCCTCCCGACCCACCTTTTCAACCTAAAATGGTTGACACATACACCTAGGTTTATAATACTTAATATTAGAAATATAATCATTTCATGATATTAAATATTTAACCTAAAGTGTATACCTAGGTTAGCATATTTAATAATAGAAATAGAAATATTTCTATTATTAAATATGATAACCTATATATTAGTGATGGACCCATCTTAATTAAGGGTTGGCGCTTGACCACTTAATCATTATGTTCCAACAGGTCATCCTTTTGAGGCACTTTCAAGCACATCTAGCGACTCCATCTAGTCAATAACCCATCCTCTGAGTTGCAGACCTTTTCCATCCATTTCCATTCATTTTCTTCTTCCATCTCTTCCATTTTCTTCCCCATTCCATGAAGTTGTGCAATCATGACTTCATTTCCTTCATGGAACTCACACTTACAAAGAATAATGCAGTTCACCTCCAATGCATTTTCCAACTCCTCCAGATCAACACTATGATCAGATCCAAAGTAATTGTGCCTACCCCTATGAGTAGGGTCAAAGTCAGTTTGGCCATGGAGCTTATCATGAGCAAGGGTATGCATATAATGACAACAGTCAAATGGAGGATGTTGTTTTTTTGGAGAAGATTCAAATAATGGAGGCTAGCATGGTGCAATCCAGGCGTAGCACAAATGAAGGCATTTAAGATTGGTTGCAGGGCACCTTGTCCATGGGAAGGCCCTTTTCCAAGACATTACAACCCTCAGGAGAAGCTTGACTTCATGGTTGAAGTGCTACCTCAGCTTACACAGTGGATTGAGGACATTGAAGCTTATGAGCAAAGTGTGAGACAACCTTGTCAATGGGTAAGTCAATCACCAGCTCCCTGTCTTTCATTTTCTCTTCCTCAATATTTATCATTTCAGCAGAGGCAAGAGTCAAGCCCCTCACTTGTTGCCCCAAGTGTTGATTTCATTTCTCCATCTCCTAGTCTTCCACCCCATTTCAATTCTTCTCCCCTTTTCTCTCCCAAGTAGTCATCCCCTCCAAAAAACAAGAAGTTCCACTTCCCTCCCACCACAAAAAATTACAAAATTGATTGAACCCCAACCTGTCACTCCTCTTGCTTTCCCAAGTCCATGTTGGGAAGAAACCCAAGAAACCAGTCAAGGAGAACAACAAGAGGAGGAGCCCAACAAAGAAGAAATGATAGACAATCTAAAGAGTTGGGCTGCCAAATTTGGGTTTACAAAGATCCCCTTGATGGTCAAGCCAATAGAGGAGGTCAAGGTTGAAGAACTAGTGGTGGTTGAGGCTGAGTTTGTAGCAAAGGAGGAGGACCATATAGTTTCAGAGGCTCCAAGTGTGGAGCAGGCTAGAGAAGAACCTTCAGTTCTTCCTTTCACTTCATCCCCTTCAAGCTCTGATGTTGAAGAAGAGTTTGAGCTTTCAAACTTCATGTTTGAGGATGAAGGGAACCATGGTGAGTCAATTGTAGATCAGGAGAACACCATGAAGGAGGTAGAGCACTTACAGTAGGACAACAAGGAGGCAAACTATCTATCTGACTTGGAGGATTGTTTTGATGGAGAAGAGCCTGAAGAGATAACACCATTTTTTCCTCCATCAACCACCTTCCAAGCATATGAGCTTGTTTCCATGAAGGAGGACATTTAAGAACAACATCCTATGTCTCACAACGTATCTCTGGAACCAAGGTTGGAAGATATGAGTCTTCCATGTTCTTCAAAAGAAAAATAAGAGGAACAACCAGCTCCAAGTCCAGTTAAAAAGGAGCATATGGAGGTGACCAAGACAAATTCAGAGGCACTGAATCATGAGTCGATTGCACAAGAAAATATAGACCCCTCTCTCATTCAACCTCTCCAAAAATCTAACTTTTTGGAGGATCCTGAACTCACTAGCTTCATATTTGAAGATGAGGCTTCATATGGTGAAAATAATGAAGATTTTAAGATCACCATGCAAAAGGGAGAGACTTTGCTACAACAGGATAGTAAAGAGTTTGATATCCTATCAAACTCAAAAGAATGTCTTCAACCACAAGAACCTGTTGCCATGGAAGAGAATGTGCAAGCACAATCTACGGTTTGCTTGCACATGACTTCTAAATCCAAGTTAGAAGATTTTGATCTTCCAAAAGTCACACTGCTTTAAAGGAGGAGGAAGGCAAAAAGCAAGAGAATATCACCATCCCTCTCACACCATTCATCCAAGAGGGTCTACAAGAAAACTCCATTCTTGGAGTTAAAATTCAGAATGAGGGGCACATTCAAAGGATCAAACTGTGCCCATTAGGTACTTGGCTTCATTGGAGCCAAGGGAGAAGCCAAAACCAGTCATGCTTACTTCAGGGCATGAGGATGAGTACCAAAGTACCAAGGGTCATCATCAATACCTCCAAGAGTCCAATGCAAATAAGCTTGAAGAGGTATTTTCCATTAATGTTGATACCTTGATGATTTGGGTGGAGGACCGACTTATTGTCGATTTTCACTCATACAGGCAACTATATTTAGTGTCAAACCATTTGCATGGCTGCCTCTCTTGAGAAAGGAAGCTACTTCTCCTGCTGTGTTGAGACTTTTTTAGCATTCTTTCTCTCTAGTTAGTTTAGGAGTAGGAGTAGACTTTGTTTCCAGCAGAAGAAGTGTTTATGCACACTCTACATGTCTCATTTGAGGCATGTATGATTTGGTCTTTGTATATAATTTTTGTTTGTTTTGCTCCAAGGGTGCATCAAGCTAGGCTCTTTAGTATTCAAGGTAGAAACACTCGTAGTTGTTTGTAACAATTCTTAGTTCCAAAAGAAACAAATGCGAGAGCAACTTAAGTAGTTTAGAAGCAGTCCATTTCGAGGGACAATTGAAAGCCCCAAATTCAAAACATTTTTCTACTCTCAGAAACTCCATTTCCAAGATTTTCTTATGAAAACTGAGAGTGCAGATAGTAGGACAGGCTCAGGGTCAGACAAAACATAGAAAAGACATGCAGTTAGGCTCGCAGTGGCTCGTGATCGAGATCTTCAAAGTTTAAATCAATTTCATGTTTATCAGGCGGACTGTGCCCAATGGATACATCAAGCCAATTGGTCTTTTCATCTAGCGGAAAATACCCCGTGAGTCACCAAATTTTTATCCATATTTTGCCCCAGGGAAAAGTATTGGATCAACCACGACCTCGTAAACAAAGAACTAGAGAAAACTTTAAATCTTGCAAACAGGTTGCAGAAGGACTCAACAATGGAGTGGCGGGGCCTGCGAAAGACTAAATGACCCTATGCAAGAAGAAAGAGAAGAAACGACTCTGTCAAGTGAATCTGTGTCTTAAATATATTTAACAGGTTACAGGTGGGCTCAGAAATAAAATAGCAGGGTCAGAGAAGGAGGAGACAATGTTAAAGAAGCCAGGAGCAAGAAAGAGAAGAAATGGCGAAGATCTGAAGTCTTCGGGCTCAAAATAGTTCAGAATGAGTCCAAAAATTGACTAAGTATGGAGGAGACAATGGAGAGAGCCACGTGTCAGCACGACGCTTCTCCAAAGTTGAATCCAAAAAGGAAGCTCAAACGAGCGCCAGGCTTCCATGCATCCAAAGCCCTAAAAGTTGCACGGCCATTGAAAAGTCTCTGACTCAATGGAAGGGGCCAAGTGTTGACTCAGTGCAATTCTAAAATGGGAGCCCAAGGTAGAAACTCAAACTTGTGATAGCCCTCCACGTAGTAAGCGGTCAACAGAGGTCAAAAGGTGGACAAGGTGGGCCTAAAAAGGCTAAGTATAGAAGTGCTAGCGGAGACTGCCACGTGTCCAAGCGGCACATCTCCAGGGTAAATCCAAAAGCAGAGGCTCAAACAAGCACCAGCTCACCACGTAGTCCAAGGTCTAAAAAGGTAAGAGGGAGGTCATTGAAAAGTCTAAAGACCTACGGAGGCTTCCAAGTGTCAACTCGATGCTCCTTCAAAGGAAAATCTTGATCGGGCTTTTAAGCAAGTACGGAGCCTCCACGCATCTAGTCTTAAAAAGGGGACAAAGTCGAGTTGAATAGTCAATGCATGATGGCAGGCCAACGGAGAGTGCCAAGTGTCCAAACAGTGCTAGTTCAAGAGCAAGATTAAAAGGGGGTTTCCAAGCAAGCATCAGGCCACCGCATGTCCCGATCCAAATATATGACCCCGTTGAGTAAAGAATTTAGGCTAAAAACATAAGGAAATTGAAGTGCTCACAGAGGCCACCACATATCAGTCTGGTGTTATTTCAAGAGCAAAGGGGAGGCCAAATCTCCAAGGTGCGTGAGGCCACCACGTGGACCCTACAGGGGCAGACTCTTTAAATATTGCCCCCGTAACCCTAATATTCAAATGGCCATATCTTTCGACTGGAGAATCAGATTTGGGCGGGAGAAGACTTTCTGGAAATGTCTCGACACCCTCTATGCCTTGGGAACATAAAATATCATTTTGGGAAGGCTCTAGTAGGTGAAAACTGGAAAATTCTTCCAGACATTAACACAGAATCTGGTCTCTTCAACTACCAGATCTAATTCGATTTGATTTCTTTGAAGAACCGAAGTAACATATTGTGGGAGGATTTATAGAAGGCATTGATATTCAGTGGTTGAGCTTTCAAAATGGGATTCAATGCATATCTCAGGGTGGTTGGAGTAGGATTCGAATTCTTCCCTCTTCTCTCTCCCATTCTTCCTATATATTGTAATAAAGGGGCACATTCAAATGGTTGGTCGTTGTTTCTTTTCTTCCCCCTCTCCCTTTCTTCCTTAGGGTCAAATGCAAATTCTAAGCCTCCTCTCATGGCTTTGTAATGGCGTTTTCTTGCCTCTTGCCCACTAACGATGTACTGTGTAACTTTTTGGAGCAATAAAAATTTGTTTCGTGATGCATCTGTCCATCCTTGGCTCATTTTATTGTCTATTCTTACCTCTCATCGTTGCAAGGTATACTGTGCATATTTTGATGTTCGTTGTAAGTCCTGGGAGATGTGTTTAATGGGTTTCAAAGTGATGTTCTATGTGAAATCTATCTCTGTACATGTGGTGCATTTTGTCCATCCTCTCCTCTGCTCACCTCTCTTTGTTTCGAGCGGTTGGGTGCAGTGATCATCCACTTCCTTTTCTAGTGTATGACTGCTTAGTGTAGGATATTTCACCCTCTCTCTCTCTCTCTCTGTCACCTTGGAATGGTTATATTAGGATAGAATAGGTTCTACCTGCACTGGAGTAGCTTGTGGAAGGTAGTTTAGGAAGAGGAACCAACCTTCTTTGGAGAGTTTTTCCATTTACAAAGTCCCACACTTTGGGGAAAACTCAATGTTATGCGAATCACACCAAATGACTCTGCCTTAGAAAAGAAGATCTGACAACTCATTTGGGGGTGTTGTGATTTTGCACTAATAGGTACCTCAAATGTATGATATGGTTGAACAAGTGCAAAGGTGAATGATGGATCCTTGTTGCAAGCTTAATAAACTGCGAATAAGAATCATTAAAGGAAAATGATTAGATAAGATATGCGAGAGACACCCAATAAATTCGGTCTAAGAAGTGTTACCTTCCTTTCGTGGATGTATAACCCCATTTGATAAGAGAAAGTGAAATAAATGATGGATAATATGATAGTAAGCAAAAACAGAAACACTATTGAATTTGAAAGTAATAAAGATTGATTTAAGTACCATTCTAACTAGATAAAATACAAATAAAATGGTACCTAACTGGGTTAATGGCTACCCAAACTACATAGAGGCAAGTCGACAGTGAACTAGGTGAGTGAATATGAAAAGTGATGCAAATATGTAGACCCGTAGAGGTCTGAGTGCAAACTAGATGTAGCAGAGTCAGTGAATGTTGGAGTCCACCTGCAGAAGATAGCCTAAGGGAGAAAACACCAGAGAATGAGGAGTATTAGGGATCTAGAAGGGTAAATTGAAAAACATGCCCCTAGTCGACGGTGACTAGGATGTAAATGGGATAGTTTTAATGCAACGTAGAGAAGTTATGTGATGGATCGACAAGGCGAGGCGGAGACAAAACATAGGTAGAGGTGAAGAAGGATATAGAGATGGAAAAATAGTAATAGAAGGACAAATCAACGATGACCCGAGATGGGCGACGATGATTGTAGTAGGCGAGGCAAGGCCGAGGAGAAACGAGTTGGAAGAATGACCTGCAAGTAGAAATACTAGAAGAACAACTTGATAATGGAGTGACGATGGCTACGAACCTACAAGATGTTAGCCTTAACAAGATAATAACAGAAATGATATAGATGGCACCAAAAAGTAATGTAACCTCTCGATGTCATGCAAGCAATCAAAACCATCTCCCAAGGGTTGCAAGAAGGTTGTTGAGATGCTCTAGGTCCTTAAAGTGTAGGAAAGATAAGTTTTTGTCGCACCTATGTGTTTTCTCATTCATATTTTTGGAAAGAGATAAACTTAGTTCAATAGGGTCGACGATGACTGGGTTGGGTTGCCATCGACTTGGAAAACTTTCCCCAATGGGGTGGATTTTGTGATTTAGTCAGAATTTTGGGTTTTTGATGAATGGAAAAGTTGCTTTAAAGCATCTAGGCGAGAATCCCATCATCAAACTGTTTAATGGCATATAAGTCATTGATAGTGATTTTGCATGCAATATTAATTGAAAAATGCTCTAGGAATAATTGTGTGAGCTAGGTAAAGGAGAATAAGGAATGTTGAGGAATCTCGTTGTACCAATCTAGTGTTGGACCGGCCAAAGATATAGGGAAGGTGTGAAGCATAAGTTCCTGATCATATGCGATAAGGTAACATGCATGTTTAAATGCACGAAGATGTTGTTGGGGATCTTCCTTGCTGTTGAACTTGGTAAACTTAGGAAGCTCCCAATGAGGAGGGTAAGGTTTGATTAGAACCGATGGATGAATGGGTTCATTACAGATTTGTTTGTAAGATAATGTAACCTTGGGTCCTAAGGTAACAGACCTTTAAACTAGCCAACCTATTCATTAGGGCATGCATGGATCATTTGTTGTGATGATTGGTTGGGATTGTGATTGTGTGGCATGGAAAGTAGCTTGATAAGGTGGTTGATAAGTTTGTGGATGTGTGGGTGTTTGAGGAATCATTTGATAAGGATTAATATATGTCATGGGTTGAGATTGGATAAGTGGTTGTAGAATGATTGATGTTGAGAAATAGGGACATGATGTGATTGTTGGGATTGGGTAGGTTGTTGAGATATATGATGAGTGGGAATATGAGTGTTAAGAGGTTGAGATTGTTGGATAGGCATACTAGTGACAAGTAGATGGAATAGAGATAGAGTTGATATAAAGTGATGTGGGTGGAATGGGATCCACCAATTGAGTAGATTGATAGGATTGAAATATTGTGGGATATTTATAGAATAAGAATTCATACATGGGGCTAGAAGGAGGCCCAAGAGTTTCTAAAGGAGCCGAGATGGGGTGTAGTTGGTCTAGAAAGGTTGGATTGATGAGAGATATGAGGATTGGTTCCAAGATGGGGATAATTTTGGATGACATGGTCCTCATGAAGTGAGACCATGGAGACAAGGGGTTGGGTAACCGAAGGTGTGGTCTCAAGTTTAGAATCTTGTTGGGAGAGATCATTAGAGGAAGGGATGTCATTGGATGGATTGGATTGTTGTGGTGTCTCGAATTGAGGAAGGGCAACAATAAACATGAAATAGGTGAATACTTTTTTATGTAATTTATTAACAAATAAATCAAGAAACAAGTTTCTTATCATCGTGATTAATTAGAAGATGTGAAAAGGAAAATGTGGATAACAAAGGTGCCTAAGAAATGGTAGTTTGTGGTTGGTTTCAGGTACTCTTGGCTAGGGAAGTCTCGGGCAGCTTTCTATTGGGTGATGAAATCCCAATCAGTCCACTAGGTAGGAAGATGTCTAAATGTGTGATTTAGATGCATGAGTTTTAGGTTGTGTGTGGTAGGGTGTGAGGTGCAGAATGTTAAACCCTACTTAAGCTATATGAGCAAACATGATGCAACAAACAAAGGTTCTTTTAAAACCAAATCCAGATGTGATCTTTCAATGAGGACACACATAAGAAAGGGAAATACGATACAAAAAGGAGAAAATAGGAAGAAATGAGGAATACCTAGATAAAGATTTTCCTTTTATCCGAACTTCAAGCAAAGAGCGACCTAAACAACCAAACCCAACACGAGCAAGCAAAAAGCGAAGCCTTGTGTCACGCAGATTAGTAGAAAATAGAAGAAGCAAAAATAGAAAGAAATGCAAGGGATCACCTAAAGGGTGGTCCCGCCGGAACATGCTAAGAATGTTGTAGGTATTTTATCATTCGGCTCAAAGAAAGGTAAACAACTCAAAAAATGGATAGTTTATGGTACCTCAAATGTATGATATGGATGAACGGGGCACAAAGGTGAATGATGGATCCTTGATGCAAGCTTGATAAACATGTGAATAAGTATCACTAAAGGAAAATGATTCGATAAGATATGTGGGAGATGCTTGATAAAACCGGCTCCAAGAAGTGTTACCTTCCTTTCACAGATGTCAACCCTTGTTTGATAAGAGAAAGTGAAATAAAAGATGGATAATCTGATAACATGCGAAAGCAAAACACTACGATATGAAAGTAATAAAGATTGATTTATATATTATTCTAACTGAATAAAATAAAAATCAAATGGTACCTAACAAGGTTGATGATGATCCGTGCCATCAGAGGTAGGTAGGTCGATGGCGACTGGTGAGTGAATATGAAAAGTGATGTAAATATGGAGACCAACAGAGGTTTGAGTACAAATTGGATGCAGCATAATCCTGTGAATGTTGGAGTCAACTTGTAGAAGATCGCCTGAGGGAGAAAACGCCAGAGAATGAGGGGCAATGGGGATCTAGAAGGGTAAATTGACAATCAGGCCCCCGGCCGACAAGGTGATTGGGGTGGGGCGACAACAATTGGGATGCAAATGGGCTAGTTTTGATTCAACAGAGAAGCTCTGTGATGGATCTGATAAGATGAAGTAGAGATAGAACACAGCAGAGGTGAAGAAGGCTCTAGAGATGGAAAACATAGTAATAGAAGGCCAAGTCGGCGGTGAGGCAAGGCCGAGGAGAAACGAGCTAGAAGAATGACCTGCAAGTAGAAATACTTTGGAATAATAGCTTAATAATGAAGTGACGACGGCTACATAACTTGCAAGATGTTAGTCTTAACAAGATAATCATCTAAATGATATAGATGGCATCAAAAATCAATGTAACCTCTCGATTTTTCACAAGAAATAAAAAAAACTTCTAAGGGATGCAAGAAGGTTGTTGAGTTTGCTTTGGTTCGAAGGTGGATCCTTAGAGTGTATGAAAGATAAGTTTTTGTTGCTTTGTGCATTTTCTGTCCTTTTTTTTGGAAAGAGATGAACTTAGTTTAATGGGGTCGATAATGATTGGCACAGGTTGGGCAATGGGTGGTTACCATCAACTACGGGAAATTTTCCCCAATGGGGTGGATTTTTAATTTAGTCGGGATTTTCAAGTTTTTGATGAATGAAAAAGTTGCTTTAAAGCATGTAGGGGAATAGGTTGTTTAGGGATGTGTAGGAAATAAAGCTAGATAGGATAAAAGCTAGAAAAGCAATTAGGGATGTGGATTTAGAATGAAATCATCCTAAATGGAAGGTTGATTAGGGCATGTGGGTGGATATTAATTAATTAATGGGAATTAATTAATTAATGTGAATTAATAAGAATGGGATAATAAGTGGTCATTTTATTAAATATTAAAGGGGATGGATTTAATTAAAGGGGGACCTAGATAGGACCATAGAAAAATATGCGCATGCGAAGACAAGGGTAGAGATACCGAATTTAGGTGTCTATACTAAAAACCATAATTATAGATGGTTTTCCAGTGAATCCAACAACCACAATATCATGATTCTGCAGTACATTACTTGACTTTCACCATTGTTGCTCTTCAAGAGATTACATATTAGAATCCGTGATAATGTATATTATTCATCCACACAAAACTAAAACAATTTGTCATTCCCCCCCCCACCCGTGCAATGTGAATTTTCCACAACACAAAGAAATCATGAAATCAACACACCATGTTGAAAGCAAAAATATACACACATGTCACCAAACTAGTGATGCAACCCCGTTGTAGGTGACTAATGAGAAGACATTATTTGTTCTCCATCCTCTGTTGCCTCTAGCCTCCAATAAAAGATTGCTAACTCAACTTGATTTGGCTTTGAGGCTCTTTATGTATTCACGCACTTTGTCAAGTGTCAACATTTTTGTGGTCGAGTTTCCTCAGAGTTCAGTGTCTGCCTCATATCCAACCTCAAGATTCTTATGAATCTTGTATTCTTAGTACTACATATTTTGGATGTCATGTTCTAATGATAATGTATCCTTTACCATTTTAAATTTTGGAATTGAGGACACAATGATACCTAGAGTTACAAAAAAAAGCAGAACGAGGAATTGCCTTGATGGATAGCCAAAAGAGGGTATTTTT
This sequence comes from Taxus wallichiana var. yunnanensis, assembly GCA_018340775.1. NCBI lineage: Eukaryota > Viridiplantae > Streptophyta > Pinopsida > Cupressales > Taxaceae > Taxus > Taxus wallichiana. Next base: position 729,717,444 of record CM031243.1, on the reverse strand, counting down.
CAAAATTGGTATTTTCTCTCAAAATTATAACCAATGTGACATGAATGAAAAAATAAACACTTTTTCAAAAGAAGACGCTTGATTTGAGTTACGAGTGTAAAAGTTATTGTGATTACAATTTCCCGTAAAATGGCCTAATTTAATTAAAATTGACACAACGATTAAATTTTTTCTCAAAATGGCGAGAAAATTAATCGTGTGACCACTCGTTGGAATCGGGAGGAAATGAGGATTCCAAAAATATCAATATTTTAGAGAATTGACACCAAAAAATATTAATTTTTCCAAAACTATATTAATTGCACTCAAAATGCAATTATTCAACAAAATATATAGGAGAAATCAATTTTTCAAAACCATAGTTTTTATGAAAAATTAAAATAATTGGCCAATCAAAGTTGGTTGTGCAAACTCACAAATGGAGACCAAGCTTTTTTGGTTTTCGCAATGCACGCTAGGAGTTTTGTGTTGCACATAGATCTCGAAGACCGATTTATGGTTCAAACAAATACCATCATTTACAAATATGGATTTTGATAAGAACTGGCATTGTTGTTTTTCTTTCCTTGAAGCTAATATTATACTTGTGGTTAATCGACACATAACAAATTTGAATCATATGGGTAGATCAAATTTGAAAAGAAATTAAAAATAATATTGTACTTGAGCACACTCAAATTTGTTTATGTTTCTACCGCACTCCAAATGAAAAAAATATGAAGCATCTCCTGAAATAGAGACAATACAAATACTTTCAACTCATTATCTTCTAATCATCAATCGGGGCAAGATGTAGATATACGCTGCCCTACAACCACAAATTATTCTTCCATTACTTAATACACATGCTCTAATACCAAATGTAATTTATGCTCTTTATTGTGTGATCAAAACACCATTGATGGATCTACAAACTTAGAATTCATTCACAGGAATTACAGAGATTTAACAAACTCAAACTCTACACAAATATTATTATTACCATGTAGCATATAACCATCGTATCTCCTTGGTTACAAATGACTCCATTAAATAGGAGTGGAGGAATAAAAAATCTCTCAACAAATTTTGTTTCCTCATGAAACTAATTTTCTCGAATGGTATTAACAATAAACAAACACCATAATAAAATGATATTAATTGTTTTATTATTCTAACTTACTAACCATCCATTTTTCACCCTATTTAGTATTACCACTAACATTTACATTTTACAATGCATAAATATAAAACCATATGAAAAACACTAAACCATATAATTACTAACAGGCATATGCTTAAGACAAAGATTTTGGGGTGACATATCAATAGTTGCAGTCCAAGAGGGATGAAAATATGGGTATTGAAGATTGTTATCTCAAAGATGGGCTACTCCACCAATGGGGGAACTTTGTGTGCCAAAAGAAGAAAGGCTTTTATTGATGAGGGAAGCACATATCTCAAAAGTAACAGGACATTTTGGTGTTGGTAGACCATGGCTCACTTGCAAAGGTATGTATATTGGCCCAATATTCAAGAAAAAGTATCTAAATTCACAAGAGGATGTAAACTTTGTTGTATGCAAGCAAGCCTAAAATTGGGAACGAAGGTTTATATATGTCATTACCGGTCCCTACTTGCACTGTGGGAGGATATCTCTATGGATTTTGTAGGAGGACTACCTATGTATAAACATAGCCATGATTATCTCTATGTTGTTATAGATAGATTTAGTAAAATGTGTGTTCTTATGGAATGTAAAAAGACACCAAAGCAATTGAGGCAAATGAACTTTTATTTGTTAATGTATGGGTGCATTTTGGTGTGCCGAAGTCTATTGTTTCGATGATATTCTAGGTTCTTGGGAATTTTTAGACTACCTTGTGGGACAATATGGACACCAAGTTACAAAGAAGCACGACCATTCATCCCCATATAGATGGAAAAACAAAGGTGGTGAACAAAACTTTGGTACAATGATTAAAGGATACTGATAGCAAATATCCATGAACTTGGGACGAGTCCTTAGCCTACATTCAACATTCCTACAATAGGGAAATATACACAACCACTATGCAATCACCTTTTGAAGCATGCTTGGGGTATCTACCTACCAATCCAATGGGGACAACAGAAGAATGAGATATACATCATTCGAAGTGACTAGATCAACAAATTTCATTGAGAGGATCCGACAAATCCATCTAAAGGTGAAAGAACAATTAGAGAAGTCTTAAGCCAAGTATAAGGCTAGACACGATCAACATCGTAGAGAGTACAAACTTCATGCTGGAGGCAAGGTTTGGCTTTACTTGGGAAAAGAGAGACTACAAGGTCAAGCAAGGAAACTTAAGCCACTACAAGATGGACCCTTCACCATACTGGAGCAGTTGGAGAGAACACTTTCGAGACTTATTTGTTCACACTTCATGCAAATGTACTCAATAGTAAATTGTGAGAACTTGCACCTATATGAGCCATCCATGCTTGATGAGGAAGAGGAATGTCAGTTGCTACCTTACATAAAAGATTGCATCTTGGATTCACGAGGCAAGTTGGAGGAGTACGTAGTCTTTGTAGCGAAGATTAGAGAGACAAGGAGAGATCCACATGAGTCTTGACATGTTGGACCCAAGGGGAAGACACCAAGGTAAGCGTCGTGGTACTCAAAGGAGAAAGTGAGGGAATTATTTTCTCATCTACTCCCCATTAAGCTTTTCTCGGGATCAAAAGCCTCCTAAGCGGGGAGGTGTGATCCATATGGATCTAAAGAAACACCACTTCATCAGAGCAACTAGAATTAGAAGAAAAATCAATAAAAAAGAAGAACAAAATGTTAAGTTATAGAACCACCACTCCGTGCAGAGTAGTAATTGCGTAACCGCTTCGGTGGTTACGCAACAACCCCTCTTCATAGATCAGTGGTTATGTAACTACCATTCTGCGTTCACCGGTGATCTTGTCACTAATGGAAACAAAAAAAGATATCCACAAAAAGTCGCAGATTAGAAGCGTATGGTGTTAGGTTGTGGAGCCTGTTTTCATGTGTGAAAGTGTTGAAGACTGTACACTAAGAGTACTATACACTTTTCATGTATCCTCGCCGGGGTTCGGGGGCGTAGCCCCCAAAAAAAAAAAAATTAGGCGTAAAATTTTTGGCCTCGAAAAATGCACCCGACATATCGGAAACGTGCTTTTCTCATATGGGCGAGTTTTTTGACCCATAGGTTTATGGGACGGGTTTTGCCCATGGTTTTGATACCCACGGTTTTGTAAAATTGCTTAAGCAGTTGTCTATTTATATGGTCTTATGCATATGATAGATGGACAAGCAAATGTATTGCAGATGTGTTTTGAATTCGGCTGTGAATTCTGTAGAGTTTGTTGAGCATAGCTCCAAACGGATCTGGGTATTGTATTGAGAGAGCGGTGGCTTGTAATAAAATATGAGCAAGTGATTCTTGGTGGACGTAACCCAAATTGGGTGAACCACGTTAAATCATCGTCTGTGTTGTGTTATTTTATTCGCAATTTTATTTGAGATCTGTAATAATTTTTGCATATTAGTTTCTACAATATGCGATTCGTGAGGGATTATTCCGCATATTTTATCCCTTATTTCCTAACATCTGGATGGTGTCTCTTCCCTGTATGACCCTTCCCATTCTCCCGTGCACGGGAGGACATGAGAAGCAACTATAAATGCAAGAAAAGAAAGTGGATTAGGATCATCGATTCATGAGAGAAGTGAGAAAGAATACTTTGGTGTTGGAATTAAATTGTAGAAGCAAGGAGAAAGTGTAGAGCAAACAAGTACGAGAGGGTGGAAGTAACATTGTTATCTTCCTTCGATTTCTTATAATCTGTAATTAATTTGATTGGTTAATATATAGAAGTGGAAAGAAAGAGCAATTGCCCTTCTTATGGTTTTCCCTCAAAATAGGGATTTTCGGGATAAAAATCTTGCGTTATGCATTGAATTGTTCATTATATTTATTAAGTAGTTTTAAGCACTAAGATTCATTCACTAGCTTTCAGTATTATGTCATTTTCAAATAATTGGAAGTAGGAACAACATTTTGTGGTCTCACAAATTTCCAAAGTAGATGTTTACAGATCATTTAGGGTGTGTAAGTCCAAATAGAAAATACAAAAGAAAGAAAAGAGGCCAAAGATAGTTGTCAATTACTAGTTTTATCACTTAGGAATCATATAAATATGAGTATGCTTTTAGGACCTAGAAATGTACCCAAGTGCGTGATATTGTGTCGATAGTCACGGTGACATTAGATAAAAACATATTTGAACATAAAGAGATGATTTTGAGGGCTCTTTTTGTATTTGAATTTATCAAATTTAGGCATGTCAAAGTGTGGATTCTATTCTCTTTTTGGAATCATTTGATAGATGGGTTCATTACACAATTGACTATATGTGAGTTTAGGGGTTCTCATGCCCGATTTTGTAGCTCAAGGTTATAAAATCAATCCAATAGGTCTTTGTTAAAATTGGTTATGCATCGAATGTGTGGGTTTGAAGTGGTTGGGTAAATGAATATGTGGAATGATTAACTAGTATGTGAGTATAAGTGTGAGATATGTATGAAAATGATGAAGAATATAGATCAATGTTAGATATAAATGAACTAGTGGAAGCGTGATGGGTAAAGGGTGGAAATTTTGTGTTAGAATGAAACTTAAATGGTGGTATAATTTCCATGGAAGAAATAGGGTGCATGTGCATGATTATGGATGGCATGTGTCTAGTGGAAACGATAAAAGTGTGGGGTAACTCCATAGTGGATGAAAATGGATTATTTTCCATGGAATAGATTTTCAGATTGGAAGCATCCAACTTATAATAATATCTCCTTAGGTATTTAACAAGAGCTTTCATATTACAATCTAATGTTTCCTCAAACTTAGGATCAAAAGGTGGAATCTTAAGGAAGTCATTCTCATTGTCATGAGGGATAAACTATAGATAAGAGAATCTTCAATTTGGGTATCAAAGATTTTGGATTCTTTTCGCAACCCTCCTCCTCGTAAAAATGTCATGATTGAAAAGGAGGAATGATCTATGATGTGGGGTGAGCTATATGAGTGTTTCTGCTGGTAGCAACCATATGAGGATAGTTCAAAATTTATGTCAATATTATTTAAAATGGTCAATGTGGACAAGATTAGTAATGAAAGAAAATGTTGGAAACGTAGGTTATGATAGATAATTATAGAAAATTACAATTACGTTTGTGTCAAATAACATAATGGATGGATGGAAAATCAAAACCCAGTCCTACAACCAAGTTTTTTATTTATTTTTGTCTTTTGGAAACTTGCAAGGACAAGTGTCGTAGCTGCAACAAACAGAGGTTAAAAAATGAATAGAAAGGAATACAAAACCTAATGAAAAAGTAAGGTTAGATTTGGAACCAAAAGAAGTTAACAAACAAATTACTTATTGAGCTTGCAACCTTGTGATCCTCCTCTCATAATTATGATCCAACATTTTCTTTGTTGGATGTGGATTCAACAAATGCTTGTGCTTACTTGGTGTTGATGTAGATGGATGACTAATCTCTTGGGAAGAGCTAATATTGTTTCCTATTGAATTAGAAACCTATGTAGGAATTTGTAAGCCCTTAAAATCTTATTCAATATGTTACTCCATTTACTCACGATCCTTTTAGAAATATGATGATGATCAAAATATATCTCATTTTCAAAAAATTTACAATCCCTAGAAATAATTATGGATTTACTAATAGGATTATAAAACTTGTATGCCTTGCTTTCATCACTATATCTTGTGAAATTGGATGTCACACTTTTAGGATATAATTTAATTCTCTTTATATCACCCTTAATTTTATTTTTGGTGAGTTGTATGATTCCCTTTCATTCAACTTGGATGGTCTTTCTATCTCCCAATTGCACTTGGATTTTAAAGGAATCATCTAACTTATTGAAACCATCTTTTTGAATTGTCATGTTATTTGAGTAGCCTGAATCAAGAAACCACATATTAATTCCATCCTCTAATCCCACATTTCATGAGGGACAATAATTTAAGCCATCGTGCCCCTCACTTTGTTCACCTTGAAATGCCTTCTTCTCATCCTCTAGATTAACTTGATTCCTTTGTTGTTAGTATCTTGCAATCTTTGATAAAAATTTCTGTTTATTTTGTAATAATGATAAGTAAATTTTCTCTTGCCTTTAATTGTGAAGTTAGCTTGATATTTCCCCTAATAAATGCTTTCATTGGATGCAAGTTCTTGTTCTACGATCACCATGAATCTCCCGCACATAGGCTCGTCTTATCCTTACGGGCCAAGAGAGAACCCACCAACTCATCAACACTTATAGTGTTAATTTCCTGACACTCCTCAAGAGTGATCACAATATGCAACCATATTTGTGTCAAAGATATCAAAAATTTCCTTACTATGAATCTATCTTGTACGAGCACGATTTTCTCCATAAACCCTCATCATATCAAGTAAATCATTTATTTTATGCAATATTCTACAACTCCTCCATTGTCTAACATTCTCAAATTTTCAAAACTCATTTTAAGGATTTCAATTTTTGTATCTCTTACCTTGGTAAATCCTTGATATGAATTCTCCAAGGTTGATTAACTAAAATATGAAATAAATGTATCTACATTATAAGCTAATGTAAGTAGGTACAAAAACACAATAAATGATATAAGCTAAAATACTGATGCTAAATATTTTATTTTGATATTTAAATTAAATGGAATAAATGAAATAAAAGGGATAAGGTACTAACCTATAAATGAATTACCTCGTTGTGTGTTGGGACCAAACAAAATGATGTGTGGATGAAGGACAGTGTGACGGAACAACCCAGAAAATTGCAGCAGATGGTGATTTTCCCAGTTGGTGCACTTAAAGGAGGATTGTGGCACATGTGGGTGCCCCGGTATGTAGTATTTGAATCAATTTGACAATGTCGCTAGATATTTGTAATGTCCGACCTTTGTCGTGTAAGTTTCGCAATGTCCTCGCTAATGACGTTGTAAACCTATAATGAATATTTACCTATAAAACCCCATATAAAACATCAAATCCCTAAAAAAGAAAGATGCATATGAAGGGGTCTGGATTGACCTTAGTTGCCACAATGGTGGACTTACAACTAAGTGTTGCACTACATTCTAGACCCAATGTAGTTATGTGTGTTTAGGGTGCCCGACGTCGATGATGTAGAAGTAGGGGTAGTAACTAGATGTAAAATGCAAATGGTGGATGGAATAAAATGAATACAACCCTTTCCCCCTATGCTTGTGTGATGCAGATGTAAATGATGCCCAAATGCATATTTTGCCTTAGTAGATAGCTAGCTCTTGATAGTAGATAGTTCGCCCATAAGATAGTGAGTATGTTATGTTTATATAGGGATCTCTTGTTCAAATTTCAACACTAATGACCCAACATGTTGACTAGTACCTAGGGGAATGAGAGGGAAAATGACAAAGACCGACCTCGAATAAGTAAATTAGACCCAAGTGTTATGGGGACCAGGGTGCCTAAAATTAAGGACCAGGGCACCCATGGGCGCCCCAGTACTACCCTAGGTGCCCTAGTCAAAGACTAGAGACGACAAATGACCAAATAATGACACCTAAGACTCCTTGAGAGACTACCGAAATTGTCAAACACCTAATGAATGTGCATGACAAATGACGATGGCGGCCCGACTAACTCGACGACATGACTAGGGGATGAGCCATCAATGAATAGTTTTCTTACGTGAGATCCATATATAAAATAACATATTTGGTGGTATAATTATAATAGAAAGTGCGTGATTTTGTGACTAAAAAGGTATTCCATACCTCATGGGAATTATTAATTCCAACAATTCTTAGATAGATGTTAGGATCTATGACACTGAGATAAAATAATGCCCGTGCATTTTCCTTTTCTTTTTTTTTTCTCTCTTTTGATCTTGAGACAAAGTGTTCCAATTTGTAGGTGGAACGTATCCAATGATAAAACTATCTCAAAATCCCTTCCAAATAAGAATAATCTTCAACAAATCTCTCCAATACTCAAAGTTGTTTCCTTTGAAGATGGGGATGCTCATAAAAGTAGAATTCACTTAAGCCATGGTTCTCCTAATATTGGCTAAAAACCCTTATGAACCTTTCTTGAATGAGGCTTTGATACCAAATGATTTTTTTGATATGGATGGATTGAAAACCATATTTGAAACACCCTTTAAATGAAGCTAGTGGTCATCAATCTTTCCCAAAATAACTAATTATTAATCTAGTATGTTTGTAAGTGAAAATGATGATAAAATATGCACTAAATGACTTCACATAATGAAACCAAAGCTTATTGGTATGCATAATTAAATACCTAAAAATAAAATCAAAGACAAACAAATTTTAAAAAACACGCCTCTTGGAAAAATTCACCCCACTATCGCATCTTGAATTAATTAATAAACATGGATAATATAACTATTAAAACCGAACTTGTCTATTTTTGCATGACAAACTAAAGACTAATAATAACATATATAATTCCTAACTTAGCCAAAGTCAATTAAAGAAAACTAAAAATAGACTTAATATGACAAAATCATCCACTCATAATATATGGTCAACTGCGCAAGAAACCATTATAGTTTAAGCGACACATGCACACCCATCATACACAGAGTCAACCTAGGCACCCCAACCTCTCTTACAAATAGAAATGGACTTAGATAAGACTAAAATTAGTCATATATACATATAAATGACACCCCAAATTTGGGGGTGAACAGATAATGATTTGAACTCAATTAAGTGCACATCCAATGAACTACACTCTAACTAACACTTCCAGCTAAAAATAGAAGATGCCCAAAAATAGAATTCTAAAAATAGTTTTCCAAATATATAATTTTACACTTAACCTAAAAATCCCTAAAACCAAAAACACAACTAAAACTAATTCTAATAGTAACTAATTAGGTGCCCATATTGGCATCATACTCAATAGCCCTCATTTCCAAAATAGATGCATTTCTATCTCTAAAATAAAGATATGTTTTCATTCATCATTGTATTTGTTCACAAAAAATGGTTTCCTTGACCTACACAACTAGGACATGTTGAAGTCGTTGAATGTTCTTATTGCATAGTGTAATGCTGAACATTCAAGGTGAAATACCTTTTCTGACCCAAATGGATATCTATTGCAAGTCAATTTTCTTCTATGTAAGGGCTAAAAGGTTATGCTCACTACCAACATATGGGTAGACACTAGGCTTATCAATGGTGCAACTAACCAAGTTAAAACTATTGTCTCTAAATACGGTGCAAAACCACATGGTCTTCTATATTTCGTGGTTATCAAATTTAATAACTAAATCAACCGGACATGACGTGCAAGGCCCCCAACATGTCCCTTTCTCTCAATTTCCCATGGCAAGCCATGCAAATTCTCCTTAAAATGACACGAGCTCTAACTATCCGCAAAACACAAGGGATAACATTGTAAAAAGTAACTATTGACATTGGGAGTATTAAACGACAAAGCCTTACTTTCAAATCTATCTCCGAGTTTGTTGCCTTAAGGATTTATGCATCGGACCCCTTTCCTTCAAATGGTTTGCACAAAAATAACATGTGGTCCACATGCGATTTTCTACAAAAAAAGAGGGGATAGCCTACGTTTCATTCAATAGTTTTCCCACCCCTACGATTCTCATCCACAACTCCCCTTCTTCATCACCCCTCTTCTTCATGCAATGTTTCACCTTCACTCCTTCAACTTTAACATCTTCCACGCCTCCCTATCGATGTCTCCATTGCATTGGTTTTGATTTAATTTGGTCAATATGATAATTACATTGATAGACATGTCTCGAGGGGAGGAAGGGTTTCCATGTTTGAAAAGGTAGAGTTAATCAATGATTACGAGAGGATGTAACATTACAATGCTACGAAGGTTGTCCACATGACACGTGTGTATGCATCCACCGACCCCTTCATATCGTGGGTCTAATTCTCCACCCAAGACACCAATGTGACTGATGGAACCTTTTTTATTTTGGCGAGTAATGACACCACCACCATGGTCAACATGTGGTCAATAATGCATGACCCACTGATTTAAGATTCACTTAAAAAAATTTGAGCAGAGAGGGATAATGTGGACATTAGGAGTAACATTTGAGGCTTGAATCCCTTGGTGTGGGATGTTGAGTTTTCCTCGGGAAAGGTCTCCACCTCTCCAACTTGTTGCATCATTTCCATTGGCTTCCCCATCCATTAAAATTTGTGGATTTGCACGAAGCCCTCAAGTTGTCTTGTGAGATGACATTTTGCTTCATGTTGTTCCCCTCATAAGGGTGTCATGCAAATATGAATTAGTCTTATCTCTATTTTGCATTTTCTTCATCAAACTCTATTGCTTGATTACCTCTCTCCCAAACAAAAGCCATGGTTCATTCAAGCCTTCCACATAAGAGATCAAAATCTCACACCAAATTTGTGGAGTAATTTGTTTTGGAGGTTCACAATGGGAAGATAAAGGGAAGAGGAAGAATTGATGTTTTTGGTTCATTTAGAATCGTGGAAGATGCCTTTCCAATCATGCATTGGGCCCCTAGACTATTGGTGACCATCACATATATCCACATTTCCCACTTTTATGTTATTGTCGATAATCATCTAGGTAAACGTCCCTTCTTTGGAAGAGTAGAGGCTCCGTTTAGAATAATGCAAACATTAAATATCAAAGAAAACCATGTCATTTCCAAAACTTGACAAATGGTTATTCCCATAACTTAGAACAAAAGACCTTCTAATATTAAAGTTTAATTTTAATAAGAGAATAAAGATTGTAAAATTATGAATTTACTTACATAAGCTATATAATGAAACCATAAATTGACACTCTAATTTTTTTACAAGATATTATAACTTAAATAAAATAGAAAAAAGTCACTTTCTAGAAACACAACTACTATATAATGATAACACATGAAGAGGTAGTGTCATATATGAATTCGTAAGGAAAACTCTTGCAGACGATATGTGTTGTTATGCAGGCAAGTGTGGAGAATGGCCTAAGTAATATAATCTAAAAAAATCAAATAATATTAGCACCTAGTCACAGATCAACATCTTATTTGATGAACTTGAAGTTATTCAAAGAGAAAACCATTATACTGTTATGATAAATAACTAAATGAATTTTCTACTCTTAATTTTAAAGATTTGGTGGTGTTATAATGGTCGACCATGGTATGTCGTGAAAATCTTGCAATATATAAAAATCTATAGCATCCATCCCCACGCCTTCCATTAGTTGAATGTCCTCCTAAACATGTATTCAATTCATAATGACAGCCTTCACATCCAAAACGGATGCATTTTTGTCTCCGTAAGAAAAATATTTACTTTTCGCTCCTATTGCATGCATTCACGACAAATGATTTTCTAGACTTACACAACCAAGGAATGTTGAAGTCATTGAATGTTCCTATTACCTATTGTAATGCATAACATACAAGATGAAAAACCTCATCCGACCCGAAGGAATATCGATTACAAGCCAAATTTCTTCTCTCGTGAGGGCCAAAAGGTTATTTTTATTGTCACAACTTGTGGGTAGAGGTTGGGCTTGTCAATGGTGCAATTGACCAAGTTAAATCTATTGTCTAAAAGTTGGCGCAAAACCACTAGACTTGCCATGTTTTGTGGTTATCAAAATCAACATGACTACATCGACTGACATGTCCCTATCTCTATATAGTTTCCCACGAAAACGCAAGCAAATTTCCCTATAAATGGTGCTACTTTATTTATCCACAAATCGACATTGTAAAAACAACTATTGACATTGGGAGTCTTGAACAACAAAGGCTTACTTCTAGAGCTATCTCCATAATACGTTGCCTCAAGGATCCACACATTACACCCCGCTCCTCCTTTGAACGGTTCACAAAAATGTCACGTGATCCATATGTGATTTACTAGAAAAAAGAATTGGATTGCTTACCTTCCCTCCAAGAATTTCTTCGAACTTGAATTTCTCCTCACTCAAACCCGTCCTTCACTAGATCTCTTCTTTCTATAATATTTCACATTCACTTTTTCAACTTAAACTTCTTCAACGTCTCCATTACACCGCTCCATTGTACTAGTTTATCTAACATATTGACACACATTTAATATCTTTCCCACTTTTATTATATTGGAAGGCATAATAATAGCGTATGGCTACACCCCATTAATTCAACCACCTTACATTAAAACCCACACATGGCGCAATATGTTTTCAGTGCATCAAAATCACAGCTTCGGTTTCATCAAATCATAACTACCTACCTATCCAAGAAGAGTTTAAAAGGGAATATATTATTTAGCTGACATAGTCCATACGACAGGCAGATAAGATGACCGGAATTACCGGCAATAACATGTAAAACAACCCACCCAATCAACAACGTCAACGCGTCCACGTCATCATCCATGTCGGCGCTCTCGATTTCCTCGGACTCCAGTGAAAATTAATATCCGATTTGTTCTGATCTTTTTACAGGATTTTCTATATTTAACAAATTAAAAATTAGGTGTAAAACTATAAATAGTCTGAACGCGAATATAGACAAACTAGGCAGATTCATTTATATTCCGAAGGGCCACCAAATATGTAGTCAAACTTTTTATTCTTATTTAAAATTTTCTTTTCCTTCGGCATATATATGCGATTCGAGGGTTAGGGGATTTTTGAGTGGAAAATATCTCTCCAGTTTGAGGAAATTTGTGGATCTTAGGCGATCGGCGTGATTAGGTGAGAATTTCCCATCCGCAGAGCCTCAAAGCGCTAGATTTGGTAAGGTTTTGAGTTTTTTCTGAAAATTTTAGTGGAAGAAGTGCCTGAAATGGCTGGATTTGGTAATTGTTTTGATGAAAATCAAATTGCCGTATTGAAAACTTGAAATTCTTAGATTTGGGTTGTTGTTTTAAGGTTTTCGAGCCATCGTTAAAATCTAGGCCAAAATCTTTTTGATTTGGTGAAGTTTTGGTTTCATGTATTCAGGTTGAAATTGATGTCGTGGAAAGCCTGATTTTTTTATGTTTATTCGGGTTTTAGGTTGCGATTTAAGGTTTAGTTTTGCCTTCGAAATTTAGCCTAGGATTACTCGATCTGTCCCGATTTGGCGGGTTGAAATTGGTGTTGTGGAGGGACATAAATGGTTTTCTATTTGGTTTCGGTCTCAGGTTTTCATTTAACTATTTGTTGTGCTGCCGTCAAAATTTAGCCTAAAACTGTGATATTTCACTCAGTTTTAATCACGCTGAAATTATCTGTATTGTTGATCTTGGAATTTTAGAAGTGACTGGGTTTTTTTTAATTGCGATTTAGTGATTGTTGTACTGTTGTGAGAAATGTGAGAAATCAGCCGAAGATTGCTCCATTTGACTTGTATTTGAACTGCTAATAGATAGGTTGAAACTGGCTGGAGATTCAGAAGATTTTAGATTTGGCTGGTGTTTTGGTTGCTATTTTACGGATCCTATAATGGTTATATGTGGCCCATTTTTTTATCAGTTTGAGACTCGGGAAACCTGGTAATGGTAGAAATTGCTCTGTTTTAGGTTGTGATTTGAAGGTTTCCGTGCCCAGTGATTTTTTTCTGCCTGTTTACTTTGGCTCGGTTTAAAACCGTGACTACGTGCGTTGAAATTCTTCTCCTGGAAAATTTTAATTTTTTAAAATTAGACGGGTTTCTGTGATTTATCAATTTATTTTGGTTTCTATGATTTATCATTTTTTTTTTTCCGGTTATGCTTATTATATGCAAATCTTAAAATTGCATAGATTTGGTATGGTTTTGAATCATGACTATGCATTTGAACTTGTATTCTTTATAGATCTTAAATGTTTTTGATTCTTAGGCTGTCATTAATATTTTTATTCAGCTGTGAAAATTTAGCCTTAGACGGTACTATTTTCCAAAAAAAATTCTTGATTTCGCTTGGTTTTGGTCTGTCATTTGGCATTTGACTTTGTGTTCTTGTAGATCTTGATTTGTTTTGATTTAACTGGTTTTAGGCTGTCTTGAAAAGTTTTTAGTAAGCCGTGAAAGTTTAGCCTATGATGACACCATTTTGTTGGGTTTGGAGCTTGTGGCTTGGCACATGGAAACTGTTTTCCCGGATGACCTTATATTTTAATATTTGGCTTTGTCTTAGTTGCTATTTGAAGGTTTTTGTGCCCAAAAATTTTAACCTAAAAATTGTGGATTTTACTTGGTTTTGAACTGTGATTTGCCAGGTTGAAGTTTTTATCTTGGTGGACCTGAAACTTTCAGATTTTGTTCGGTTTTTGTTTCTTATTTAGAGATCAGAATGGAAAACAATGATGTTCACGAGAATGGAAATGGGAGTGCTTATGATGCCTTAATTGATGACAATGGCCGTGTAAAGAGCAAAGATCATGGCTGGACAACCGTTGTTAATCCCAAGCGACTCCGGAAGACGCAGAATAAGGAGGCAAGTTCTGTTGCTGGTCTGGAGAAGGTGAAATCGAATGGAGATGCAGGGAAATCGTTGGTTTTTCAGTCCCTGGAACAGCATGCTGAAGAAAGGAGAAAGAAAGCAGAAGTGCAGAGAGCCGCTGCAGCGGCAAATGCTGGACTTGGCAGTGAAAGGAATGGTAAAATTACAGGGTCGGGTTCTGAGGAGGATAGTGATGGTGAGGGTGCTGATGGGGATATCCTTCCAGCAAATGGCGAAGAAAAGAAACCTAAACAGAAGAAGCCCAAGAAGCCAAAGGTGACTCTGTCTGAAGCAGCTGCGAAAATTGATGCTGAAAATCTCACTGATTTTCTTAAAGAAGTTATGGTATTGCACGAAATCTCTGTTGTTTTATTAGTTGATCTGTAAAGCCTTATTTTATTTCTAAGGATATTCCACCGGTTTTGTTTCATTTTTTTATTTTTTTGGATGTAGCTCTTTAAGTTTATATATTCATAACACGGCCTCTTTTAGTTGTTTTTTTTTTTTTCAGGCATTATGTATTTTTCATTTCATTATCATATGCATGATTACGTGTCTTTGCGTCTGCCAAAGGGCTTAGCCTTATTTTAAAGCAAATGTGAGACATTTGGATGTGTTTTTTTCATTGTATATGAACAATGATATTCTTGCTTTAGGCAACAGCTGTTGTCAAAGTTATGGTTCTAAACTTTATTTTCATATTTGTTTTGCATACGAGATGTTTGCTATTTACCTTAACCAAGGATAAAAACATCCCGGCCTATTAAATTTTGCTGTTTATTGTATTCATTAAGAAGAGATATCTTGTGTAAGGGATTCATACAGAGGTTTATGGTTTTTCAGGGAATCATGTTGACGAATTCTTTGGCTCAGTTGACTAGATTATAGGCTGGGCTGGTTAGATTTTTGTTATAATGCTCCTGCAGAGGGGTTCTAGCGCATTTCTCTTATCATGTGTTACTTGAATTTGTTTACATGTCTTGATTTGAATATTCATTCTATCATCACTTTAGTAAGAATTTTGATGTGTGTGACTAGAGGTTCTATGCCGTTTAATGCGTTGATCATCTATTCCCAAGTTTTTTATGTCTTTTAATTCCCATGTGAATGTCAACAGATTTTTGTAATGTTAAAATTGACAGTTTCAGGTATCAAACATTTCAAAAATATGATTTCAATACTTATTTTAGTTTTGAATTTGCAGGCATCATATGAAAATGCACCTGATATTCAATTGAGGCGATTTGCTGATTACTTTGCAAGAGCATTTACTTCTGTTAACCCTGCCCAGTTTCCTCTGAATAAGATATTGAAAGAGTCTTCTGTGGCCAAGCTAGCAGAAGTAAGTTTACAATTTTCTGTAATCTCCTTTGCTGTGTGGTTATTGACTTGTAAGCTTAAGAGAGCTTAGCGTTTTTTGATGTGCTAGCTTATCATTTGTGTTGATTTTGTGATTCACTATGCGAGCTTATCATTTGTGCTGATTTTGTGATTCACTATGTGGTTCTTAAGAACCTAATTGAATGTTGTGTACATTTGATCGTGCAAAATTAGTTTTCAGTAAAATTACTCTATTTCATATTTGGATATGGAAAGCTGATTGCAATTTCAAATTGACTATCCTCTGAGAATCTGATCTAATCCTCTGTTTGTGGTGACTAAAGCCTCTCAGCTGTGATTTTGTACTATGGATTCTTTCCTTCTGTGTTAGATACATCCTTACAATGCATGTCTTGTTGTGATGACATTTCTCATCTCTTCAGAATCTTAGAACAGCCATTTAGTACGGTAGCAGTACAATTTTTTTGAACAAAACTAACCACGTGGATGTTGTGTCCTCCGTCTAGAGTTAGTCCGGAGTTTTAGTGTATTAGTCACTAGGGGTATGTGGTAATATGCTCTGAAGCTTATTTAAATTCCTTGGTAAATAAAAATTTAAATAAATTTGAGTTTTTATTTTCAGATTGCCATTCTTAATTTATTTCCGTGTGATTGTATCTTTTTAAATTTGAATATGTATCTAATATGTAGTTCTATTTTTTCAGACACCTCTTTGTCACGTTCCAGAAGTTGTTTATAAGACATCGACAGACTGGATCAATCAGCAGCCACTGGAGGCTCTGAAGGAGTTCACCTTGTGGGCATTATGTAGTGTCCTGGAAGATATAGCCACTCACCAACCAGGGCACAAAGGATCAAAGCAAATACAACCAGTTTCCGCGAAAGGAACGGTGAGGTTACAAATATTTGTGATCTTTATGTATGAGATGCTGCATGTCCGACCAATTTTCTTGCAATTGAGAAATTGGATTAATGAGTTTTATAAAATTTTGCAGATAGCAATATTTGTAGTATTAGCAATGGTATTGAGGAGGCGGCCTGAAATCTTGGTGCAACTTTCAACAACAATAAAGACTGGACCTCAATTTCAGGGTCAGGACAAAGTGTACATGATTGTTTGGGCCATCACACAGGTTGGTTTAATTTGATGGAACTCACTTAGCCAATGCACCTTGTTAATGCATTCTTGTTACAGTAACACTTGCTTTTATTTTTTAGGCATGCCAAAGTGATCTGGTAGTTGGAATGTCTCTATGGGTACAAAATCTGCTTCCATTAGCTGTTGGCAAAACGAGTACACCACTTTACCGAGACATAACTTTACAATGGATAGAAAGGTCGGTGACCTCCTTAAACTTCCAATTATTATTTTCATTGCTTGAAGAATTAAAGTCATGCTGACACAGTTGAGACAAGACATGTCTGCCTTGCAAAAACTAACTGTTATTGGTTAATGCATATCTAATGTGTCTAGGATCACACAAATGTACTCCAATACTTTACTGCTTCAATTGATGGTAATTTGCATATAGAGATTGTTCTAGACGGTTCTTTTGAAACTGGTGAAATTCATGGTGATTGTAATTTTTGCCTTTTCAGTTGTATGTTAGAAAACACGAAGAAAGCTCGGCCGATTCTATTGAATAATCCCATCAGAAAGGGAGAGCGGGTAGTTCCACCTGCCGCACTAAATAATTTGATGCAGGTGGCATTTCCAATAGATTCTGCACGAACAAAGGTTAGAACTGTCTCAAAGATCTATGTTTTTCCCTTGTTCCAGTTAGTCATGGAATTATCATAGAAACTATATTGTTTCAAGTTCAAGATGGAATCTTGCAACTTATGTCTTGAATCTGTGTGTGGATTACCGCAAGAATTATGTATTGAGCAGTGTGTTGGCCTCATTATTGGATGCAGGCAACTGAAAGGTTTGTGGCAATCTATCCATTTGTAAAGGAGTTAACTCTCGCAGGTGCTCACAGAAGTAAATCAACTAGGCCAGTAGCGCAACAACTTTTGCCTTTGAGCCTTATGTCAATCAGTGAGGGTATGTTGGAGATGATCTTGTACTGAATACATATATTCAATGGCATAGTGAACTATACACAAGTTAACTTCATATATGGGATGCTTGCTTGTAGAATGCTGAATGTGATGTCTGATCATGGGTTTGATATGGTTTTTAATGGATAAGATGGTTTGCATTCATCATTTAAATTTCAAATAAAGTAGACTGTAGATGTTGCAAGTATTTTGACGTTCTAGTCTAATTATAACTTTTTCAACTTTGATGGCAGAGAACCCATCCCTAACAAATGAAGCTGCTGGTATCTTTATTTGGTGTCTGAGTCAGAATTCAGATTGTTATAAGCAGTGGGTATGTTCGTTACTTTGATCTGGTTAGTTAAGTACAAAATCTTTGTATTATCAATGGTTATACTGACCTAAGCAGCTATAAAACAGGAAATATATAGTATATGTTTTAGCTGATTATTGTTAGTGGGCTTTGGGGGTATTATCATGTTTCTGAGAAAAAAATTATTTTTACTTAGGAAAAACTTCACATTGAACATATAAAGGCCAGCACAATTATATTGGAGAAGTTAAGTGCTGATTGGAAGAACAGTGTATCAAGGCTTAGTCCCACAGAGGACTTGAAGAAAACCCTCAAGTCTTTGAGATCTAAGGTAGATATATTTTTGCTTGGCCAAGCTGTTATGATATCGTTATGGAAATGTTGACTGTCCTTTTTGGAACGTAGTTGCAGTTTAACAAGGATGGGGTTAAGACATATCTCTTAGATTCATTTCTTTTATATATGTGTTGCAATTAACTTGTATACTAATCTGTAACAGCATCAACATGCTTTGGAGAGTGAAGAGGGAGATGACAAACTGAGACTTTATGTGAAGTCTGCTGACAAATATTGCAAGACAATGCTGGGACGTCTCTCACGTACAACGGCATGCATTAAGGCAACCATTGTTTCGACTCTATTGGCGGTTTTGATTGCTTTCTGCATAATGCTTGCGATGCCGAGTTTGGAATCTGTCGACTGGAAAAAGTATGCATTGATGTTCAGGGAAAGCTTTTCGCTTTAAAATATTGGAGCTCATCACTGAATGGGAATTCGAGGTCGCCTTGAATTTTACCCCATGGTTTTTTTGGGGATATGTTCCCTCAAATGTCTTCAGAGATGGGTTGTAAATCTGAATATTAAAGAAGAATCATTACCAAGTATGATGGCACATTTCTTTATCAAGAGAGGATATGAATTTTGGTCGGTATCTTCTGATTCGCAAAATCCGAACGGAAAGAACCCTCCCGGCTAATTTGCAGCATCTTGGTGAATAAGTCTGTTTTTCATAGGGTGCTACTTTCCTCTAATTTAAAGTTAGTTTGAGATTTGTATGCTAACATTTCAGCGGCATTCATTTGCGCATCTGAATTTGTATTTGGAAGTGACAAATATCAATAATAATCAGGTTTCTGTTTAGAACATCAAGGAGCATCCTGCATTTCTTGATGACCTATTCATTCATTTGCATTCATTCACGTGATTAAACTATTGTGGCAGTCTGTATGTCAGTATTTAATGCAATTCCTGAATGTTTACTTGTTTTTAATGTAATTCCTATGTATGCATATTTCTATATGCTAGTAGAGCGCTGAGTAGATTTTAGATTCTTCATGTCAAATTTTGGATATATTTATTCTTTCAATTTTACATGTTTATATTTGAATATGCCAACGGAATTGTGGCAATAAATTCCTCGAGTGTTATTTTGGTACTCTTATGATGTCGGTTCATGTGAACTTGTCCTTTAGACAGTTGCGATAATTTGGGTTAACCAAGAAAAAGTGTTGCAATATTTAGAAAATGGTACGGATCTGCTTTTGTAAATTGAAATCATCTTTTTAAAAACAAATTCGGCTCATACTCGGCATTGCAAGTACTCTTTTTGTTGTACTTTGTCATCAGTTGTCTTTGTATTTTGATTTCATAATAAACTGGTTGCAACCTTTCTTACTTAAAAAGGCAGTTTTAAACTTTCTGGTAAGATACTTATGAAAAGTTGTAATGTCAGTTCAGATGTTTATTTAATTCATTACAGGTTAGTTTTTTTTTTATTTGATTGGTAAATATTGGGGACCCTGTGGGTAGAACTTGCGACCCAGTAGGTAGGAGTAATATGTCCCTATCACTGAGGTGCAGCCCTCAGACGATCACAGGTTAGTTTATTGTTTCCCCCTTGCATTCTATACACAATTGAATCTACAAAAGTGGACTGCTATTTTCAATAAGTTATTCTTGTGCCACTCTTGATGGCGGAGTGCCTCTTTAATGGAGAAACATATAACATACCTTCACCCCATCACATATAACACTCTTCCTAGTTTCTTCAAAATTTGGAGAACCTATGGGTTCTTTAGATTTCCCGGACCTATTTTAATTGTTTGAGCCTATAAAAGACCTTCCCCAATTCCAATATCTTAAAAAGATGTATAGAACATTACCTGGCTTTGAAAAGATATTAATGTGTATGTGAGATTACAATTGCTTCTATCATGTGATACAGGTTTTTTATCATAGGATTTTTTGAATTATTTACAGATGTTTAAGTACTTGATTTTGCATGGTATAGCTGAAAAATTGTGTTTTGCCACTGCTTTTGAAATGTCATATCAGCAATGGACCGTATAAATTTGTGCAAAACCAAAAGTGTATTAATTCAACAAAGAGGAGACGCTACAAATAAATAGTCAACAATGTAGCTGTTCAATTCATATTCATATTCAAGATAACTATTCACATTCCATATGAGGACAAACCAATCTGCACCTAGGATCAGGTACACTAGTATTACCTCTCCTTTAATTAGTAGGGGTTATTGTGAGACCAAGCACACCTGAAATTTTCAATTTTTTTTTGTGCCTTTGTTAGGATAAGTGCAAGTTATGCAATTGGACAATGTAGCAAATTTGACATTGCCATCTTTCACATAATGTCAAATCAAAAAGAATTTGATGATAATGTGCTTGGTTTGGTTGTGAAATATTGAATTCTTTGCCATTTGAATTGTTCAAATAATATCAACCATGAGTTCTAGAGAAGAAATTTGTTTTACTCAGTAAATTTGTAAGAATCCTTCCGAGCCATAATATTTCCCGGTTGCCTATGGAGATGTATATAATTTGTTTCTGCTAAAAAAATTGTTAGCACTGATTGTTTCTTTGATTTACTATAAATGATTGTTCATAAATTCATTGGGTTTCTGAAATCGATTGTCCATCTTCAAAATCACATCTATAGTCCTAATCAGAATATCTAACCAATTTTAAATCTGTGACCTCGGAGTATTTGAGTCCAAAATTATGTTTTCTTTTTTAAATATCAAGTGCTCTATTTGTTGCAACCCAATGAACACCAACAAAAAAAGTGTCTAGTCTAATTGTGATTACATAGATTAGACTTCCAATGAACTTAGTTATATCTATGAACTCTGAAGTATCATATGATGTTAGCTTCAATTTCTTTTCTACGAGCATGTTGAGTGATTTGCAGTTTGTTACTTCAAATTTGCTCAATTTTATCAATGTATTTTTTGTTGTAATTTTATTTTTCGATCACTTTAATATCTAAATAATATTGAAGGTGACCGCGATTTGTCATTTCAAAGCCTTTCATTAATTTTGCTTCGACTTTTGCAATGTATTTTTCATAATTCCATGTGAGGAGCAAATCATCCACATATACAACCACAAATGCAGTTGTTTTGACACAAAAAAGTTACATCTTCAAATTCAAAATGCAAAAGTTCGAGTTCAGGTGGTGCTCAATGAGCTGCTCAAACCATGCTCGAGGGATTTGTTTCAACCCATACTTCTTCACCATGCACACTTTGTGCTCCTGGCTGTCAATTGCAAAACCTTCTAGATAAGTCATGTTCATTGTTTCTTTGAGTTCGCCAATTAAGAAAGTAGTTTTTCTGTCAATCTGATGAACTTTCCATCCATTATGTGATGTTAAAGCCAACGAAGCCCGAATAGTAGTCTATTTCCCTGTTGGTGCAAAGGTCTCATTATAGTTCATCCCGTCTGAGCAATTTTCTTTGTGACAATCGTTGTTTTGTGTTTGTTAAGTGAGCCATCTGTTTTGTATTTGTTGTGAAAGACCCATTTGCAGCCAATTGGATCATAATTGATAGGAGGATTAACTAACTTCCAAGCTCCATTTTTGACCAAAGTATTTCATTTTTCATTACTTTTCTAAATGCATAGAACTTTTCAGTTTGTTTGAAAGAGGTTGGTTTAGAGGCAAAAACAATATTGACTTATTTTTCTAGATGGCCTTGGAAGGTAAACTTTTCTAGCTTATCTTGAATCTCTCCATGGATCTTCTCTATTATATGGCTGGTTTTATATGCCCTTTTGATGCACTTTTTCCAACTTCGTCAGGTCAGAATTATGTCAATGTTTGTTGAACCATTTTGGCATCTTTTTCTAGGTTTCTTGTGGAACAATTGGTGCCTCAATTTCTTTATTCGAAGCTTCTTCATCTTCTGATATTTGCCCCGAAAACATTGTGTTCATCCTCTAATGAAGTTTGGATTTTTGCTGCAAGGTAGTTTCATTTGCAATGACATTAGACAATACAGATTCAGGGGATTCCCTATGACATGGCCCCCTTCAATGTTTGGAATCACCGTATCAATTTCCTTGAAAACATCAAATTTAACAAATTTCTCAAGTGGACTCGATTGTTGTTCAATGCTTGCTATGTTCTTTGCGGATTCATAGAAAAAAATCTCTTGCAATGAGAAATTTCTTGTTCTTTTCATCATACAATCTGTAGGTCTTTGAGGATTAAATGCAATTGCGATTCCTATGGTCCAACTTATTCTTTTTCTCCTTTGAAATAAATGTGTTTAACATAAACATCCGAAAACCAGTAAATGTTGCAATGGAGGATGACCATACCAAATGAAATAATGTAAAATACTAAAAGTAGAAGCAGAGTTTCATAACGGTGTAGAAGATGATCACTACTGTGAGTGTAGGGTTTTTACCAATAATACAGAAGATAAGGAACTTCACCAAACATTAGGTTGGGTTGATCCCAAGAGAGCATTTGTGGTTCTAAATCCTTCCCACAAAATTTCAATGCGAACTCGAAGTAAGTAGAAAAGGGATTCAATAGATTGTGGTTTGTGTGAAATACAAAATATGGGTAATTTGTGGTGTAGTTTGGTGGTTCGTATATTTTCAATTGCAACAGACCAATTTGTTTGAGTTTTCTTTGATATTGATTCTATTTGTATTAAAGCTTTATTTTCTAGGTATTTCATAACTTAGTCCGGATGCAAAGGGGTTATTAAACAAGAATGCACTATTATCATATATAGGCTTCATTGGTAACGAGTTTTTAAATTTTTTTAAATTTTACACTCATTTTCTAATAGGCCCCCACTTGCAGATGTTTCCATTAGAAGTTTAATTTTTTACAGCTAATAAGAATACAAATGTATAAAAGGAAAATGAAAATTCAATGAGTTCCCTTCTTGCTATATCATTTTAGGGATGTGAGATGGTGACAATTTTTGGAACAGGGTCATTATGATTCTTCCAAAGATTATGTGAGGGATAATACTAGCAATCACAACTCAAGTTGCAATGAGACGCTGATAGGGGCATTGAGGAAATGGAGGAGTTAATATAATTGGAAAATATAAACATTTAATTACATACATTAATGGAGGAGCTATACAACACCATGTCTTTGAAGCTCGTAAATTTCACCCACCAATTGATCTATATTAGATATTACTTGATGAATCGTCTTCAAGTACCTTATAGTAACACCCAAAACATAAATTTGTTTGCATGACCCTAGGTTTTGCATGTTTTCTTTGTGCAACAACATCATTTTTGAGCCCAATTTTTGATTATGTATATTTGGGTAAAGCACAAGGCATTTTGGTTTAAGATTGGGTGAGGTGTGAGTTGTAGGAGCCTTGGGACCCCTTGGAACAATGCACATGTAGAATGGAGAAGGGGTTGACAATTGGCATGTGTGAAACATGGAAGGAGCACTGACATATGGCGCACATGACACTAAGAGAAGTCCTCGACAAAT
Organism: Taxus wallichiana var. yunnanensis; assembly: GCA_018340775.1. NCBI lineage: Eukaryota > Viridiplantae > Streptophyta > Pinopsida > Cupressales > Taxaceae > Taxus > Taxus wallichiana. The sequence goes on along the minus strand of CM031243.1, from coordinate 729,693,446 downwards.
GGTAGCATGGAGCTTGGATGATAATGAAGAAAGGTGGCACACGAAAGATTCAAACAACCTCGAAAAAACCCGACATGCACAACTCAACATGATGGCAACAAAGACCGAGCTAGATCTAGACTTTAGTTGGAGCAAGTTACGAGAGAAAACTAAGAGTCTTTTAGGGCATGATAGAAAGTGTTGTAATGACAATTGTGGCACGAGATAAGGACCTAAAGGTGGCATCCGAATATAAGATCAATGTGGAACATGTCGTGTGTACCAAGGGAAAATTGAAGCTATATAACATGTGCATTATTCCTAAATTTAAGGACAGTCTTTGAAAATTGGTCCATGATAGCCATTATGATTATTTGGCTAAGGCGATGAAGGAAATGCCTCATTGGTATAAATACTCCTACTTAATATTGGTTGTGGTTAGGTGGTGGTTGTTATTGTGGTCGTTGAACATGTGATGGAAAGTACTTGAATGAATATTACGGATTAAGCATTGTGATTGAAATACAAGCGATTGCCAAGTGATTCATCCATTTACTATCCTTTTTCTTGTGTGATAGTTGAGAATATCGATATAAGTATTAATGAGTGTTGTTATCTTCTATTATGATCATGTTCTTATGCACTTGATTAAGTTATATATGAGTGTTTATTACAATACGATCAAACCGGCATGAACCGACCTTCTCTTGCGGCTTTCGTGTGAGTGCACAAGGTGATCTACTTATGTGATAGGCTAGTGCAAGGGCATTGTGTATGTTAAGTGCGCACCGTGATCCCCGCGTCCACGTGCAATTTCTAGATTGTGGGTTAGGGAAAATATCATAACAATCATCATCATTCCTTGAACATTGGAATTTTCCGAATGTAATGAAGAAATAATCATCAACAAAGATGCATGCTTTAAAAGGAGGTCAGAATGCGAAATCACAACACCCCCAAATGAGTTATGGATCCGTTTTTCTAAGGCGGGGTCATTTGGTGTGATTTGCATAACATGGGACTATCTCTCAACCTCGTGGACTTGCATGGACTTGAGATGGCCCTCTGGAGAAAGCCGCTTCTTCTTCCTAATCCTAATGCGAGATATTCTATTGAGGGAGAAATAAACGAAAAAATGGAGATGAGGGAGGTCGACATAAGTGACACACCCCAAATTTGTAAATCATCCATTAAACTCCATGAAACATGGCATCCCGCACATGTAAATGTGAAATACATGCACAAAAAACAAGACCGAAAGGGAGAGGCACATAAAAACAAAAAACGATGCAAAGGGTCGAAGAACGCTACAAAACACGTTTTTATTGCTCTAGAAGGTGCACAAACCATTACATTTCTGGAATAGAGGCACAAATACATTTGCCAAGCGTGGGAGAAGGTTCGCTGCTCAAAAATGGCGTCGAGAAACAAATTTGACAGAGTTTCTCTATGCCCAGAATGTCTCTCTTTCTCAAACAAGAAGTGTTACAGTATATATAGAAGGAAAAGAGAGAGAAGAGGGAAAAGTCAAATCTTGCTCCAACCACCATGAGATACGCATTGAATCTTGCCTTGAAAGCTCAACCACTGAATATCAATGCCTTCTACAAATTTGCCCACAATATGTTGCTTCGGTTCCCAAAGTGGATGGAATCGACTCAAATCGTAGTTGAAGAGATTGGATTTTGCATTAATGGCCTGGAAGACTCTTCTTCATTTTTCACCTACTAGGGCCACGCGACAGCCTGACACTCGTTTGGGCTTCCCTTTTGATATGGGACACGTGGCAGCCAGATTAGAGCAAAAATCGGGCTTGCGGGTCCGCAACTTATCTTTTGCCCTTTTGCGCAAAAAATGAAAAACTCAAAATACTCCCGCAGCCCCGAAGCTCCGCCTTTTGACTCTATTTGACCATTTGCCCCTGCCTCCATTTCGTCCTGAGACACGTGGAGAAGCAACGCTTGTTTGAGCTTCTCTTTTTGGATTCATCTTTGGAGAAGCGCCGTTAGGACATGTGGCTCTCTTTGCTGGCTCTGTTATTTCATTTCCGAGCCCACCTGTAACCTGTTTGTCATCCTGGAATGTGAGCTCGCGGGTCTGAGTTGTTTCCTTCATATTTCCCTTATGTGCAGGAGTTGTCTTGACCAATTTTTCGGGGGGTGAATTTGGGATAACAATTTGGCGACTCACAGGGACATCTGCTTGCAAGATGAAGATACCAGGTGGCCTTGAAGCATCCATTGGGCATGGAGTTTGCCTGATAAACACGAAACTGATATGAGCTTTAAAACTCTGACCTTTAAGCCATTTGGAAACCCACTGAAACTTGAAGTTGAAATTCATCAAAAGTCAACTAAATGCACTGTGCAAGAGCAATACAACAACACCAAAAACTTTATACAAATCATACATGCTCCAAATGGAACATGCAGAGTGTGTAAAAGCACTTCTTTTGCTGAAAACAAACCTACCTACACTACTCTAACCAAGAGCAAAGGGAGCTCAAACAAAGCTTGCAATTGACAAGGAGAAATAACTTCCCTTCCTAAAAATGGCAGCCACACAATTGATTTGGCACTGAACATGGCTGGTTGGATGAGTGAAAACTGACCATAAGCCGGTCCTCCACCCAAATCATCAAGGTATCAACATTAATGGAAAATACCTCCTCAAGCTGACTTGCATTGGACTCTGGAGGTATTGATGGTGACCCTTGGTACTTTGATGCTCATCCTCATGCCCTGAAGTAGGCATGACTGGTTTTGGTTTCTCCTTTGGCTCCAATGAAGCCAAGTACCTGATTGGGCACGGTCTGATCCTTTGGATGTGCCCTTTGTTATGAGTTTCAACTCCAAGAATGGAGTTTTCTTGTAGACCTTCTTGGATGAATGGCATGGAAGAAGTGGTGAAACTCTTTTGCTCTTTCCCTTCCTCTTTTTGTGAAGAACATGGAAGAGTCATGTCTTCCAATCTTGGTTCCAGAGGGCCATTATGGAGTGCAGGCTGTTGTTCTTGAATGTTCTCCTCCATGGCAGTAGGTTCATGTGCGTGGGATGTGAGAGATGGAGGAAAAAATGATGTGATCTCCATGGGTTCCCCTCCATCAAGGCAATCCCTCAAGTCCGACTGATACCGCCTCCTTATTATCCTATTGCATGTGCTCTACCTCCTCCATGGTGCCTTCCGATCGCAAATTGATCACCATGGCTCCCTTCACTCTCAAACATGAAGTTTGAAAGATCAAGCTCTCCTTCAACATCAGAGTTTGAAGGGGATGAAGTGGGAGGAAGAATTGAAGGTTCTTTTGTGGCCTACTCCACACTTGGGGCCTCTAAAATTGTATGGTCCTCCTCCATCATGGGTTCATCAATCAAATCAGGCCCTTGAAATGAAAGCAAAAAATCTTCAATGATGCCTTCTTCATTGAGTGGCCTCAACATTGATTTGATCTCTCCCAGCTGCTCCTCTTCAATGGGGCTTGGGACTGATTGTTCCTCCTCTTGTTCTTGCTCTTCTTCTATTGCAAACTCGGCCTCAGCCACCACTGGTTCTTCAATCTTGACCTCCTCTATTGGCTTGACCATTAAGGGGATCTTTGTAAACCCAAATTTGGCAGCCCAACTCTTCAGATTGTCTGTCATTTCTTTTCTGTTGGGCTCCTCTTCTTCTGGTCTCCTTGACTGGATTCTTGAATCTCTTCCCAACATGGGCTTGGGAAAGCAAGAGGAGTGGCAGGTTGGGGTTCAACCAGCTTTGCAATTGTTTGTGGTGGGGAGGGAGGTGGAACTTCTTGTTTGTTCGGAGGGGATGACTGTTTGGAAGGGAAAAGGACAAAAGAATTGAGATGAGGTGGAAGACTAGGGGATGGAGAAATGGATTTCACACTTGGGCCAACATTCAATGGGAAGCTTGGAAATTGAAGCCCAAATTGAGATGGTGTTGCTTGAGGAGTAGAGAGAAAATTACCAGATAATGGTGTAGGATTTACCCATTGACAAGGTTGTCCCGCACTTTTCTCATAAGCCCCGATCTCCACTATCCATTGTGTAAGTTGGGGTAGCATTTCAATCATGAAGTCCAGCTTCTCCTGAGGGTTGTAGTGTCTTGGAAAAGGGCCTTCCCATGGACAAGGTGCCCTGCAACCAATGCTGAATGCCCTCATTTGAACTGTTGCCCTTAATTGAACCATGCCAACCTCCATTTTTTGAATCTTCTCCAGTAGATCAACATCCTCTGCATAACTATCACCATTATATGCATCCCCTTGTTCTTGATAAGCTCCATGGCCAAACTGATTTTGACTCTACTCATATGGGTAAGCATAGTGGTCCTGGATCTGATTATAATGTTGATCTGGAGGAGTTGGGAAATACATTGGAGGTGGACTGTATTGTTGTAAGTGTGAGTTCCATGAAAGGAATGAAGTCATGATTGCACAACCTCATGGAATGGGAGAAAATGGAAGAAAAAAATGGATGAAATGAGTGGAAATAAATGGAAAAGGTCCGCAACTCGAGAATGGGTTTTGACTAGATGGAGTTGCAGATGTGTGCCCGAAAGTGCCTCCAAAGGCTGAAATCTTCACCAAGAACACATCGAACCTGATGAAGTGAAGTGGTAAGGTGCTTCGACTTGTCCCACTCGCGTGCCAAACCGTTAATGCGAAATCACAACACCCCCAAATGAGTTATGGATATGCTTTTCTAAGGCATGGTCATTTGGTGTGATTTGCATAACATGGGACCATCTCTCAAGTTGTGGGACTTGCGGACTTGAGATGGCCCTCTGGAGAAAGCCGACTTCTTCTTCCTAATCCTAATGCTAAACTACTTCTAAGGAAGAAAATGTGACTATCTACTCCTAATCTAACAATTCCAAGGAGACAGGAGAGAGAAAGTGCATAAAGAGGGAAATCCTACACTAACGAGGTGATAGCACCAAGAAAAGGGAGCGAGATATTTTGTCGAGGCAGAAAGAAACAGAAAAATGGAGATGAGGGAGTTCGATGGCGAAGTGACATGGCCCTGATCTGCAAATCATCCATTAAAATCCATGAAACACGACATCCTCGCACTCCGTAAATGTGAAATACATGCACAAAAACCAAGACCAAGGGGAGAGGCATGAGAAACAACAAAACGATGCAAAGGGTGGAAGAACGCTACAAAAACGTTTTTATTGCTCTAGAAGGTGCATAGACCATTAAATTTATGGAATAGAGGCACAAATACATTTTCCAGGCGTGGGAGAAGGTTCGCTTTACTCAAAAATGGTGTCAAGAAACAAATTTGACAGAGTTTTTCTATGCCTAGAATGTCTCTCTTTCTCAAATGAGAAGTGTTACAATATATATAGAAGGAAAAGAGAGAGAAGAGGGAAAATTCAAATCTTTCTCCTACCACCATGAGATACGCATCAATCCTACCTTGAAAGATCAACCATCAATATCAATGCCTTCGCAAATTTGCCCACAATATGTTGCTTCTGGTTCTCCAACGGATTGAATCAAATCAAATCTGGTAGTTGAAGAGATTGGATTCTGCGTTAATGGCCTGGAAGACTCTTCTTCATTTTTCACCTACCAGGGTCACGCGGCAACCTGGCACTTGTTTGGGATTCCCTTTTGATACGGGACACGTGGCAACCAGATTAGAGAAAAAATCAGGCTTGCGGGTCGGCAACTTATCTTTTGCCCTTTTGCACAAAAAATGTAAAACTCAAAATACTCTTGCAGCCTCAAAGCTCTACCTTTTGACTCTGTTTGACCATTTTCCCCTGCCTCCATTTCGTCCTAAGACACATGGAGAAGCGATGCTTGTTTGAGCTTCTCTTTTTGGATTCATCTTTGGAGAAGCGCCGCTAGGACATGTGGCTCTCTCTGCTATTTCATTTCCGAGCCCACCAGTAACTCCGTTTGTCATCCCGGAATGTGAGCTTACTGTCCGAGTCGTTTCCTTCATATTTCCCTTATGTGCAAGAGTTGTCTTGACCAAATTTTTCTGGGAGCGAATTTGGGATAACAGAGGCTTCGCACTAGAAGAGAAATACGCTTTTCCTTCATTATGGGATTCATATGGAATTTCGCCACTCTTGCCCCGTTTGTGTCATGAAATAAGAAAAGGGTCATTTTCCTAGGATAAATGCATCCATGTAATGAAATTGATCCTTATATGATATGAGATTATTCTCACTTTTCCATTTGTCTATGTGGAGTAAAAACATTGACTAGAGCACTGAAATTTACTTCTTGTTCATAACAAATAAATGACAATGTTTACTTTCTTTGATATGGACATTTAATGATAACTACATGTTCTGCATCACCACAAATAAACTTGAGGCCTGATTCAACCATCAATAACCTCTCGATCTCCATTACAAAAGTCATGCTCCCTTATTAAAATCATAGAAAGTTCTTGGTGTAGTTGCTCAAACATTTTAGTGTCTATGTCCATGTCAAAGCATGAATATTTGTCTTTATCTTTTGCTTCACAAGTTTCATCACCTATGAAAAGGCGAATGTGACCCACAAAAATTTAGAAGAACTTTAAGAAAACAAAACTCCTCTTCTTGTACATATTTCATGGATGCCTCTCTCATTTTTCGAGATTCCTTGAACTTATAATAGTCTTCAAATTCCTTTGATTGAAAACATCAAGGAAATTATTAATTTCTCATTACTTAGTCTACACTTATCAACATTGGACTCTATTGACCACCTCCTTAACATGTTGCCAAACTTAGAAGCTTTCACGAACACATCTTCTATTTTTGTACATGTTCATGGAGCTCTGTACTCTCTTGTTAGGAAACAAGGAATTGATCTCAAAATGAAGCAAAGAAGTGATTGTTACAAAGCCTGTAGAGAAAAATTTGTAGTGGAAGACAAAGATGAGGTGGAGGAAAGATGTTGTGTTGATGCTCCACCATCAATCCAAATTGTAAAATAAAAATTTATATAGTTTGGAGATGTAAATTGTTATTGATTACACTCGAAAAAAATGTGGGGAAAGGAATATAATTACTTTAGTTAATTTCAAGATTATTCAAAGGCTAAACATACACATAAATAACAATTATAAGATAGATCAATTAGAACATGTGCTCTATAGAGTAAAGCACAAAAATATGAGTACACTTAGCCATTTCACTAGCATGGAAGTTGATCCAGTGTGTTAGAGTGATAAATGAGCTAGAAATGTCCTACATATGTTTTTTCTTTGATTCTGATTTTGCATAGACTGCTGGAACGAAACCATTTTTCAGAAACCAAATCATTTGGCGGTTCCATCCTTATCTGGTGGTTCTGTTTGTGATGATGGAGTTCTACAACTTTCTATGCCCTTATGACTAACTATAATATGCATTGCTATAATATATTAGGATTCACAAATGTGCGAAATCCTATGTAATCAATCGAAATGACCCAAAACCCTAATCATGGGTGAAACCCCTACAAAAAGGTTAATGTTGGGGTTGAAGTACAACCTATACACCACCTATGTTGGAACTACTCCAAATAGGCCTCAAACTACACATAGTTCTCAACCTAGAGATGAACTATTTGTATGGATGCAAGACCATGTGATAACTCAATCACTTGATAATTATTTTTAATGAATTTATTTTACTCGTGTTGAATTGAATTTGATGGTCTTTAGCTTGTGAAACTTAACTCTAAAACCTAGTTTGGAGTGCTTCAGACTTATGTGAGGGCTACTCCTAACATATGTTGCTATTTTAGGAAGATTTAGGAGAGCTTTGTATGCCTTTTAGCGATATTTTATCAAAGTACTAGTTGATTTCCGGTAAGTAAATGAGTGTGTTTGACTTGCTTATGTAGGGTTATATAGGTCTATTTTATCATTAAGTTCAACCTATGGGGAAAATACCAATCCATAAAAGTTATCAAATTGAGACAATGACTGTTAGAAGGCCTTAGACCAAACTATTAGTTTTAGACCAAACCATTTGGCGGTTTGGTCTAGGGGATGTGTAGTGTTGTAAAGTTTTGTGTATGATAATTGGGATGATTGGATTGCTTTGAATTGATGTGATTTTTTCAAAGGATCGACCGAGAAATGCAATGAGGAGATAATGTCTTGTAATAGGACTAGTGATATAACAATTAGGTTCAAAATATGTGTGCAATTCATGATTTAGGGATTAAGCCAATACTGACAATATCAAGTGAAAAATTACCAAATTTAGGTGTAATCATTCCCTCCCTTTAATCTAAGATTCAAAATTTACTTTCTTAAAGGAAATTGTTGGTTGTCAAACTTGCACCCGTGGCTCAGGTCTGGAAGAACTGAGTTGTTTGAGTCAACAATGGGATTGTCTCCAAGTTGTGGGACCTTGCACGCTTGAGACAGACCTCTGGAGAAGGCCAGTTCCTCTACCTATTTCTACTGCTACTACTACTCCTAATGCTGAAATGGAAATCTAAGCTAAAAATCCAAGGGACTAGGGATAAAAGGATAAAATAAATGGAAAAATAAACTAAAGAAGGTGATAACACCAAAAAAGTGGGATGAACACTATATGTTTTGAGTGAAAACAAAGGAGAAATCATGAAGGGAGGCTACGCACACGTAGCACAAACCAAAACGCATTTACACATTGATTTCAACACACAACAAAAAATGGAGCTTGCAAGATATTTAAAATGACACAACAATCACACAATGCAAAAGAGAGAGGCAAGAAAGAAGAATATAACATGTTAAGGTAGAGAATATCCACAAAACAATTCTTTTATTACTTCTAGGTATGCACAATCGATTACAATGGTGTCTAAAGGCCAATATCCACATGCACAAACTAGATCTAGAGGCTCGACTCAAAATACAAAGATATGGAATCCTTAGCAAATGCTAGAAGATCCAAAATGTCCAACCCTTTACAATGAGAAATGCTCTTACATTTATAGATGAAAATGAGAGAAGAAGAGAAAGAGGAAAAACTCAAATTTGAAACACAACCACCAACAACAAAAATTGAATGCCTACAAATCCACCTATAGATCTATCAAAATACGCTTCCCCATGTCTATTTGGCATGTAGGAGAAGGAAGGAGGTGAGATCCATATCAAATCGGGTGGTTGGAGCAATCAAATCTGCTCATTAATGGCGTGATAGATGTTTTCCATCTTCTCACCTACCAAATCCTACTAAATTTGAATTTTAATGTTATGCATTGTAGATGACATCAACAAATTTCCAAAAATTAGGGCGTGCAAGGATTTGAGCACTGGAGCAGAAGTTATGAGTGTCAAAGATCCGTAGTGCTAATCTGGCACACAAGACACGTGGCGTACTGATTGATTGATTGAAAGATCGGCCAACTCATTAAATGCTTTTGTCATTTCTACCATGTGTCACTCACCAATTTTTTTTGTAAGGATTCAACACTCTATTGGCATGCTTTGATTGGTTGTGTGTAGCACACTCAAAGTATGACACATGCCATGGCACAAAAAGGGTGAAAGAAGGGTGCAAAGAAGGCGCACGTAAGAATGAGGCGTGGAAGGAAAAAAAGAGGGAAGGCGTGCACAAAGAAGTGACATGCATGGGAGGAAATGGGAGAAATCCCAGGAAGGAACATATGGTCGAGGCACAATTATTACAAAGTAATGTGCGGCATGAAAGAAATGCGTGCAAAGAAGCCAAGGACTTAGTTTATTTTGGGAAGAAGTCTAGGGTGCACACGTAGGGTGTATGCAAATGCTTGAGAAGAAGGTGAATGTGCAGAGGGTGCGTGCAAGGGAAAAATGGAACAAAGAGGAAAAGGAAAAGAAAATGTGAAGGAAAGAAGGAGTGTGCAAGGGTGCGCGAGGAATCTACAACCAAGGGAATGTGCCAAAGAAGAAATGAGGTGCATAAAGCTACAATATAGAACCATAGAGCCAGAATGTGAATATAAGTTGTCCAAATAACTAGGGAGTTATTTGGATAACAATTTTGGTGAATTTTGGGGCCATCTTCCTGTTAGATGAAAGAGATCAATAGCCTGGAAGCATCCATTGGCATGGAGTTTGTTATGTGATCATGAAATTATGATCTTGTAACTTTGAAGAATTAACCCTAAAGTCACTTGATGAAATGTTTTGAACTCTATTCTTAATCCTACAAAACTATTGTTGAAACTCTGCTTGAAAAGATGACTGACATCCTAAAGAAAAAAAGAGCATGCACATAAAAAGCACGTGCCAAAAGAAGAAGAAATAACTATGTACAAAAAAACAATGTGCGCACAACACACTTGGAGGAATTGAAACTACTCTAATATATACAAAATGATGCAACAAACTTAATGGAAGGGTTTGAGATAGATCCCATTGAATGGGATTGAAAGTGTGCCTCCATCAAGATGAGATAACTCAAAATAGTTAGCCTCCTTGCATGAACTGATATGTATGGGCCACTCCAAAGTGCATCAAACTTTGAATGATGACCTAGGTTTAGCTTTGTCAACATCCCATTTTAAGACCAAGTCCCCAAATTTGAAAGCTTGAGGCCTAGCCTTTCTATCAAACCACTTCTTTTTGATTGTTGATGTTGTTCTAGCTTGATCATGGTAAAGTTCCTTGATTCTTCAAGTTCAACTAGCTCTTTGCCATTCTAATTTCTCTCTAGTCCGTGCCTTCAAATTCTAATTGTTGGGCAAAGTGATAATGAATTCAACTCAAGTATCAAAGGAAGTGTAGCCTCCTTTCCATAGACAAGCTTGTAAGGCGAAGTTCCTATTTCCTTTTCATTGTGATTCTTGTCTAGAGTGCATGCGAGACCTTTGTATGCCACTATTTTTGGTTGATGTTCATTGTGCACTTCATGATTCTGATTAGGTTTTTGTTTGTAGATCTACTTTAAGACCATTTCCTTGAGGGTAATAGTTGGAAGAAGTCTTCAAGTATATACCAAGACTAAGATCCCAATCAAATTTTAGTACCAAGGAAGGCTTTTGCATTATCATAGATAATGGTTTGAGGAATACCAAACCTTGTTACAATGCCTTCAAGAAAGTCAAGGATGAATGAACTCGGGTTGATTCCTTGAGCACGACAACTTCTTTCCATCTGGTGAAGTAATCCATAGCTATCAACACCCACTTATGGCCAACGCTTGAAGGAGGATTGATCATGCCTATGAAGTCAAGACCCCATTGCACAAAAAGGCTGATCTGCTTGGATTGGTTAGAGGGGAAGCGTTACCAATTTTTCTTTCCTACAAAGAAAGTGCACATTCTTTACATTTTGTGACCCACTTGTGCACATGTTGAATAGGGTAGGCCAAAATAGTCCTTCCATTATGATCTTCATTGTTGTAGTTTTGGCAGAGAAGTGTCCACCAGAGAATCCATCGTGAAATTCTACTAACACTTTTTTAGTCTGTGTGTTGTCAATACACCTTAACAACATGCCATCAAGATTATTTTTGAAGAGAAGACCATCAATCAAACATATGGAATAGATTACAACCTCATATGTCTTCTCTTTTTTTGTTTAAACTAGGAGGGTATGCACCCTCGAAAGGAATGTGATCATGTCCTTCATCTAGATGTGCACACCAGGGCTTTATTTTTCAGTTTCATTACGCAAGAGATCTTCATCTAGAAATAATGAAGTCTCAAGTTCATTCTGCGTGTCCTCAACAAGTTTTTTTAGAGTGTGCTACCTCTAACCAATTTTGTGGCTTTGATAGTCACATCATACTCCATGATTTTGTCACCCATCACGCTCTCTTCTCACTTGATTCTACTCCCATGATGAAGTCTCTAATGTTGGAGTGAGAAACTAACACCTTGATATGATTTGTGGCGAGCATACTTTTGAAATTCTTGAGCACGCGCATGATGATGGCATAACCTATTTTTCCATGTGACTATATTTCAATTCATAATCCTTCAGTGTTTGACTGAAGAAAGCCACTGGTTGTCTAGTCCTTGTTCATTTTCTTATGTTAGACAACAACAACACTTGCATCAAGCCATAAACAAGCATAAAGGATGAAATCCTTTGAGTAATCGGGTTGATGAGTGTTGGCATGCAAAGAAATTTCTTGCTTGATCTTGTTGAAGCTTTCCTTTCCTTTTTATCCATTTGAAGGTTGTGTCCTTCTTGAGCATGAGGGTGATGGGCCTTACTAGTCCTATAAAATTAGGAATGAAGTGCCTAACAAATTTGATTTTTCCGAGGAAGGACTACAAGGCTTTCTTGTGCACCGGACAGGGAAAGATCCAGATGGCTGAAACATGCTCAGGATCAATTGCATGATGCCATCCTTTGAAACCACATGGCCCAAAAGCTTTCCCTACGCCACTAAAAATTACACTTCTTGGGGTTAAGAGATACCCCAAATTTTCTGCATCTCTCAAATACTTTCTCCAGATGCGCCATATGATCCATGCACTCTTCTTTGAGAAGATTATAATGTCATCTAGGTAAACCAAGATGAACTCATTGATGTAACCTTTGAAGGAAATATCCATGGTGCACTTGAAATGTTATCCCCTATGTTTGACAGACCAAAGGGCATCTTTTGATAAGCATATGTTCCCCACTTGGTTGTAAATGTTTTTGAATTGATCCTCTTCCTTGACCAAGATCTATTAAAACTAGAATACCCATCCAACATTGAGAACCTCTCTCACACCACCACAATCTGCAAAATCTTCTCCATAGAAGGAAAAGGATAATGATCCTTAGAGATGCCTTGTTTAGATCTCTAAAATCAACACAAAGTCTGATTTCACCATTCTTCTTACACACTAGAACTAGATTCATGACCCAAGTAGAGTATTTGATTGGAAATATGATCTTTTCCTCAATGAGTTTAGAAAACTCTTTCCTCATGAGGGCTCTATCTTTGGATTGACTGGCCTCTGTTTTTGTCTTGATGGGATTGATACTAGGATCAAGGTCAATGGAGTGTTGAGAAACACTTGGATCAAAACATTTGAGGTCTTCATACTCCCATGAAAATATATCACTGTATTTTTGCAGAGAGAGATGAAGGCCTTTTTTCATCATGCACACAAGCTTTACTTGAGTAGTAATTCCTTTTCACACACAATAGTGACTGGGAGCAGTCTTCTTGCACCACGTGCATATTATTTTCTTCACCCTTGAACTCATCATCAGGGATAAATATTTTCTCTAAGGTGACCAACCCTTTAGGAAACTTTTTTTGTCTTGAGTTGTATCACTTGGTCACCATAGCTGTCATGCAAGTCAGCTTGCATACTTGATGAAAACTCAACTTCATTTTGGATGAACTGAAAATATTCACATCACTATCGAACACTTTCCAATTGTTGTTGTTGTGGAATGGATGGCCTAATCACCATTTTGATGTGTTGTGTGTTTCCTTTGACAAAGTCTTCAACAGGGAGAACTATGAACCAAGCATGACCATCTAATCATCTTATTTGTTTATTTTACTTGGTACCACCTACAGATTCTAGAGCATCAAATCTCTCAAGGAGGTCCCAAACTCTATGTTTATAAGCTTTGAGAATCTTATTCTTGGTTGCACACTTTTGGTGACCTGGTGGATAACCAGTTATGTGTCCCCAAAGATATGCAACACCTTTGATCCCTTTTCTTTTCTGCAATCAAAAGACCATGCACCAATGCTCATAATCAACCACATTGTTGAGCATGAAAATTACAACCTATGTGTGAAGAATAATTTCTCATCCTTAGAGAAATGAGAACAACTCCTATGCCCATGCCATTTCTTCTTTGAGATCCATCAAAGTATAACTTCCATAGACCAGATTTTCTTCATTTTGTTTGAGTATGTGTGACAACACAACTTCTTCTTCAAGGATGCAATAAGTCCCAAGCCTAGTTTCATAAGCTTCCAACTCTTCAACGATATGGATCAAATTTATGGTGCCTTTCTTCCCATTCATCTAACACTAAGTCAGGAATAGGAGGCATGAAACATGATGCTCTTTCAGAAACTTGAAACTTTTTTCTTGGATTAGGTAATTGGCTTGGAGAGGAGATGGGTCATATGACTCTACATGATAGGAAAATATTGGCTCAACTTGTATGGTAAACCGGGTACCATACCTTGTCTTGAGTAACATATGAGACCAATCAGAAGACAAGTAACCACCCACTTTTGTAGTAAAATCTCTTGACAAGACAAAGGAAAACAAAGGAGGTAGGTCAATGATTGACACATCTTGAGTTATTGTGAGGCTTGGACATGCATGGAGGGTTAACTCAAGATCCTTGATGACTCCTAGAGTGGTAACAATTGAGCCATCAAGTTGTAGGACTCCTTTGGATAAAGGGTTATACTTAAGACCTAGGACATCAACTATTTTCTTTGGCATGACAAAAGTACTTACACTCGAGTCAATCATATAATTATGCACAAGGTGTTTTCCTATGATCAAGGACATATAAAAGGGTGGGGTTTTAAAACCTTACTTACTTGCTTCTCCTCTTCTTGACATATGTTAATAGTGGCATGTGACTTTTGAACAAATGGATCAAGCACATGGAAGTTGGGCTAGAGCTTCATGCAACAAGTCACGCTGAGATGGAATAGCCAGGTGTCCCACATTGTGACATTCACATTTGTCTTCTTCATCTGGTCCACAATGTTGAATGGAAGGCCCATTGATTTGTGCATTTGAGGCACAATAACATATTTTTTGATTGTTTAGGTGCAGAGGCAGGAGCCTTAGCTAGCAGAGGCTTGACCTACCAAAGGAGGGGTGTGCATTGCTTTTAGAAGGAGCATTATGGAACCTCACATAGAAACTTGTATGCCTTTACTTGCTAGATGCCTTAGCTACATCCTTCTACTTTTGAGGATTAGCCAATGTTGTAGGAATTGAGACTTGTGCACCAGACTCGAGCATTCTCTTCTTATACCTTGTGTTATCTGCAATTTGGCATGTGGCCTATTTGTATCATTTGTAGCTTGATTGATTACATAGAACTCCTTGACACCAAAGAATATCAAATTGGATTCAAGAGGAACTTATAGTTTTTCTTGTTTTTTGGGCTCACTTGCATTTATGGAAGGCTCACACTTAGAAGCATTCTAGATCATATAAGCTTGAGCACATGTAACATTATTGATGATGATATTGATAATGAGGCATGTTGCAAGGAAAAAACCATTCTAAATCTTGTGCCATGTTATTCTGAACATGGAAAGTTCTTGACTTGTGTTGGGCGTTGGAAGAGGTTGTGTTAGAGGAACAACTTGCAAGGAAAATGTGCATTAGCATGCCATCTATCATTTTGTTGGTTCTACCCATATCTCTAGTTTCCATATTCCACTAGGGCTGATTATTTTGATTATGTGCCTGATTAGAATTATTTCTGAAGGCTTGCACCTGCTGTTTTTCTAAAGGATATGACCTTATTGACAAGTTTCTAATCAGGGCCTTCATTTCTTCATCTTATTTCTTCTATGGGAGATTAGGGTGTAGATGCAACTGGTTATGCACTCTACACTGGAACAAGAGTGATGTAAGGTTGGGGCACATGAGAGATCTCTCGGAAATATGGGCGCGGGTCTAGGCGCTAACTTTCCCACTTGGATGAGACTATTTTCTACCCTTATTGCAATATTGTATGTAGTAGGTAAGGTTCTTCCTCCCATGGATTGAATCATGACTGAAATGTCACTATTCAAAGCCCTTAGATAATATAAGAAAACATGTTGGGTCAGTAGGCCTTACCACTTGAGGATTTTTGTCCCAAGTCTTCTAGAATCTGATGTTGAAATCAGTCATTTTCTCATTGGGTGCCCTCTTTTTGTAGTCAATTGCTCCACCAAAGATAGGTGATCTGACTTATCTTAAAAAAATTACATAGAGATGTTCCAAGCTCATCCTAGGTGGCAATAGATGCAGGTCTCAAGACACGGTACCATTAGAGAACTTTTCCTTTGAATGAGGTTGCAAGAAGCCTAATAACTACATCATCATGTGTGATCAAGATAGGAAAGCATACATTTGCTACATTTACAAGGGTGACTTGATTTTCACCAGGTGAAGTATGGAATGATTTTGAGCATGGATGCTGGCATATCATGTTGTGCATTGAGATTGAGTAGGATTCCACCAGTGAAGCTGGAAAGTTTCCTTAGAGGAGGAGGTCAGTTTAAGATGCCATGATAGGGCACATAGTCTATTTTAGGAGGAGTGAATGTGTGCGATGCGTTGGAGATGGAGATGTGCACATGGGAGATCTGTTGTGTGTTTCTTTGGGTGAAAGTTGGAGATATTTAAAGGATCCTTCAGCTGCAACACTTTGTCTAGTATGCACTCTTCTCATAAAAGAAACTCTAGCTACTAAATCAATATATCTGATTGTTGGGAGTTTCCAGATGTGTTGAATGAGTGAGCCTCCTCCAAAGGCTAGAAATCACTAAGTCACACACCAAACTTAACAATGCTGAAATTTAAGCTTTCAATGTTTCCCACCTCAAAACTTTGGTTCTTCAAACTTACACTCCTGTCTCAATCTGGAAGAACCTAAGTTATTTGAGTCAACAATGGGATTGTCTCCAAGTTGTGGGACCTTGCGCTTGAGACAAACCTCCAAAGAAGGTCGGTTCCTCTACCTATTTCTACTACTACTACTCCTAATGCTAAAATGGAAATCTAAGCTAAACAATGCCAAGGGACCAGGATAGAAGGATAAAATAAATGGAAAACTAAACTAAAGAAAGTGATAACACCAGAAAAAGTGGGATGAACACTATCTGTTTTGAGTGAA